>CAKXYN010000067.1:14200000-14571145 GCA_935064755.1 Tragelaphus eurycerus
TTCAAGAAAACTTTTACCTCTTGCCAACCACCTAGATATTGAATATCACAGGTAAATTTCTTTATCTAAGAAAAAAAAAGAAAAAAAGGCTAACATATCAAAATATCCTGGTTTTATGGATTTCAAGGGCATTTGGCTATACACATTTCTCTCTGATTTCTCTCTTTAAAAAAAAATAAATCTGGCTTCCTATGGAATTGATGGCCAGTAAAACTCTATCTTGGGCCAGAAAGGACAATCTGTTCAACCAAACTCTTTCAAGTCCCTTAAAATGCTCACATCAAAAAACCTCCGCTGAGAGTCCAGACACTCAAGATGAGATGCAGTCAGGGCAGAGTGCCGTGGCCCATATGGACTCTTTCCTGTGAGCCAGAGATCCAGACTGTGTCCTTGGGGCCCTCAAAGCCTCATTCACAGAAGGAGAAAGAAAGCCATGGCAGGAAAATAAGGGAAAAGTAAAGGTGGCTGCATATTCAAAAGAGGAGGTATGCTTCAAAAGTCTGACAGCCAATGATGGGAGAGAGGCGAGGAGGTCTGTGCGCAGGGGAGCTCTAATGGAGCTGCCATCTCTGTGCTTTCTAACCCACAGTATTTCACCACAGACTGATGGGAAATAGCACTCTGCAGAGTGAATCCCAGCACTTAAGCCACCATCTTTGCTGAGAGCTCTGCAGCAGCAGTGACTGTCAGCACAATGATGAGCAATACTTACATGGAAGAATGAACGTTCCTGTTTCCAAAAGTCACTCACCTGCCAACACCGGCATGGGGCCCTCACTGGGGCCTACTGCTGCCTCTCATTGGAGCTAAAAGCTCTACGGTTTGTGGGTGACTGACAGCTGCTATTTCCATATCACTGGCCCACTGGAGTGGCCACACATCTTCTCCACTTGACTTTAGGCCAACTCCACCGGCTCATCGGATGACTGCACCCCAATCCCCTCATTGCTAATGGACCGCTCCTCATTCTGTGATTCAAATCCTGACATACGGAGCCCTTACCCAACCCCTACTTCTGTTAGTGGGTTTCTCGTAATTCTTTGTTCCCAGGATCATCTCTCCTTCATTTTCCTCTAGAGAAACACAGCTTAGCAGATAGGCTGGCTTCTACCCCTTTGGTGATATCTCCAGACATCACCATCCATTCAGTAGAACTGTACTAAGTTTCAGACTCAGATTCCAGTCGCCTAACTTAAACATGTTAAACTAATGAGTGTTTTCCCCTTTGGGGAAAAATCTTCTCAGAATTTTGGTTTGTCAGCTACATACAGAACAAAGACTATTAAGGCTTCCTCTACCTGTAAAATGACAGAATTCATTCCGTCTGGTCCAGATCAAGAATTCTATGATATCACCCTAACCGGTCTTCTTGGTTTTGACCTTATAATGCCTCAGTTCATCGTAATACTACTGCCAGGTTAATTTTTTGTAAACTATAGCTCTGAACACATAAATTCACTGACCAAAATATTCAAAAGGCTCCTAGTTGGAAAAACAAGAATTACTTTTCCTAACAGTCTAAACAGTTAAAAAAAAAAAAAAAAAAAAAGATTGGGTCCAGGAGTACATGCATAATTAACTTTCCATAATTTCAGTTTCAGCCAAATCAACATATTCACGATCCTGTTAACATGAGTTTTCTAACTATACAAACTTACATTATTGTTTACGACATTCCTCTTGTGTAAAGTGTGCCTCCCCAAAAAAAGAAATATGACATATGCATTAAAGTCCAGGTGAAATCATTTTATAAGATCTCCATCTCCTAAACTTTGGGCTGCCACTTTCATAGAATCCATGCAACTAACTCTGATTGGGTATCTACTATATGTGAATGAAGGCCCTCTCTGCCTCGTTAGTCCCTCTTTGACTACTGAACTCATGTGTGTTTATTTTTTTTTCCCTAGGTTGACCAAATACTTCTCGAGATAGCTATTTTATACCAACAATGCACCATACTGAGCACGTAAAACAGAGCCTAATCTTTTTTCAATCTCAGTAAAAGTGCACCTGCAATTATAACCACCCATACAAACACACTTTAAGGCAGAGAAGGCTGACCCCAAGTACCATACATTGGCTGAGTAGGGCTCCCACATGCCCTAACTTCTCCGAGGTAATTCATCTGCCACTGCGGTCATGGGGCTGCTGTCTGAAGTGCTGGCACATGAAGGGTTACATTTTTGGCCTTTTCTTCCAACACAACTGCAAAGATGCAGAGTTTTCACTCAGCCAGGTAAATCTGGCCCTCACTGTGCCTCTGGCATCAGGGGAAAATTAACCAACTGTCAAATACAATACTAAAGCCCAGTGGATTAAATGTCTAATACTCTGTGTTCTGAGCTGCTCAGCTTTGCCTCTGGTAACTGCACCATCCTGGACCAAATGCATAGTGGCTTGACTCCAGGAATGAAATTGTACATTCTGCTGAAAGGGGAGCCAGGCTGCTCAAGAGGAAAAAATACTAATTGCAAATCTTTTCTATTTTTAGGCTAATGTGATTTTATTTGGCAGTAAGGGCAGCATGAATAAAACTCGAATCCTAAGAATTTTAATTTGCCTCCTCAAAAAATGCTCATGTCTCTTGGAGACCTTGAAAAGTTGCTAGTATCATTCCTCTCTCATCAGGAAGAACCCCCACACATCTATACCAGTCCAGATGGATAAAACCCTCAAACACCCTCCTCACTCAGCTAAGTCCAGGATTTCTTTAAATATACGTCCTTTGTAACTTACAAGTCCTCTAAAGAGAATGTTCAGAATGACTTCACTGAACCATGCATTTCACAAAAAAACATTCCAATATTTTAGCTATGTTCCTTTTGGCTTTTTTTTTTTTTTTTTTTTTAAGGCTTTCTCTCACATTTGCCTGTGTGTATTTTGTTTCTTCTAATTCTAATCTGATTGTATTTGCTCTTGTCAGCCTTATAGTCTATCTGAAAATGTAAGTTCCTTAAAAGCAGGGGCTATATGTATTTTATGACTGTAGCCTGCTAGGCTTCTCTGTCCATGGAATTCTCAAGCAAGAATACTGGAGTGGGTCGCCAGCCCTTCTCCAGGTGATCTTCCTGACTCAGGGATCGAACATGAGTCTCCTGCATTGCAGGTGAATTCTTTAACATTTGAGTCACTAAAGAAGCCTAACTGCAGGATAGAGTACATGATATATTTTACAGTATCTATCCCATAAAATACATATACATATTGCCATGCACTTGCATACACACATAAACATACAATAAACATAACATGCTTATAACATACAATTGCATAACATCAATCACTGCCTTCTTAAAAAATATCCTTCAGCCTAACCACCAAGAGAAGAAAAGTCCTGGATTACCTGATTCTGAATGTCATCTATGTACATTTCTCTCACTATTTTAACAAGTCGCTAGCTATTGCTCTTAACTCTTTCAGAGCCATCCTGCCCTTTAAGGCTCTGAGAAAACCTATGGGGTCCTGTACAAAAAATGATTATATCTCTCACACACAAAACTGTCTCAGATTCCATGGGGGTCGGGGGCTGTCGATGGACTGAAACTTCCAGGTAAGAACTGCTTCTCCACAACATCTTCCTGATGGTCTAGCTTTTCCTTTGCATGCTGTTTCAGACATTTGCACAGCTCAGACAAGCAGCCTGAGATCCACATTCCTGCTCCTTGCCCCACTGGCACAGGGTTCAAGCACCTGCACATAACAAACCTGGCTACTGAGAAGAAATACAGAGATGACTAAGTGGTTGTTGTTCCCTAGGCCAACCATGCACCACTGTCTCCAGCAAGGTGATCACACTCACCTTTTGGTCTTGGCTGTATGCCAGAATCCAGTCCTCTTGTCTGGGGTGGAAAAGTAAGCTCTGGATGTAAAAGTTCAGCCGGTATTTTTGATAGGTTGCCCCTTCGTCCGAGCTGATCAGTAAACTGCTCTCAATCTCTGGGTCTGTGAGCAACATAATCTGTGGCAGATTATGGGAAAGAAAACAAGAGAAAATTAAATTTACCAAGCTTAAAGATGAGCTAAATTTTTGACAAGAAAGGGAAAAGGAGCAGGCGAAGAGCAATTGGCCAAACAATGACCTTGACTGTCAGGGTCACTCTCCTGCCTTGGACCAAGGTCACGAAAATGTTTTCACCAAGAAATGAAAGTGACAAGACAAGTTGAAAGCAGGGGTTGGGGGTGGGGTGGGGGGAGGTGGAGGGTGAGAAGAAATGGAGGAGTGAGTTTTCTTTCCTCCTATAGGGCTCCTTGACCCCCCACCCCCACCTCAAGTGTTATTTCCTTAATCTGAAATATTTTCCATTATTCTCCTGACCTCAACCCTCCTTCCTACAGGAGCCCTGTCTAGTCTCCATCTGGGGGGATGAGAGAGCAAGACTTGTCACCGGTATTTGTGAGAAAGTTGGAAAGGAATACCAATAGCAATAGGATTGGGGTCCATTAGATTTTTCTCTTATTACAAGCCCTTCTTGATAGGGTCCACATGGGTTCTCACTGACAAGATGGCTCATTATGTTGACCTTGCAAACAAAGAATAAATCACAGTGATCCTTGAGACTGACCAAATTGCCCAAATGGCATCCGGTTACCTCACTGGTGCCTATCTTCTCAAAGCTGCAGGATCACCAGATTCCAGACCTCTGGCTACGTGACCATTCCTTTAGAGAATTTTTCATTGGTGGGGACTCCATCAGAAAGGAGGATGCTGGTTCTCCTTAAGGGCCAGTCACCCTCTCTTTTCCCTCTAATAAATTTTCCTTTTCTTGCCTGACTGCCCGACTCGCTCTCTTTTTCTCTGCACTCGCCTTACACTTCTATTCATATTAACAATATCCCACATCATCCTGCCTTTAGCCTGGTTTTCTGAATCTTGAGTCAAAGGCTGTGTATTCAAATGCCTTCTCTGAGTATTTATTTGTTGTCTATATACGTTCTTTAGAAAATAAACTCCATGAGAATAGTGATACTTGACATTTCTCTGTTTTTATCCCCCATAGGTACATTCCCAGCAGCTAGAATGAGGTCCAGCATATATTATATATTCAATAGATATTTACCAAATTAATGAACATGAGTTAAAGGGATGGATGAAAAGAGTTTTCAGAGTAGTCACAAAGACTTAGAAAGATGCTCAAAACAGTTTGAACAGATACAAATGGAAGTTCCATGGAAAAAAAAAAAAGGCACTGAATGCCCTCTCCATCTTTAGCCTTTGACACGAGAATACACTAGACTCATGTAAAAAAAAAAAGTCACTTTTCCAGAGGCTTGGGATTTTCTCCTTTTGAGAGTTAACCTTGGCCAGAGCAGTGTGAAGAATCCACAATGGGAGCGAGATGCAGGAGCTGCCCTGTAAACTTCTTTTTATTCTCTCATTTTCTGCCTCTAGGAATGTGATAAAGTACCTCATTCCAGACTCTGCAGGTTGCCCTTCACTCAAAGTGCGCACCTAACGCCTCCAGATAGGTGGCCTTAATGCTACCCATTGACTTCCTCCCCATCAACTTATTAATTGGCACTCTCCGAGTTTGGTTCAGAGAGGCATAAAAGATGTGCTTAATGTGTGGCCGTATGAAGAGAAACCTCAGCAGCCCAGGGTTTAAAGATTACCAGCTGAGGATGCTGCAGTTCCAGGGAAAACAGAGACAGAGAGAGAAAGAGAAAAAGAAAAGAGAAAAAACTAGAGCCCTGTCATAAAAGAGCAGAGTGTCAAACAAACACACAGGGCTTTCTCAGGCATTGGAGGCAATCATATTAAAACCTCAAGATAGTTAGTGTCATCTTCCAAAGACGTGTCCTGTCACAGCAAATGGTACACAAGGACCACACACCAGACACACTCAGCTGGAATGTGTTTATGTAATCAAGAATGGATTTCAGGTTCCTTGTGGTTTTTCTCCCTGCCCTTATGGAAGAGGGGAAAGGGATGTGGTGGAATGAGCGGAACGCCAAAGCTGTCAGCTCCTGTCTGGACAAGTTGGAGAGCGCGCACAAAACTGGAGACTAATTGCCTCTCATCCTGTGTTCCAGTGAAGCCACTGTCCATCGAACATAAATCCTGACAAAGTTATAGGTTTCTCTGCCTTGCAGTCACCAAGCAGACAGTACTGCCCCTTTGGATGGCTGGTGTGGAACCAGCAGATAATCTGCTAAGTACAAACTTCCGTGGCATCGTTAAAGTCTATTGTATGCATTAAGCAAGGAGGATCAGATGGTTCCTAAATTCACAAGAATATTTCCAGGTGATATCCTATTTACTGACACATAAAAGCTGTCATTTTTTTAAATAACAAATAAGTCATCAAATGATCATATTGCTTTGTGTCTCCAACCACAATTAACAATAATATATAACAGCCTTTTTGCACTACTGCCAACAAGTAATTTCCATGATAATATGAAGAGGTTCAATTTTATAGAGCAACTATTGTCTCAGGCAAGGTGATTTTCCCCCTCTGATTTTCTGTTTCTCTGTAAAGCAGAATATGTTTTACTCTCTTCCCACGAGTGTGGATCCCACCACCTGCTTCTCCTGGCAGACTACTTCATCAAAATAAAAACCCTGGGCCTACAGAATATACTGATATCAAGTTGCTTTTTATTTATCATTTATTTAGAGTATTTTGATACTCATTTATGCTCTGAGTCATCTGTATGAGATATTCTGTATCCAAGTAACATGGGATGGGAGAGGTAGAATGATGCAAATATTTTCAAATATATGGATATTTAATATTAAATAATAAAACTCCTGGCTTCCGTGTTTTTCTTCTGGGTATGAAAAATATGTAGGTCAAAATCTCATGATTTCTATACATTCTTACATAAAACCCTCTGTTTGGGAACTTGACACTTTAAATATTATAGAAGATGTCAAGAGATCCCTCTGTAAGAATTTTAGATGTATTTGTACTATACAAACTTTCCAGTGGTTCCTCTTTCATATCTATGCTTCAATTTACTCAAAACAAACAGTTCAGTCTGGATCCATTTTTATTTAGTCATTTTTATTGCAAAAAAAACTGCCAGTAGAATTCAAAATAAATGAAAAATGCATTGACTCTATCCCTTCAACAAGTTAAATCATGTTTGTGCCCCCTTCTACTACTTCTATATCCACAGCTACATATCATATCATGGATTGAATTTTTCATTGTTTTCCTTTTTTCATTTAATATTATTACCTATATTCATTTCTATCTGAGCAATAAAATTACAAATGCATACACGGGGTCGCACAGAGTCGGACACGACTGAAGCGACTTAGCAGCAGCAGCAGCATACAATGAATTTCAATTAGTTAATCACAATCTTCAACACAATTAGGTTACAACTGATTCAGTGGTTGAACCATAGAAAGCACTTGATGAATTATTAACTGGATTCAGTTCAGTTCAGTCACTCAGTTGTGTCTGACTCTTTCTGACCCCATGTACTGCAGCATGCCAGGGCTCCCTGTCCATCACCAACTCCCAGAGCCTACTCAAACTCATGTCCATCGCGTTGGTGATGCCATCCAACCATCTTATCCTCTGCTTCCCCTTCTCCTCCCACCTTCAATTTTTCCCAGAATCAGGATCTTTTTCAATGAGTTAGTTCTTCGCATGAGGTGGCCAAAGTATTGGAGTTTTAGCTTCAGCATGAGTGCTTCCAATGAATATTCATGACTGATTTCCTTTAGGATGGACTGGTTGGATCTCCTTGCAGTCCAAGGGACTCTCAAGAGTCTTCTCCAACATCATAGTTCAAAAGCATCAATTCTTCCGTGCTCAACTTTCTTCACAGTCCAGCTCTCACATCCATACATAACCACTGGAAAAACCTTGACTAGATAGACCTTTGTTGGCAAAGTAATGTCTCTGCTTTTCAATATGCTATCTGGGTTGGTCATAACTTTCCTTCCAAGGAGTAAGCGGATTAGTGGAATCTTATTATTTCAGTCTTCAAATTAGAATCCTTCAGTAATTATATTTCCAATGAGTTCAAGTTTGTTCTGTCATTTTGTAGGTTATGAAAATTAAATATGTTAATAAGCAAACAAAGAATTTAAGTAAGAACTAAATAGAAAATGTTTAACCATTTGAGAAAAAAGGATACAGTGTAAGTAATAAGTGTGATCCAATCGTTAGATGTAAATGATGCCATTTACAGATAAAGTCCTATCTTCTCTAAAAGGTATTCTACTAGGAAATATTATCAAAATAGTAACTTCAAATTAGTGACTATTCTTCAAAATATAATCAATTACAATCCATAAATGTGGTCAGCGATCCCTGTTTTTTCCAGTTTACATCAGCTCTCTACCTTCCTTTGGCTCTTCCTATGAGTTTGAATAATAATGTTTTGCTGTTTAATCCTCTGCATTCTGAAATATGATCTGAGTGACACAACTCTAAAAGACCTCTATAAAAGGCATGACTCCAAAATCAGCAGGATTCCTGAAGTGAGATCTCTAAAAGGAGGACTTATTTGCTTAGCATAAAGCTTGATCCATAGTAGGTCCATACATCTTTGTAAATGAACAAATGAATGAGTCCTCTTTGTCCTTGGATCCCTGGGCCATTGAGAGTTCAAGTCTCTTAAACAAGTCCCTGCTTTCTACTTGGAAGCAAAGAGGGTAGAGGCATCAGGAAGAGTCTGTCTTTAATAGGAGAGTAATTAGTCTGTTCAGATCAGCTCATTAGTGATTAGAACAAGTTCACTCATGCCTTGGAGGGTGCGCTGCATGCATTACAACTATAGACGAACTACTTTCTACAGCAAGTCAATAATGGCGACAAGGGCTTACACCACCCAACGCTAAGCAATCATTCATCATCCACTTCAGGGGGCAAGAAGAGACTTTGTTTGCTTTTCCCAGAGGTGACAAATGAACATGAAATGCAAGTTATAGATTTCAAATATGTCACTTCTCTCTTTTTTTGATATTAGTCCCCCTGAAAGCTCAGTGTCATCAAAAATTAAATGTCTCTGTGACTTGCTCCAGATTCAGCTTATGGCTACATGATGTACTTCTACAAAAGGTTGCCTCGCAGCTTTCTGATCCTTCCAGGCATCTACTCAGGACATTCCTGGGGAATGTCCTACTATTTAGCTCTCCTGATTCTTTTCCTAGGTGTATGTTGTTCTTAGAATTGCATCATATACCTGTTAAGGCAGCATGGAGTTAATAAGAGGCAGCTGGAGAAGGAAATGGCTACCCACTCGCATATTCTTGCCTGGAGAATTCCACGGGCAGGGGCGCCTGGCTACATCCATGGCGTCACAGAGCCAGCCATGACTGAGTGACTAACAGACACTCAACACCACTCGGCATGTATGCTTCCCCACCATTTCCTTGGTCCTTAAGCAGAGTATTTATTTTATATGTTGTTCACTATTCATTTGCTTGTTTGTCACTCCTTGTTGTTCATGGTAGAACCAAGAAGAGGGAATGCACCAGTGTCATCTGTTTCTTTGCTCAAGGCTTACTCAGATCCAGATGCTCATGTCACAGGTGCACAATAAATAATTTCCATAGTGATAATGACAATGACCAAGAATAATAGCAATGGCAGCAATTGGGCACTCTAGTTATCTAGCCACTCTATTCAAACAAAAAGCTATAAAATAGTCTAAGAGGCTATTTGCAAACCTCTGGCTCCAGTATAAAAAACAAATTAAGTGAAATGTAATCAGAGCAAGTGAATAATAGGTTGGCCAATGTGGATGGATGAGTTGAGGGTGAGAGCAACTGGCAGCTGTTTAGAGGATGGTATTAAAGAAAGTTATACAGGCTTCCAACATGACTTGTGAAACATAAATGACTGAAGTATAAACAATAGTGAGAAAAGGAGAGGAAAGTGATGAAAAAGAAAAAGGTTTAATCAAGTAAACACTGTCAGAAGTGAGTCTGTAGAAAGATGGACCCAGCAAACAAATACTCGATATGAGTCCCACTCTCACCCTCTCCCATGAGCTCAGTGAAGCTCATCTCACATTCCTTAACCCACCCATGTTCATTAACACAAGGGAGGGTCATTCAATACTAAGAGGCCAAGAGACCACTTGAGCAATAGACCAGCTTCCTGTGACCTGCAATATGGATTCAATGAAAATGCAGAGAAATCTTTTCATTGTATTCTTTAAGTTTACTTTTAAGCTATTTTTTTTATTTAATGAAGTCTTTTTACTTTAATAAAGACTTTGATGTCTCAGGGGGGATAAAGGGGGTTTTCAAGAAGTGTATCAAACAGTTTCAGCCCTTCACACTTCTGTTAATAGAAGACCTACTACTTATTATGTAATGATAGCAATAATTCATTCAGTACTCATTTTACAAACCCTGTGAGGTACACAGAAGAGTAAGATTCACCAGTAATAAAATATGTGTTACACTTCTTGGAAGACAATTCAAGAAAGAAAGTTTATAGAAGATTGCTTCTGATTCTCTTGGGACTACAGGCAACAACCCTCTCTTTTGAGTTAACTCAGACAATCTCAAACTGAAATACACCATTTCACTGTGAGACTATGCTCCCACTACTATGACTCTCTGCATGCACAGAGGAAGGTTGGTGTGCAGGGCTGAAGGTGGGGAGCCTGAAACACACACTTATTTTCCACAAGAAGAGCCATGACCAAATCCTAAACGTGCCCCTTGTCAATGTTGCTGTGGATGTGTGCACTTCCTCAGAAAAGAGAAAGAAGGTGAGTTTAGTGAATCCCATTCATGCCATGAGAAGAAGAAAAAACAAACCATAATGTAACAAACCAATAATCACAGTGTCTCATGACCCCTAACTGCAAAGGTGGATTTGAGTTTCATTTCTTCCATATTTGTTAAGCCATTTTTAAGAGCTCACAAATCAATCTCATTCTGAGCCTCCATTTCAGCACTGAGGGTAGGGATACTACACACAAGCTTACATTCACTGAACATGTACTATGTACCACACACTCCACTAAACTTTTAAAACACAGTACCAGTACCTCATTAGACTGTTAAAATACTTCAGATAGATATTATGTGCACGTGACAGATGAGGAAAGCAGGCTTTGAGGAATGAGGTGATCTGCGCAAGGGCACACAGCTAATCAGTGGTAAAGCTGTTTATGGGGTCAAATAAGACCATCTGTGTGAAAGCAAAGTTGAGTTTTGCACCAATGTTACCATTATTACTTCACAAAGAATGTCACATTTAGTACTGAATGCTCAAATAAAATGAAATGGTCAAGGCCTAAAAAAGAAACTAAAAAACCTTGTATGACAAATATCTCATGAAAATATTGCCTAGATGGGAAGAAGGATAGGGCAATAAGGGACTAGGACTTAAATATTGGAGTTTCAATAACCAGATGATTGGTAAGATATTCTTGAAAAAATATAGATAATTTGGGGAGGGGCTTTAAATATAAATCTACTGAAGCAAAATGCCCAGTCCTGGTTCGCACTCAGATTTTTTACAACGGTGCTGGCCTCTATTCTTTGGCATCACTCCTCCATAGAAATGGTTTTATGCTTTATTAGAATAATAGGTGAAAAAATGAATTATAGAAATGGTCAAAAAAGACCTGATCGGATGACAGCACAGCTTGTTCTCAAAAAAGTTTACTCTAAAAGCCAATAAAAACCATTACAATGTAATGTAATTTTCCTCACAAACAGACCCTAAGTCTAATTGGCATTTTAAAAATAAACTATCTTTGCTGGAGGGAGAAATTGCTATTATCATGCTAAGAGTATAGTAAAGTATGTGAACTATTCACTGATGCTAAGTATTGTGTCATCTATTTTTTTTAAGGTATTTTAAAGGAAAAAAATGATGTAAAAATTCGAGAGACATTTTTAGTTTTGCAGTCACTATGGAGACTGATTAAATACCTTGAGAATATTTGCGTTAACTTAAAAAACCACAGCATTATCCATAGCCTCAGCTCAAACTCCATCAGAATACACTTCCATGGTCATTACAAGTCCCAGAGTAACTTCTCTCTTAAATCCCTGAAGATCTATAAATGGCAAAAGGTCACATCATTTTAAAATGTTAGCTGCTATCAGAGGGAGCTGTGATGCTGGGAGAAATGGACATTCATCTTCTTTGCTCATGGGAAACTTTACAAGAAATGATGTTCATTTAATGATAAGAAATCTCTTTATTCCACTAGAAATGATAAAGGAGAAGGAGATGGAGAGAAAGAGCAAGAAGAGAAGCTATCAGTATATTTTAACATTGATTTAGGTGAGAGACACCATTTGGGGTAAAATCTCTTAAACTGCATTTGATTTTAGAGTTTGAATAAATGTCAAATTGAAAATCAGGAGAATGAGAGGAAGAGCCAATAAGAATGAATCCACTCTGAAAATCAGTGAACAGAACATACCCATATTCTTCATCCTTTGCACATCAAGGGTCATCATCCTCAGGGGTATGGTTAATTTTATTTACTTGTATTAATGTGTCATGGTAAGCAGACAAATATACCAGGGTGTATTGGGGAAGATTAATGAAATCTCAGACACATGTTCAGTTTAGTTCAGTTCAGTTGTTCAGTTGTGTCCGACTCTTTGCACCCCATGAACCGCAGCATGCCAGGCTTCCCTGTCCATCACCAACTCCCGGAGTTGACCCAAACCCATGTCCATTGAGTCAGTGATGCCATCCAACTATCTCATCCTTTGTCATCCCCTTCTTTTCCTGCCCTCAATCTTTACCAGCATCAGGGTCTATTTCAAATCAGTCAGCTCTTTGCATCAGGTGGCCAAAGTATTGGAGTTTCAGCTTCAACATCAGTCCTCCCAATGAACACCCAGGACTGACCTCCTTTAGGATGGACTGGTTGGATCTCCGTGAAGTCCAAGGGACTCTCAAGAGTCTTCTCCAACACCACAGTTCAAAAGCATCAATTCTTCAGCACTCCACTTTCTTTACAGTCCAACTTTCACATCCATACCTGACCACTGGAAAAAACATAGCCTTGACTAGATGGACCTTTGTCGAACAAGTAACCTCTCTGCTTTTCAATATGCTGTCTAGGTTCGTCATAACTTTGCTTCCAAGGAGTAAGTGTCTTTTAATTTCATGGCTGCAATCACCATCTGCAATGATTTTGGAGCCCAGAAAAATAAAGTCAGTCACTGTTTCCAATGTTTCCCCATCTATTTCCCATGAAGTGATGGGACCAGATGCCATGATCTTCATTTTCTGAATGTTGAGCTTGAAGCCAACTTTTTCACTCTCCTCTTTCACTTTCATCAAGAGGCTTTTTAGTTCCTCTTCACTTTCTGCCATAAGGGTGGTGTCATCTGCATATCTGAGGTTATTGATATTTCTCCTGGCAATTTATATTCCAGCTTGTGCTTTTTCCAGTCCAGTGTTTCTCATGATGCACTCTGCATATAAGTTAAATAAGCAGAGTGACAGTACACAGCCTTGACATACTCCTTTTCCTATTTGGAACCAGTCTGTTGTTCCATGTCCAGTTCTAACTGTTGCTTCCTGACCCGCATATAGGTTTCTCAAGAGGCAGGTCAGGTGTCTGGTATTCCCATCTCTTTCAGAATTTTCCACAGTTGATTGTGATCCACACAGTCAAAGGCTTTGGCATAGTCAACAAAGTAGATGTTTTTCTGGTACTCTCTTGCTTTTTCCATGATCCAGCGGATGTTGGCAATTTGATCTCTGGTTCCTCTGCCTTTTCTAAAACCAGCTTGAACATCTGGAAGTTCACAGTTCATGTATTGCTGAAGCCTGGCTTGGAGAATTTTGAGCATTACTTTACTAGCGTGTGAGATGAGTGCAATTGTGCGGTACTTTGAGCATTCCTGGCATTCCTTTCTTTGGGATTGGAATGAAAACTGACCTTTTCCAGTCCTGTGGACACTGCTGAGTTTTTCAAATTTGCTGGCATATTGAGTGCAGCACTTTCACAGCATCATCTTTCAGGATTTGAAATAGCTCAACTGGAATTCTATCACCTCCACTAGATTTGTTCATAGTGATGCTTCCTAAGGCCCACTTGACTTCACATTCCAGGATGTCTGGCTCTAGGTCAGTGATCACACCATTGTGATTATCTGGGTCATGAAGATCTTTTTTGTACAGTTCTTCTGTATATTCTTGCTGCCTCTTCTTAATATCTTCTGCTTTTGTTAGGTCCCTACCATTTCTGTCCTTCATTGAGCCCATCTTTGCATGAAATGTTCCCTTGGTATCTCTAATTTTCTTGAAGAGATCTCCAGTCTTTCCCATTCTATTATTTTCCTCTATTTCTTTGCATTGATCATTGAGGAAGGCTTTCTTATCTCTCCTTGCTATTCTTTGGAACTCTGCATTCAAATGAGTATACTTTTCCTTTTCTCCTTTGCTTTTCACTTCCCTTTTCACAGCAATTTGTAAGGCCATCCATTTTATTTTTTTGCATTTCTTTTTCTTGGGGATCGTCTTGATTCCTGTTTGCTGTACAATGTCATGAACCTCCACCCGTAGTTCATCAGGCACTCTATCTATCAGATCTAGTCCCTTATATCTATTTCTCACATCCACTGTATAATCATAAGGGATTTGATTTAGGTCATACCTGAATGGTCTAGTGGTTTTCTCCACTTTCTTCAATTTAAGTCTGAATTTGGCAATTAGGAGCTCATGGTCTGACCCACAGTCAGCTCCCGGTCTTGTTTTTGCTGACTGTATAGAGCTTCTCCATCTTTGGCTGCAAAGAATATAATCAGTTTGATTTCATTGTCGACCACCTGATGATGTCCATGTATGCTGCTGCTACTGCTGCTAAGTCGCTTCAGTCGTGTCCGACTCTATGCGACCCCATAGACGGAAGCTCACCAGGCTCCCCTGTCCCTGGGATTCTCCAGGCAAGAACACTGGAGTGGGTTGCCATTTCCTTCTCCAATGCATGAAAGTAAAAAGTGAAAGTGAAGTCGCTCAGTCGTGTCCGACTCTTAGCGACCCCATGGATTGTCCATGTATAGAGTCTTCTTTTGTGTTGTTGGAAGAGGGTGTTTGCTATGACCAGTGAGTTCTCTTGGCAGAACTCTCTTAGTCTTTGCCCTGATTCATTCTGTACTTCAAGGCCAAATTTGCCTGTTACTCCAGGTGTTTCTTGACTTTCTACTTTTGCATTCCAGTCCCCTATAATGAAAAGTCAGACACGTGAGAGCTTTCTAATGTATTTGGCTATGAAAGCTTTTCTGAGAAGGCAGTGGCGACCACCAGGGGTTTCTCTTCAATGGGATTTGCAAATTGGTGGAGTGTGAATTCCCTCCTGGCTCTTCTGCAGAGCTCTCAGGAAGACCCTGCTGGAGGGCATCATCCAGAACAAGTTAACAAGGAGATCTATTTCATGTGATTTTTTTAGTTCCTTAATTATTTAATGATAGACACTGACCAAGTTGTTTCTGAGAGGCAGAACAGGGTGAATATGCTTCATCAAGCTGCCCCAGAGCATAATTACAGTCTGCTGCCGCTGCTTCTCTTTTCTTCTTTCCCTTCCTTTAGAGCAAACAGGGGAGAAGGCAATGGCACCCCACTCCAGTACTCTTGCCTGGAAAATCCCATGGACGGAGGAGCCTGGTAGGCTGCAGTCCATGGGGTCGCTAAGAGTCGGACATGACTGAGCGACTTCACTTTCACTTTTCACTTTCATGAGTTGGAGAAGGAAGTGGCAACCCACTCCAGTGTTCTTGCCTGGAGAATCCCAGGGATGGGGGAGCCTGGTGGGCTACCGTCTATGGGGTGGCACAGAGTCGGACACAACTGAAGTGACTTAGTAGTAGTAGTACAGCAAACAACATATACTTTTGCAATGTTTTAAGTTAATTTTTTTTTTCCCATGATTGCATGGCAGTTCTATACCTTGGGTTAATTCCATTTAAAAACATATAACTCAGAAGCAGCAGAACTCATCTGTCATGATAGAGAAAACGACCTCTGTTCATTTATTGATTGCTGTGCAACACACTATATCAGAAAAGAGGCTTAAGACAACCATCTGTTTTTTCTTGGTTTTATGGGTCAAAGATTCTGTAAATGCTCAGCTAGGTAGTGAGTCTCACATCCACTTGATGTCAACTGTGGTGGCTGGAACTGGAGGTTCCACTTTCTAAATGTTTTTTTCACTCAGGGTGGTATCTTAGCCTCTCTCTTTCTCTCTATGTTGAATCCCATTTTCCAGGTCCTTTCCATGTGGCTTGAACTTCACAGAATACTACAGTTTCATGGTTGTTGGGCTTCGTAATTGGTGGCTGGCTTCTTCCAGTATGAGGGTCCCAAGAGTAAGTGTTTCAAGAAACTCCAGTGGAAGCTGCACGGCTTCTTATGACCTACCCTCAGAAGTCAGAAGTTCTACGTATCCATTTTGCCCCATTCTATTGATAAAACACATCACTAATTCTGAGTTAGATTTAGAGGGAAGAAAAAAATTAACTCTACCTCTCAAGATGGAAAAGGCATACGCACACACAGTATGGCAAGAATTGATGGCGGCTGTGTATGGATGTGAGAGTTGGATTACAAAGAAGGCTGAGGGCTAAAGAATTGATGCTTTTGAATTGTGGTGCTGGAGAAGACTCTTTAGAGTCCCTTGGACTGGAAGGAGATAAAACTAGTCAATCCTAAAGGAAATCAACCCTGAATATTCATTGGAAGGAATGATGCTGGACCTGAAGCTCCAATACTTTGGACACCTGATGCAAACAGTCAACTAATTTGAAAAGATCCTGATGCTGGGAAGATTGAGGGCAAGAGGAGAAGGGGGGCAGCAGAGGAAGAGATGGTTGGATGTTATCAGTGACTCAGTGGACATGAGTTTGAATAAACTCCTGGAAATAGTGAAGGATAGGGAACCCTGCAGTTCATCAGGTCACAAAAAGTCTTCACATAATCATAATACATCTGGAATACAGATAACTTTGAGATTTTCAGACTTTTCATTGGATTTTGGCTGTGAAATAGCTATTACCTTAAATTTTTGAAGGCTATAGATTCCCAATCTGGTATCAATTCAAGGTGCATATTTATTGAAGACTAAATGAATTTATCGTTTGTCTCAGAGACATCAAGAAACCCAAGGTGAAGAAACTCCAGTCTGTGGATTTTCAGGGTATATAAATTACCCAGATTAAATTATGGAAGAATAGATCTGTTCATTAAAATGTACATAAATAACTCTTCAATATAACAGCCCTTACCTTGGCATTACAACCCTGTCATTTAATTAAGGATCTCATGCTATTTTAAAAAAAAATTAATGGGTTTCTTAAGAGCAAAAGCAACTCTTGTCCTTTTATAGTCACAACAAAAGCACTGATACCAATTATGACACGATCTAGCAATTGAAAACAGAATATTTATTGTTCTCTTAGGTCTTAACATAACTCAGTGACTTTTTAGGTAGCCTTGGACCAACAAAAACAACAAAAGACCATTTGGGTCTGAAGGTGAATGGCTGAATGGTAAATACGTCCCAGAAACATACACCAAGTTCAATTTTCATCATACACAGGCTGGTATAAAACTGTCTACAATTTTTATTATATATTTTTTATTTTATATGCATCCTGCAGCGCAGCTCAATTCTTACTGCTACTACTCCACCCCTATAAAACACTCATCTGCTCCATGTTACTACCAAAGGGGAATCCACACTTTAAGAAAATATCCACAAAACCAGCCCTCTTGACTGCAGTGGTATTTTTTAGCCCACTGATTCAAAAGGAATAAAAGGGTCCCCCAAAAAAGAGTTCAAAAAGAACAAAAATTTTGCCTTCATAGAATCTTTGCAAACATCTTTTATGTATGTTCTTCCTAAAACATCTTTTATGTATGTAGGAGCTTCCTTTGTGGCTCAGCTGGTAAAGAATCCACCTGCAATGTGGGAGACCTGGGTTCGATCCCTGGGTTGGGAAGATCCCTTGGAGAAGGAAAAGACTACCCACTTGAGTTTTCTGGCCACTCGAGAATTCCATGGACTGTATAGTCCATGGGGTCACAAAAAAGTGGACATGACTGAGCGACTTTCGATCTTTGCTTCTATGAATACATAGATATAAACAAACATAAATAGGAGAGGAGACAGACAAACAGACACACACACACACACACACACACACACGGTGGAGGAGGAAAAAAGAGAGCAATTGATTTACATAGCAAGAGACAGTACCAAGTGATACTTTCTGCTTTTTAACCTGCTTTATCCACTTTGAAATTACATTACAAACATTTTCCAGGCTATTGAATATTCTTCAGTATTATCATTTTTTATTGGCTACACAGACTTTGATTATATAGATATACTACTATGCAATTAATCCATTATTAGAAGGCTCTTAAATTTCACTATGATAATGTTATAACCTAATGTAAATTAATACTTCTGTGAAGTGAAATCTTAGTCATTCAGTCATGTCTGATTCTTTGCAACCTCATGGACTGTAGCTTGCCAGGCTCCTCTGTCCATGGGATTCTCCAGGCAAGAATACTGGAGTGGGTAGCCATTCTCTTCTCCAGGGGATCTTCTCAATCCAGGGATTGAACCTGGACCTCCTACACAGCTGTCAGATTCTTTACTGTCTGAGCCATCGGATGATAAAGAATATATCCATACCTCTGTACATCAACTATTATTTCTTCAAAGCACTGTTGTTGAAGCTGAAGCTCCAATACTTTGGCCACCTGGTGCAAAGAGCTGACTCATTGGAAAAGACCCTGATGCTGGGAAAGATTGAAGGCAGGAGGAGAAGGGGACTACGGAGGATGAGATGGTTGGATGGCATCACCGACTCAATGGACATGGGTTTGAACACACTCTAAGAGATAGTGAAGAATGGGGAAGCCTGGCAGGCTGCAGTCTATGGTGTCACAGAGAGTCAGACATGACTGAGTGACTGAACAACAACAACAATTTCCTCAGAGTACAATTTAACTTATGGATCAAAGAATAGGAACTTTGTTACCCCTCTTGATAGATATTACCAAATGTCTTTCAGAAAAAGACAATGCTAATTCATGGTTCCCGCATCAGGGATATGGGAAGTACCTATCACCAATACCTTTTTTAATTCTTGCTTTCTTTTTATAATGTTCTCTAAGCTAACTTTGGAAATGGTGCATTTTGTGTCAAGACACATTACTAATGATGGCGAATTAGTTTTTTCCCATTTCCTTCCTTTTGTCATGTGTTTTTAGTCATTTGAATATCCTCATATGGTAGATTGCCAAGTTCACATTTTGTCCCCATTTTAAATCATGATTGTTTCTCCTTTTCTAATTGATTTATATTAGAATGCCATTCCTACTTCATAGTTTATTTATAACAGTCTATTTATGCACATTTTCAATCTTCGTCTAAGTTTCTCGAAAAAAGTAATAAAGCATCATCTGCACATATTATACATCCACACACATAGGGGACCCAGGTGAGCATTTCAAGTTTGAAGACATTTATGAGATTAAAAACTCTGAACTGCACTGCACCTCACTAATTGTGTTCCCTAAATAAAGCAGCCCCAGAAAAACATGATTTCTCCATTTTGACTAAATCATCAATTCACAGGCAAACTTGCCCTGTCATCCATTTATCATAAATGGTAAGATGTTAAAAAAGATTTCACTACATACACAAAAATTCCACAAATTTGTTGTTACTATTTAAGAAGATTTTATACATACACGACATTTTCACTGAAGCAGTACACAGTGCTTTACAAATGTTAATTAAGATATTCCAACCGGAAATTGAAGCAAACCTCAAGGGAGTGAAATTAGGCAGGGAAGGATGTGATCATTTCTTCAAGACAATTTCAGAGCATTTCTGGAATTTGCATGGCTCACACCCAAGAACCTGGTCCCCAGGCCTGCCTTCTAAACATAAGCCCACAAGATAATCATGTCTCCTAACCAGTGAGCATGAGCTCAGAGAGGTTATTAACCAACGTGTGTAAATTTGTCTAAAACACAAGAGAAAATGTCAACTAAACTGTATTTTCCTTTTTCAATACAATTTACAGTCAATTCATAATGAAGGCACTAAACAGAACATTATAAAGCCTGTCTTATCTACAGGATATTTTACCAAAAATACAGAAATGACCTCAACAATTAAAATTCTTAAATTCAGGCTTCAGCTATTTCAGGTATTTCAAGAGTGGATAGAAAAATGATTCGTTGCAAAAAAATTTTTACTTTACCCCCATTTCTTTCTTCTCTCCCTCTTTCCCCCCACCCTTCTAATTTATTTAAGTACGTTTTAGGTACCAAGTGATAACTACTGTTTTCAAGACTGGGGATTAAATTACAAATGAGACACTAAATGCCTTACTGCACTGTGAATCCTTTACAACTGGCTCTGACACAGAAACAGGTAAAACTCTGTGGGAAAAGTGCAGTCATACAGGTACTAACACATACAAAACCTTGTGAGAAAACACAAAGATGCACTTCATTTCCTGGTGTCAGAATGAGGGAAGGAGCCATAGGGCATTTGATGCTATAGTGAATTTTGAAGGATGTACAGGTACTTACAGAAGGGGTGGGAAGGATCTCATGACAGAGGAGTCAACCTAAACAAGATCAGAGAAGTGTGGGCACACACAGTATGCTCAGGTAATAGCAAATCCCTCAGCATGGCACAAGTTAGGTAAAATGGTCTGAGGTCAGTTGTGTCCAACTATTTGTGACCCATGTACAGACTACATGGACTGTAGCCCACCAGGCTCTTCTGTCATGGATTTCTCCAGGCAAGAATACTGGAGTGGGTAGTCATTTTCTTCTTCAGGGGATCTTTCCAACCCAGTGATGGGACTCAAGTCTACTGCACTGCAGGCAGATTCTTTGAAATTCTTTTCCAATTTCCCATTGCAGCACTGGTGTTCTATAGCCTAAAAGCGATCTACAGTCAAGTTAAAAGAGCTTTACTAGCTACTTAAAGGGGTTTTGACTTAAATAGCAAGAGAGTCTATTTATTCTGAGCCATACACACAAATTGAAGGTTTTAAAGTAGGGGGAAAAAACATAACAACACTCCATTGTAGGTCATGCAGAATGATCACTGTGGAGGTAATATAGAAGTTGGATTAAAGAGAAAAGAATTTGGAGGCAAGACACTCACTTAAAAGGTTGTTCTATCGATTCAGCCAAGAGAAGTATCAGGAACACACACAAATGATCTTAGACCAAATAAAGGTATCCTCAGAGGTGGGTGATTAAGCATTACCACAATGATTCCAATATACCAGAATGCCAATCATATTTTATAGCTATTTCCAGCCAAATTTGAAAGTGTTGGAGATTCAGGGGAAAAAAAAGAAGATTCAGAAACACGCCCCTTGAAAAAGAAAGCCGAGTCTCACAACCAAAGCTCTTCAAGGATTTAACAGGAGGGGAGAATAAAGAAAATATATGTCTCCCCAATTTAACACTTGGCAATGTAAATGAGCACAGTACCTTTTCAATGTTCAACAAATTCCTCAAGCCACACAATGTAGAATTGCCACAAAGAACACCATAAAGCTACAAAGAATCATGTCAGTGAGAGCCTTCCCCACTCCCTACTCCCTCTTGGCAAATAGCACAGTGAAAATCAGAGGCTAAAACTCATGGTCTATAGGGTGACTCCGACCAGCCCCCAAGTTCTTTTTGATGTAAATAATGCTAACTCAAAGAGAACTGTTGATCAGCAGATTTTCCAGCAATGTCCAAAATGACTGGGACCATATTTCCATAAGGTCAGAATCAACGAGAGCTTTAGAGCTGCTGTCTTATATAGAGAGAGGTCATATGTTCTCTGGTTTACTGTACTCCACATTATCCTCTGTTGCCTTTTCAGTACTAAAAGCTGGATCTATTGGTTTCTGTCATTAATGAGAGAGAGAGAGAGAGAGAAACAAAACAGTGTAAATTCAGAGCTTAAATAAAAGAGAAAAGTACTATGTTCTTGTTGCAATTAAAAATGGGACATCAACAACAGATCGAGAGGACAGAGATTACATTAGATGCTGGGGATATTCCTCATTTCTTCAATTCATATGCTATCTCATTTTTTTTTTTTTTTGAAATAAAAACTCTGTGTCCGGAGAATCCCTAGTCACATCTCAGTTACCTGTTCAAGCCAACAGGTGTTGGAACTGAGACTTCTGCAGGGGCTACAAACACAGACTTGACTTTGATTCTTAATTCTTACTACTGATGAAACATTGACAAATCACTTATTATCTGATTCTTTATCTCCATGGCTATGAAATGCAGCTGAAAATGTCCATTTCACAGAATGTCTACACCAATAACATGAAACCAAAGCACAGAGCTCAGCATTTTCTAAGCAAAATTCATAGTTACAATATCATAAAGATTTAATATTCATGTAAATTTGAGGAACAGTCGAATTAAAAAAATAAGGTTTATTTGACTCACTAAAGTGTCTGAAAAGCACATTTGGAAGCAAAAAGGGAGATACTTTTTTAACATCTGCTGAATGTATTTGAGGACAAAATCTGTTTTTGTTCACAGAGCTTCTAGAGAACTAGGCCCTGAGAAACAGACTTTGCTGCTGCTGCTAAATCGCTTCAGTCGTGTCCAACTCTGTGCGACCCCATAGACAGAAACCCACCAGGCTCCCCCATCCCTGGGATTCTCCAGGTAAGAACATTGGAGTGGGTTGCCACTTTCTTCTCCAATGCATGAAAGTGAAAAGGGAAAGGGAAGTCGCTCAGTCATGTCCAACTCTTAGCGACCCCATGGACTACAGCCTACCAGGCTCCTCCATCCATGGGATTTTCCAGGCAAGAGTACTGGAGTGGGGTGCCATTGCCTTCTCCGAAACAGACTTTAGGAACTACCAATTGATTGTCTACATCACTGGCTCACAGAAGACATAGGAAAATTGTTAGTTCACTCTTATAACTGGCTCTAGGCTTTCTGTGGCTTTAGATGAATCTCAAGATATAAAAGAATAAGGATGGGGACACTAAGGAACAGATCAGGCGATGTTGTCCTGTTCCCAGTGTGAAAAGAAGCTTTGGCTCTTATGATCCTTCTTGTTGGGAAAGATGGCCAAAACCAAATGTATTCTGAATGATGGTCTTTTTTGTTATCCTTGGTGTTCATGGGGAACAAGATGCTTGGTCCATGTATTCAAGTTATGCAAAATAAAAGTTAAAAATGTGCCATAACTACAGGACTAGTAGAGGAGTCCAGTGTTCCAAAAGGGAATAGTCTGTAAATGGTTGAACTACTTGACGGTCAAGGGGGAAGGAAGTGTACAGTGAAATGGGAAGTGTGGTCCACTTCTGCCACTGGCTGGTTCTGGGACATTAAAAAGTCACCTAAACCTCTCTGAGCCCAGATGTCATTATCTTAAAATGCTGAGTTGGAAGATAAAGTTAGTTTCTAGTATCTCTTTCAGTTCACACAACATGCAACTATTTTGGGGTGAAAGATACATTCTAATGAGGTAGACAAATCAAATTTTAGTAAATCAAATTCCTAATACCTATAAATAATATTACCTAGTCCAAAAAATATCACTCTGCTCATCTTCAAATGATCTTTTCTTGGCACTATATCCTGGCATTTGAGTCTTAAGTTTTGCCCTTATTTAGCATAATGTGCAAGGAACACCTGTTACTTAAAAGAAGTATGTGCTGTTTCTTTGTGTCGAGTGGATAATTTCTTAATTTACATATTGACAGCTCAGGTTTGCTGAAATCAAGTTAACCTATGGTAAGAAGAAGAGCAGAAAGAAAGTTTGTGCTACATGGAAGTTTTAAATCACAGAAACTTTAGTATGCTTCTCAATCTAGGATTGCAAATTTTTAAGAAGATATAGATCTTCTTGACATAAGGCATTTCTCACCAGTTCCTTTATCAAATTTGTTTTTTCCCTGAAGGTAAATTCTTCTAGTGCTGCATTATAAGCTTAAATCCCACCCCATCCAGGCTCAGCTGTCAATGAAACCTATAAGATTATATTTACCTCTTTGAGCTAAAATGTAAAGGTCACTTTGTTTATTAAAGTTCAGCCTTGAGGCTAAATATCTTTCTTCACTTACCCTGAAGAAAAGGGTAGAGAGAAAGACAGAGAAGTCTGGGAAATAGAAACCATTATAGATTAATTGATCTGAAACTGAGATCTCTGGATCCTCACCAAATTTAATCTGGCTCATCCATAGCTGAACCAGAATTTTCGATTCCAATCAAGAATAAATTTTACACAGAAGAGATAGGAACCTTTCTCTGATTAAATAACAACTGTTTTTTTCACTGATCTATCATCTTTAAGAGATTTAGGAAGATTGTCTACTGGGGAAAATAGTGCCATTTTGCTCTGGCTCTTCTCATCTGCCTCTAGTCCATCAAACACCTCTGAGCCATTTTGGAAATCATAGTCCATAGGATCCAACCCAAATCTCCATGTTTCAAATATATTACTCAGTTAAAGGATGCTTTGCTTTAAGACTGATTGAAAACTGAACCACATGGTGCTAACTTTTGGAAATCCTGACCTGAAAAACACCCCATCTTCTCAGTTCATGATACCTACACTTAGGTGATTTTCCTGAAAATTGCACAGATTTTCTTCTAAGCTCTGAATACAATCCTTTTCCAATTTAGTCTCTTGCTGAGGAGGGTTTTGGCTGTGCCAGAATATTTGAAAAACAGAGGATAAGAACAAACAACCAGGTGCAGCCATGAATTTTTAAACCAGGTCTACTGAAAAAACACAGAAAACAAAACCCCTCTAACCACCTTTGGGGTAAAACATCAAACTGAGTATTATCCAGAATCATCTCTGTTATGCGTCTATACCAGCTCCAGACAGATGGTCAATTTGCTTTTACCACCTTCAAGCCCATGCAGCCAGCCATTCCCAGTACATGGCTTTTGCAGACAGGGGCTCTGATGATAGAGCAGTCCAGACACTGAGGGAAGAGTACATCCCCAGAGTGGCATAAATGGGTAGAAAGTAAAGCTAATAAGCACTGCTGCTAGGTCACTTCAGTCGTGTCCCACTCTGTGTGACCCCATAGACGGCAACCCACCAGGTTCCCCCGTCCCTGGCATTCTCCAGGCAAGAACACCAGAGTGGGTTGCCATTTCCTTCTCCAATGCATGAAAGTAAAAAGTGAAAGTGAAGTCGCTCAGTCCTGTCCAACTCTTAGCGACCCCATGGACTGCAGCCTACCAGCTTCCTCCATCCATGGGATTTTCCAGGCAAGAGTACTGGAGTGGGGTGCCACTGCCTTCTCCGAATAAGTACACAATAGTCCATAAAAGTTATGTATGTATATAATTGAACAATAGGCAAAGATTGGCCAAGAAACAAAGCTGACACGAAAGTTTATTTGACCTTTCTTTGAAATATGAGGTACCATTTCTTAAAAGGGGAACTACCTTCTGTCACTTTATCCTTCAACTTCCTGCAAGGAAACCTAGAGTTCTTAGAGCCAGGAAAAGAGCTCCATGATTGAAGACAGAACTATCACCGGCATTGCCCTAAGTGTAGTATTTGGTTAAAGGGATAAATCAAGCCCTATTACAAGGAATCAAAAGTGTCTGCCTGCCCTATTTTGCTGCAATTTACAGACTGGACTCCTGATTTTGATGCACCATTGCAACTGAATATGCTGTCTCACCTGTAATCGACTTGTAGTGATTGGTGTCTTCTAGTGTTTTAGCTCTAAGTTATGGCTCCAGTCTCTCAAGCAACAAAAGATAGTCTATTAATAAATAACTAAACACACAAGAAGGACTCATATACTGTCGAAGTAACTGTCTACCTCCATTAATAATCTTGAAAATAATTAAGTATTCCCTAAACAATATTTATATGAAGTCAATATACAAATGCAAGACTTCCTAAAGGTTGATATCATGTCTGCCAGAACACTTTTAGGACTGTAAACAAAACTATAACAAGGGGCTACTGTGTCCACATGTTGTAGTTTACAAGGGAACCACCAACACCAGAGACTGAGGGGTCAAAAGTTGGCCCTAACAGGTCATAGGGCCATCTTGGGAAGAAACAGCAAGCTGGGTGAGGTGACTCTCCCCTATTCTTCAAAAGCACACTGGGAGCAATGCTATCTCCCCAAGCCAAGCACTCAATGCTGTTGCTGTTGCTTTGTTTGTGTGTCTCCTCTACCAGACTGGAGTATGGATACCAGACTCAGGATCTTTCATCTTCCTCGACTGTCTTCTACATAGTATATTGTTAATCAATATTTGGTGATAAAATGGACAGAAACATAATTTAATAAAATAAACAAGCAAAAAACACTTTAGGATATTTTATTCATTAATTAACTCATTATGTATTTAGATGAGTGCTGAATATTTGCATATTATTACATTACATATATATCCCAGTTCAAATTTTAAGGAGAACAGTTGGGATGAAGAAAGAAAAGGAAAGAAAAATAAAGGAGGAGGGAGAGCAGGGAAGAAAGCAAAGAAAAATAAGGAAGGAGGGAGAGTAGGAAAGAAAGGAAATAGAAGGGAGGGAGAAAATCTCTAAAACGTACTGTTTGGGGCATTAAACTAAATTCATCTATGTGCTTTATATGTCTTTTATGTCTCCTACATTGGCAGGCAGATTCTTTACTACTGGCGCCACCTGGGAAGCCCATACACTTTATAATTGAACTATAATTTTTATTTTTTTACTAATTCACATAGCATCATATTTAAGATGCCTTACTAAGTGCTAGGACCCATTCTAAGGGTTTGGTATGCATGCATCTCAGTTGTGTCTGACTTTTTACAATCCCAGGAACTGTAGCCCACCAGGATCCTCTGTCCATGGGATTCTCCAGGCAAGAATGCAAGAGTGGGTTGCCATGCCCTTCTCCAGGGATCTTCCCAACCCAGGGATAAAACCCATGTCTCCTGCATCTTTTGCATTGACAAGTGGATTCTTTACCACTGAACCACCTGGGAAGAGGTATCAGTTACTATTAGTATTACCATTTTCTGGATTACTATACAGAGACAGAGAAATTTAGTGACCAACCTAACATTACACAGATAATAAGTGGCCAAACCAGGATTCAGTGTAAGCAGTGTCAAAGTTTTTACCCCTTATGTCAAACAGCCTCATCTAGAATTTATATGCATTTATTAAGGATACTCAAAGATCTTCATAGAAGATCTTTCTGTGGAGACTTCCTAGAACTAACACCTAAAAAAAAATGTTCTATTCATCATCAGGGATTGGAATACAAAAGTAGGAAGTCAAGATATACTTGGAGTAACAGGCAGGTTTGACCTTGGATAACAAAATGAAGCAGAGTAAAGGTTAACTGAATCCTGCCAAGAGTATGCACTAGTCATAGAAAAGACTCCTTTTCAACAACACAAGAGATGACTTTACACAGGTACACCACCAAATGGTCAATATTAAAATAAAACTGATTACATTCTTTGTAGACAAAGATGGAGAAGCTGCACACAGCAAAAGCAAGACCTGGCTCAGATCATCAACTTCTCATAGTAAAATTCAGCTTAAACTAAAGAGAACACAGAAAAACAATAGGCCTGCCAGGTATGACTTAAATCAAATCTGGTACGAATTTGCAGTAGAGGTAACAAATAGATTCAAGGGGCTAGATCTAGTTAGCGTGCCTGAAGAACTGTGGATAGAGATCTGTAATATTGTACAGGAGGGGTGAACAAAACCATCCCAAAGAAAAAGAAAAGCAAGAAGCCGAAATGGTTATCTGCTGCTGCTGCTGTTGCTGCTAAGTCACTTCAGTCATGTCCGACTCTGTGCGACCCCATAGACAGCAGCCCACCAGGCTCCACCATCCCTGGGATTCTCCAGGCAAGAACACTGGAGTGGGTTGCCATTGCCTTCTCCAATGCATGAAAGTGAAAAATGAAAGTGAAGTTGCTCGGTCATGTCTGCTCTTAGCGACCCCATGGACTGCAGCCTACCAGGCTACTCCACCCATAGGATTTTCCAGGCAAGAGTACTGGAGTGGGGTGCCATTGCCTTCTCCGATGGTTATCTGAGGAGGCTTTACAAAATATCAGAATAAAGAGAAACAAAAAGCAATGGAGAGAAGGAAGAGTACATCCAATTAAACTCAGAGTTCCAAAAAATAGCTAGAAGAAATGAGAAGGCCTTCCTCAATGAACAATGCTTAAAAATAGAAGACAACAACAAAAAGGGAAAGACTTGAGATCTCATCAGGAAAATTGGAAATATCAAGGGAGCATTCTGCCCAAACATGGGCACAATAAAGGATAAAAATGACAGAGCCCTAGTAGATGCTGAAGCGATCAAGAAGAAATGAAAAGAATACACAGAAGAACTGTATAAAAATAGATCCTAATGAACCAGATGACTACAATGGTGTGGTTAATCACCCAGAGCCAGACATTCTGGAGTGAAAAGTCAAGTGGGCCTTAAGAAGCACCGCTGTTAATAAAGCTAGTGGATGCAATGAAATTTCAGAACTATTCAGATTCCTAATAGATGATGCCATCAAGGTTTTGCATTCATTATGTCAGCAAATCTGGAAGATCCAGCAGTGGCCACAGGACTGCAAAAGGTCAGTCCTCATTCCAATTCCCAAATCCCAATTCACACCAAAGAATGTGCTAACCATCAGATAATTGTACTCATCTCTCATGCTATTAAGGTCATGCTTAAAATCTTGCATGATAGGCTTCAGCATTACGCAAATCAAGAACTTCCAGATGTCCAAGCTGGGTTTAGAAAAGGAAGAGGAACTAGAGAGCAAATTGCCAACATTAGCTGGATTATAGATAAAGCAAGGACATTTCAGGAAAACATCTATCTCTGTTTCATTGATGCCGCTAAGGCCTTTGACTGTGCAGATCATGACAACTATGTAAAGCTCTTAGAGAGATGGGAATACTAGACCATCTTACCTACCCCTTGAGAAATCTGTATGCAGGTCAAGAAGCAACAGTTAGAACCCTGTATGGAACAAGTGATTGGTTCAAGATCGAGAAAGGAGTATGACAGGGCTGTCTGTTGTCACCCTGTTTGGTTAACCTATATGCTGAGTACATCAGGAGACATGCCAGCCTGGATGAATTACAAGCTGGAGTCAAAACAAGTGGGAGAAACATCAACAACCTCAGATAGGGGATGATACCATTCTAATGGCAGAGAGCAAAGAGGAACTAAAGAGCCCCTTGATGAGGGTGAAGGAGAGTGAAAGAGCAGGCTTAAGACTAAATATTAACAAAACAAAGATCACGGCATCCAGCCCCAATCAGATCAGATCAGTCGCTCAGTCGTGTCCGACTCTTTGCGACCCCATGAACTGCAGCACGCCAGGCCTCCCTATCCATCACCAGCTCTCGGAGGTCACTCAGACTCACATTCATCGAGTCAGTGATGTCATCTAGCCATCTCATCCTCTGTCGTCCCCTTCTCCTCCTGCCCTCAATCCCTCCCAGCATCAGAGTCTTCTCCAATGAGTCAACTCTTCGCATGAGGTGGCCAAAATACTGGAGTTTCAGCTTTAGCATCATTCCTTCCAAAGAAATCCCAGGGCTGATCTCCTTCAGAATGGACCGGTTGGATCTCCTTGCAGTCCAAGGGACTCTCAAGAGTCTTCTCCAACACCACAGTTCAAAAGCATCAATTCTTCGGCACTCAGCCTTCCTCACAGTCCAGCTCTCACATCCATACATGACCACAGGAAAGACCATAGCCTTGACTAGGCGAACCTTTGTTGGCAAAGTGATGTCTCTGCTTTTGAATATGCCATCTAGGTTGGTCATAACTTTCCTTCCAAGGAGTAAGCGTCTTTTAATTTCATGGCTGCAGTCACCATCTGCAGTGATTTTGGAGCCCAGAAAAATAAAGTCTGACACTGTTTTCACTGTTTCTCCATCTATTTCCCATGTAGTGATGGGACCAGATGCCATAATCTTCATTTTCTGAATATTGAGCTTTAAGCCAAACTTTTCACTCTCCACTTTCACTTTCATCAAGAGGCTTTGCATGGCAAATACTGCACCCCAATACTGCATGGCAAATAGAAGGGGGAAAGTTAGAAATAATGACAGATTTCCTCTTCTTGGGCTCCAAAATCACTTTGGATGGTGACTGCAGCCATGAAATCAGAAGATGATTGCTTCTTGGCAGGAAGGTGATGACAAACCCAGAGAGTGTGTTGAAAAGCAGAGACATTACTCTGCTGGCAAAGATCCATATAGTCAAGGCTATGGTCTTCCCAGTGATCACATATGGTTGTGAGAACTGGACCATAAAAAAGGCAGAATACCAAAGAATTGATGCCTTTGAACTGTGGTGCTAAAGAAGACTCCTAAAAGTCCCTTGGACAGCAAAGAAATCAAACCATTCAATCTTAAGGGAGATCAACCCTGAATATTCACTGGAAAGATGATGCTGAAGCTGAAGATCCAGTATTTTGGTCACCTGATGTGAACAGATGACTCATCGAAAAATTCACCAATGCTGGTAAAGATTGAGGGCAGAAGGAAGAGAGTGCATGAGAGGATGAGCTGGATGGATGGCATCACTGATGCAATGAACATGAACTTGGGCAAACTCCAGGAGATGGTGACGGACGGGAGGCCTGGCATGCTTTAGTCTGTAGGATTGCAAAGAGCTGGAACACGACTGGGCAACTGAACAAGAACGTCGAGGAGATTCAATGTGCTAGTTACTCAAGCACGTGAGAGATATATGGCTCTAAGCTACTGACCCGTGACACCTTATGTTGTCCGTTCCTTTACTGAAGTATAGGTTACAACTTCTAAAATAGAAAGTTGCATGCATAGAAAGTTGTAAGCATCCCAAGAATGCAGACAAAGTCCACACAGGGTATAGATGCTCTAGTAGAGAGGATTAGAAAATGTACTGCCAAAGGGCCAGCACAGAGAGTATGAGGAGGTAAAGTAAGCTTGGTTTCAGGGGGATTTGCCTCTAGAGAAAAGCAGGCAATGAAGTAGTGCTCACTGACTTTATACAATTAAAAACAAACAAACAAAAAAAAAACCTGCAGGGCCTGCTGGTATAAATGCAGATGACACAGGAAGAACCATCCTTCATTCAGGGATATCTTGTCCCTTCTGGTTAGTAGGACTGGGTTACCTCTCTTTATCTGATCACATATGAGGGCCTCACTGTCTGTAAGAGAAGTGGAAACCAAGATGGAGCACAGACCTTAGGCCCAGACCTCTGTTCACCAAAGTGTAATCAACTTGCTTGCAAGAGTGAAAAGGAGACACTTGAACAATTTGCCAACAGGTGAAAATCATGGGTTTAAAGTAAAGTTTTTGATGAAATAGATGATTTACGATGACAAAATCAATCCTGTAAACACTCATGCCTTTACAACAAGTACATTTTATGTTATAAAAGAAGCATATAGTTATTTGGAAAATACTGTATAGTGAGAAAATATGCAAAGTTGGGGCACCTCTCTATACTTCCTAGTACATTTATTGTAACAGGCTTATAAGCATACACCAACACACACACACAGAAACACACACAATCTTGCTGCCAGACTTTCACTCTCACAAGACTTTGTACCTTTGAATAATTAGATCCTGTCCTCTTGATAGCAATGGCTGAAGGTTGTTAGAATCCAAGCTGTTCTGGGTACTGGAAATGCTCAGTATCTCTTCCCTAACATCTATCAGCTCTTTAGGCCTCATTATCGCAATGACACATCTTGGCTTCTCTCCAGCTAGTATATTGTTTATTGATTGATGAGAATAAGGTAGGAAGAGTAGAGCATTCTCTGCAAGTTATGAAGCACTGACAAAAAGAGGTTCGGAGTGCAGTATCTGTCGGTATTGTACCAGCCAAGGGATGCAATGAGATAGATTACTGTGCATCTTCTCCCTGGTTCCCAATCTAGGCTTGCAGCGGAGAATTACTAGAGAAAGTTTTTTATTATGGTTGATTTGTACAAGGACATTTTTCATATCAAAATCTCCAAACATCTACTATATGGACGATTTCTGTGAGTGAAACTGACATGCAATCATTTAACAGTCAGCCTATCTTACAGGTTAAAATTGAGAAGGATACGGGGCCAATTTGTGGGAATAGTGTCAAAAAAGGAGAGCACTTAGAATCCCAGTGTTTTGTTAGAGAAAGTTGGGCAAGGTGCAAGTTATTCAAACAAATTGATGTGAGAGAGAGAGAGAGGAAAAGTACTTGTCACAATCACTGCATCAAAGAAAATCTCTTCTTATTCAAAAACGGAGACAGTGTGCCTGGGGACTAATCGGCAAGTTGCCACATCAGTCGCAGTTTGGATACATAATTAACAGCTGTGTATATGGAAATAATTAATCTCATGCTCTGGGAGAAAATGTATAGTGAAATGTTTTTCAGAACAGACAAGGGAGGATTATGTTTTGAGATTTGGACATCTGGAAACAACACTTGAGAAGAAGAAACTTCTAGGTCAGTGATGTCATGGATCCAGCCTGCATGTGCCCTGGATGTCACCCGGGACAAGAGATGAAGGAAAGTTTACTAGCTGCACACCTAAACACCTTGTTTCAGGAAAGCAAAACATCTACAGATACCCCTGCAATCTTCCTGAACTCTAAGCTCAGGTATTACTATTCCCAGATTCAGATAAATTTTGTGTTTAAATCACCAAAGCTAAATTCTTCCACAGAAGTCTCTGAGCAGATGTTAAGTAAGTATAAAGAGTTTTTTTTATTAATAGCAGTGGGAACACAGCTTTCATCTCAGAATTGTGGAAAGGCAATGAAAGAATGAGGGAATTCTTGAAATTCTTTGGGGTGAAAACTCCTCCTGCCTCTTAGCCTTTTGCACCAGGACTTGACAGATAAATGATTGTGCTAATCTTCTGTCTAAAATTTACAATGTAATCCTATCCCTTTCAGCATAGCATTTAACATCCTCAGCATGGTATACAAAACCTTTCATGATCTGACCCCTGTTTTGCATAATTCAGTTTCTCCAACCACAACTCTCAGGGACTATCTGCCAGCCCTTGACTGTTCTTTCTCACTGCTGTTGGCTCAGCCGGATGGATTTTCTTTCCTCCTCCACTAAGAATAAACTGATTCCTCTTTATTTTCCTAATTCCACTTATCACTCCCCTGGAATACCTTAAAGTCGCTCAGGCGTGTCTGACTTTTTGCGACTCCTTGGACTATACAGTCCATGGAATTCTCCAGGACAGAATACTGGAGTAGGTAGCCTTTCCCTTCACCACGGCATCTTTCCAACCCAGGGATCAGACCCAGGTCTCCTGCACTGCAGGTGGATTCTTTACTAACTGAGGTATCAGGGAAGCCCCTTTCCTGACCCTCTGCCTACCCTAAATCTGGGTCAGATTCTCCTCCCAAGAGCTTTTATTTAAGGAAATCTGCCTTCTACGTGACATATCAATTAGAAATTAAGTATTTCCAATATGATATAACATACATCCTTTATAGATTGCTAACATAGAGAAAATATACCCTGCTCACCTTATTCCATACCCAGACTATCACCTCACATATAGTAGATGGTCGATATGTGATGGCTCAATCAATTAAAGAGTGTGGCTTTGTCTGTGACATGGCTGGGTGTTTGGCAGAGAACCATAAAACCTTGACAAACAGAGCTGAGTGGCCTGAAAACAATTTGAAAACCCAGGATAGCATGTGTTTCTCTTTAGATATATTTTACGTTGCCCTTCGAAGCCCATTGTTAACATCCCCACCCCAGAGCGGGAAGCACGTCATTCACTGAGCTCAGTGTCATTAGAGGAACATGTGGTGTGACTTTGGGCCATGCTCTTTTCTCAATGGAAGGCTCTTGGCCAACCTAGGAATGTCATAATGATGGAAATCTGGCCCATTTCTGTGAGGCTCTGTCACCCATTCTGGAGGAAGGGAGGATAGAAGCAGGGGCAAGAAGATGCTTCCCGATTCTTTTTATTTTTCATCAGAAGGTACCCAGTTCTTCTCTGCTTCAGATATATTGAGTGATTCTACTCTGAAGATGCTGCAAGGAACTTCCAATATAGTTATCATTCTAGCAAATCTGCATCCTAGAAGACTGGGAGAATCAAGCTAAAGTTTCATATGATGCATCAGTAATAAGCAAACCCCAGCATCTGAAAGTATTACAGGATGTGAATAAGAAGCCAGGCAGGGAAAATTGCTGGCATTTAGAAAGAATGGGCCTCTTTATCAGAGAAATGCTACAGTTTAATATGAAAGGTACAAGTTCAGAGGTTCACAGAAGTCCTTCGCTTTAATAAGCACCTAATCAAAATATAATTGTTTCAATTTAAGTCTACAAAACTTTCATTTTTTTTCCTACTTCATATTCAAAATTTCCTTTTAAAAGTAGCATAGTGAAAATCTTAAGAATGTAGCTTTGAGAAAGCTATTTTTCCAAGGACAAGTTCTTCTGTATGATAAACAGAAGAGAAGCAGGTTACTGAAAAGGGGAAAAAACAATCAATAAAGGAGATAGCTAACACATACCACAGCCACTGGAAAGAATAATAATACGTTTAAGCTTCATATAATGAAGGAAATAATGAATATAGAATGCTTTGTGTAATAAGGAAGGTGAGGATATAATTTTGAAAACTTTTTAAGTAAAATAAAAGGAGAGAAGGCACCTTCTAAAGATAAGCTTAAGTTATCTGAACATTCACCTAAATAAAGCACTAAAATCCCCTAGTATGTCACACCCACAAATGATATTCAAATATGTGGATCTCTTAATAAACATACTACATTGCAGCAACCCCACAACACAGAGATATACTCAGAAATAAAGTAGACATTCTGGGAAAGAATATCACTATTTCTAAAGATGATATGGGATATAAGTGCTCTATGAAAAGGGTACTTATTTATATATACTTTTTGCAAATAGTTCCTGGTTATTTCATATTTCCAGAATGACCTTTCACTCACGCCTGAAGATTATGTGAGAACTATAAATACGAGATATTGAACTGCAAAACCATGTGTATCAGCCTTAGGATCCACTTGTCATAACCTTTTAAGCCTTCCTAAGAATTACAGATTTATCACTTCCAGACCTTTCAAAGAACTTGAAAAGGCATTTTATTTCTCAATATACAGCATTTAAGTTTACTCACTGTAATCACTTGCTAATGGACATCATAGCTGCAAATTATATGAAAATGGTGTTTAGAGATAACAAATAAATTGGTTAGATTAATGGATGTTATCAAACAAGTATCAGAAGGATAAGGATGATGGGATTTTAAAGGATTAATTTACTCCTTGAAGAGGTAAGGCTTGGAATCTATTACCTTCAGGGCCCCCATGCAGAAAGCCAGCAGCTGCAAAATTGCTACTTAGTTTTACAGAGTATAAAGATTAGGTAAAGAGAATAGATTGCAGTAAGCATCAAAGAAACTACAATATGTTAATTAGTAAGGACCCACAGTATTTACATGAGATCTTAAGGTTACTATCCGTTTAACTCCTTAAAAAAAAAAAAAAAATTCTATGATGTTGTTTTATTCCCACATGCCAGGAAGATTAGACAAGTTACTCAAGGTCATTCAGCCTGTTGACTGGCTTGTCATGCAGAGTTCCCAATAGTCATGCCATCAGAAACTGATTTATGTGCCCATGTGGCATTTGGGTATGGCATATATTAGTTTTTATTTTATCTTACTAGTATATCTTTTGGATATCACAATAATCTACAGGAAATAAAGAAAACAGTGTCTGATGGAGTCACCTCTACACTTGGGTATTCAGAACAATGCTGAAACTACAAATTATTCAGCAAGCAAAGTCCTGTGGGACGAGAGCCTATTTGATGGGAGAGGAAGCCTTTTAAATAAAGAAGGAAACTCCACCTTCCCTATTACCCATGACAAATGCATAATTGCTTGGCTCTTTTCAACATCCTGTCCCACTCACTTAGTATCCTGCTATAAGTGGAGCTGAGACACTGTATTTTAATTTTCAGAGCCCTGAATAGAATATCAATAAAGGCATGCAAGAAAAGCACATATGTTTACCATCCTTCTCTTAGAAATTAAGCACAATGAGATTAACTCAGGGGAACCTAACAAGCTTTCCCTTTCTTTCTCATCTTTCCCTTTAGATTATTTCTGTAGCTGCTTAGCTTGTACTGTAATGTAGGTCAATGACACGACCAAAGTTTTTTTTTATTTTTTGTTGCTAACATGGATCTGCTTAGGAAGAAAAGAAATAAATAAGGGAGACAGGGTTTCCATTACTCAGGAGGATGTAGTGTGCTGCTGTATGCTGTGCTAAGTCACTTCAGTTGTGTCCAACTCTTTGTGAGCCCCATGGACTGTAGCCCACCAGTCTCCTTTGTCTGTGGGATTCTCCAGTCAAGTGCACTAGAGAGGGTTGCCATGCCCTCCTCCAGGGGATCTTCTTGACCCAGGGATTGAACCTGCATCTTTTACATCTCCTGAATTGGCAGGCCGGTTCTTTATCACTAGCTCCACATTAGAAGTCCATAGGAGGATTCAGGGCTGGATATGTTTAAAAAAAAAACAAACAAAAAAACACTTTTCTCCTCCTGATGTTTGTGTCTGGATAGAGACCAAATCACAACATTGAATACAAAGTTGTCCCTTTTGAAAATGTAAACTTCAGTTTAAATGGTCCATAAGACATGATGTAATAAACTGGTTCACTGACTAAGCACTGGGACTCTGGCTGCCATCTCCACCTCAAAAGCCCAAAGGCCCTATTGTCTGCCCCTCCCCTTTGGGCTCAGATGTTGAGTTTGCAGCCCTATGCAAGAATAGTGACTTCTCTTGGCTGCTGATTTCTGGCTGTAGTTTTGCAGGCTTTTCACTGAGATGTAAAAGGAGGTCCTGACCACTCAGAGTCATTAAGCCTCCCTGGAAACATTCTGCAAGGGTTGTGATATTAATTCCAAGTAATTGGATTCCACTAGGCAGTTTATGACAAAAGCCTATTCTCCTGCAATCTTTGTGTTCTTCTGCCAATAAGATACCAGCTGCTGAACTTCAACTACTTTGGGGTTAAAATCAAGATTCTGGAGTTAAGTCACTTGCAGAATATGTACAGTAAACCTAATCACCATAGCCTCCTTCATCATCTGCAATGATTCCTTCATTAGCTTACAATATCAAAGCATTCTTGAAGTCTTCCCATTGTATGATGTCCAGCTCAAAAATTTTCTCTTTCAAACAGCCCTCCAAAAGCCTGTCTTGTAGGGATTAATCACACACTCTCTCAAGTTTGCTCATCATAGTATTAATGTAGTTTTAGAATATGTAATTCAGTTCAATAAATATGTGCCCCTCTGAGTTTGTGACTTCCTAGTCCTTGCCACCATATAATGAGCTAACAGGATACATGTATTATCCCTGCTCACAGATGAAGAAATAGTGGTACCCAAAACTTGTTCAGAGAGAAGTTAAGAGGTTTCAAAACGTGCTTTGCAAAAACGTGCTTTGCACCTGAATCAGAGAAGAGTATAACTAGTCAATCTAATCACACAAAGACCACACCCTTGTCTAACTCAATGAGATTAAGCCATGCCCTAGGGGCAACCTGGGATGGGCGGGTCATGGTGGAGAGATATGACAGGGTGTGGTCCCCTGGAGAAGGGAATGGCAAACCACTTCAGTATTCTTGCCTTGAGAACCCCATGAACAGTATGAAAAGACAAAATGATAGGATACTGAAAGAGAAACTCCCCAGGTCAGTAGGGGCCCAATATGCTACTGGAGATCAGTGGAGAAATAACTCCAGAAAGAATGAAAGGATGGAGCCAAAACAAAAAGAATACCCAGCTGTGGATGTGTCTGGTGATAGAAGCAAAGTCCGATGCTATAAAGAGCAATATTGCATAGGAACCTGGAATGTCAGGTCCATGAATCAAGGCAAATTGGAAGTGGTCAAACAAGAGATGGCAAGAGTGAATGTTGACATTCTAGGAATTAGCGAACTAAAATGGACTGGAATGGGTGAATTTAACTCGGATGACCATTATATCTACTACTGTGGGCAGGAATCCCTCAGAAGAAATGGAGTGGCCATCATGGTCAACAAAAGAGTCCGAAATGCAGTACTTGGGTGCAATCTCAAAAACGATAGAATGATCTCTGTTCGTTTCCAAGGCAAACCATTCAGTGTCACAGTAATCCAAGTCTATGCCCCAACCAGTAACGCCGAAAAGCTGAAGTTGAAAGGTTCTATGAAGACCTACAAGACCTTTTAGAACTAACACCCAAAAAAGATGTCCTTTTCATTCTAGGGGACTGGAATGCAAAAGTAGGAAGTCAAGAAACACCTGGAGTAACAGGCAAATTTGGCCTTGGAATACGGAATGAAGCAGGGCAAAGACTAATAGAGTTTTGCCAAGAAAATGCACTGGTCATAGCAAATACCCTCTTCCAACAACACAAGAGAAGACTCTATACATGGACATCACTAGATGGTCAACACTGAAATCAGATCAATTATATTCTTTGCAGCCAAAGATGGAGAAGCTCTATACAATCAGCAAAAACAAGACCAGGAGCTGACTGTGGCTCAGACCATGAACTCCTTATTGCCAAATTCAGACTGAAATTGAAGAAAGTAGGGAAAACCACTAGACCATTCAGGTATGACCTAAATGAAATCCCTTATGATTATACAGTGGAAGTGAGAAATAGATTTAAGGGCCTAGATCTGATAGATAGAGTGCCTGATGAACTATGGAATGAGGTTCGTGACATTGTACAGGAGTCAGGGATCAAGACCATCCCCATGGAAAAGAAATGCAAAAAAGCAAAATGGCTGTCTGGGGAGGCCTTACAAATAGCTGTGAAAAGAAGAGAAGCGAAAAGCAAAGGAGAAAAGGAAAGATATAAACATTTAAATGCAGAGTTCCAAAGAATAGCAAGAAGAGATAAGAAAGCCTTCTTCAGTGATCAATGCAAAGAAATAGAGGAAAACAACAGAATGGGAAAGACTAGGGATCTCTTCAAGAAAATCAGAGATACCAAAGGAACATTTCATGCAAAGATGGGCACGATAAAGGACAGAGATGGTGTGGACCTAACAGAAGCAGAAGATATTAAGAAGAGGTGGCAAGAATACACAGAAGAACTGTACAAAAAAGAGCTTCAAGACCTAGATAATCATGATGATGTGATCACTGACCTAGAGCCAGACATCTTGGAATGTGAAGTCAAATAGGCCTTAGAAAGCATCACTACGAACAAAGCTAGTGGAGGTGATGGAATTCCAGTGGAGCTATTCCAAGTCCTGAATGATGATGCTGTGAAAGTGCTACACTCAATATGCCAGCAAATTTGGAAAACTCAGCAGTGGCCACAAGATTGGAAAAGGTCAGTTTTCATCCCAATCCCAAAGAAAGGCAATGCCAAAGAGTGCTCAAACTACCGCACAATTGCACTCATCTCACACACTAGTAAAGTAATGCTCAAAATTCTCCAAGCCAGGCTTCAGCAATATGTGAACCGTGAACTTCCTGATGTTCAAGCTGGTTTTAGAAAAGGCAGAGGAACCAGAGATCAAATTGCCAACATCCGCTGGATCATGGAAAAAGCAAGAGAGTTCCAGAAAAACATCTATTTCTGCTTTATTGACTATACCAAAGCCTTTGACTGTGTGGATCACAATAAATTATGGAAAATTCTGAAAGAGATGGGAATACCAGACCACCTGATCTGCCTCTTAAGAAATCTGTATGCAGGTCAGGAAGCAACAGTTAGAACTGGTCATGGAACAACAGACTGGTTCCAAATAGGAAAAGGAGGACGTCAAGGCTGCATATTGTCACCATGTTTATTTAACTTATATGCAGAGTACATCATGAGAAATGCTGGACTGGAAGAAACAGAAGTTGGAATCAAGATTGCCGGGAGAAATATCAATAACCTCAGATATGCAGATGACACCACCCTTATGGCAGAAAGTGAAGAGGGGCTAAAAAGCCTCTTGATGAAAGTGAAAGTGGAGAGTGAAAAGGTTGGCTTAAAGCTCAACATTCAGAAAACGAAGATCATGGCATCTGGTCCCATCACTACATGGGAAATAGATGGGGAAACAGTGGAAACAGTGTCAGACTTTGTTTTTCTGGGCTCCAAAATCACTGCAGATGGTGACTGCAGCCATGAAATTAAAAGACGCTTACTCCTTGGAAGGAAAGTTATGACCAACCTAGATAGCATATTCAAAAGCAGAGACATTACTTTACCAACAAAGGTTCGCCTAGTCAAGGCTATGGTCTTTCCTGTGGTCATGTATGGATGTGAGAGCTGGACTGTGAAGAAGGCTGAGCGCCGAAGAATTGATGCTTTTGAACTATGGTGTTGGAGAAGACTCTTGAGAGTCCCTTGGACTGCAGGAAGATCCAACCAGTCCATTCTGAAGGAGATCAATCCTGGAATTTCTTTAGAAGGAATGATGCTAAAGCTGAAACTCCAGTATTTTGGCCACCTCATGCGAAGAGTTGACTCATTGGAGAAGACTCTGATGCTGGGAGGGATTGAGGGCAGGAGGAGAAGGGGACGACAGAGGATGAGATGGCTGGATGGCATCACTGACTCGATGGATGCGAGTCTGAGTGACCTCCGGAAGCTGGTGATGGACAGGGAGGCCTGGCGTGCTGCAGTTCATGGGGTGGCAAAGAGTCGGACACGACTGAGCGACTGATCTGATATGAATGGATGATGACTTTTGTTAACAAGGGTGGTAATTAAAACCAGAAGATTCTGCTGCCTTCAACTAGTTAGGTGTCTTTGTTTTCTTTCTAAAATTCCTTCTGCATTATAGGTGGTCCTTTCCTGGTATAATTTTGCAAATTTGAGCCCCCCCCTTTCCCAACGACCGCAAGATGTAATCCTCCAGTAATCTGCTTCCTACTTCTTTTTACTTTCCCCATTCACATTGTCAGTATCTCAGCTTCCATATAAAGCACATCCTCCTTTCCCATGGTCAAAATTTTCCCAAAGTATCATCTTGCAAATAACTATAAAATCATTGATTGTGTATATCTGAACCTTATTTTTCAACTATCAAAGTATCTTTTGATATACAATTGCATTTTTCTCTTAATGATCCTGAGATGAAGGAGAATTAGTACTTTCTCCATATTCTAGATGAAATAAGATGTTCAGGGTTCTGAAATAAAACCACTTTATTTGCATCTCAAAAGAAATGGCTCAAACCCCTCTGGGCTTTGCTTTCTCCAAGACTGGTCCAAGCACTCCTTATGATTGCCTGAAATAGGACCATCTGTCCCTTGTAGCAAAAGCTCCCTACATGATCTTCCATGCTGCTGCTGCTAAGTCACTTCAGTCGTGTCCGACTCTGCGTGACCCCATAGACGTCAGCCCACCAGGCTCTCCTGCCCCTGGGATTCTCCAGGCAAGAACACTGGAGTGGGTTGCCATTTCCTTCTCCAATGCATGAAAGCGAAAAAGTGAAAGTGAAGTCGCTCAGTCGTGTCCGACTCTTAGCGACCCCATGGACTACAGCCTACCAGGCTCCTCTGTCTGTGGGATTTTCCAGGCAAGAGTACTGGAGTGGGGTGCCACTGCCTTCTCCGTGATCTTCCATGGTGAGGAAGAAATCTACTTTTCAACTGCACTTTGAATTTGCCCACAAAGAGCACATCAGAATTGAAGTGTCCACTGGATTTTGAGCTTACAAAAGGCAAAAACCTAGTGCCTTGAAGGAAAATGTGGGTCTAACACAGTCTGTACTCAAGCACAGTCACAGTTTGGCTTATTTGTGCCATTTCCTTTTTTATTTTTATTGAGGTATAGTTTATTTACAGTATTATATATAATATAATATAATATATATATTATTATATAATACTGTAAATATATTTACAGTATTATAATATTATACCTATATTATATCAATATCAGGTATACAGAGTGTGTTGTTTCATTTCATATTCACACCCCTCATCCATGTGATCTCCCCGACTGCACGGAGGAGTATGTCCTCCAGCACACGTGCTAAAGCCACTGAAGCTGGGATCTGGGTGGAGGCTGGCTACCTCCAGGAGCCACACTCTTAACCAGTCACTCTTCAGCTGTCACGTAGAGCAGGGAGGACAGTTATCACATCCCCTGATGCTTTCAGCCCCTTCCCTGCTGCTACATACAGCAGTCACAGTATTTCTTCCTATTTTCCTACAAAACTTTAGAGTTAAACCAGGAGAGCAAATGGAAATAAAAAGGATACTGAACTTGTTTAGAGAGAAGTTGAGAGGTTTCAAAGCAGTTGTCCATTTTACGGCCCGTTGTAAAGAAAACAAGATGTGGAATTCCAGTTCGGTCATCAGACTCAGATTCCTTCTTTACAGAATATTCTCCTAGCTAAGCTATACTTTCTCTCTTTCTTTCTTTTTTTTTTCTAAATTTTGTTTGTTTGTTTGCTTTGGAGGGAGGGGCTATGTAGATATACAATTTTAAAAAATACATAAAAACAAAACAAAAGGGAAAAGTCCTCCCAGACTAACAGCCTCTTCCAAGTTCCTGGACATCAGAAATGAAGTTTGACTTTGGCCTTGGCAAAGGGACAGAAGATGCCAGGGGTGGAGGAACTCACTCTTCACTTGGCCGAGAGACTCGACAGTCAGGCTGCCCTTTTGAGAAGACAGCGGGATCCGATCTGTATTGGTCTCCCATGGAGCTCTCACATCTTGCCAGGATCCCCTCAACAGCCCTGTTCAATTCCACTTGTCAAAAGGCAGGGACTGGAAAGACATGACAGGCAAACCACAAAGCAGAGATGAGTGGCAGCTTAGCTTTGGAGATGCTGGGGCAGAGGGAGGCTGAGCTGCTGAGTACAAAGAAAGGGGCTAGAAAAGGAGCATCTGGCGGTGTCCAATGCATTCATTCTTCCACTCATTCTACAGCCTTCACAAACCCTCCTTCACTGTGACCAAAATCTCGAGACTCTGTTTGGTAGGCTGGTCTGAGCACCTGGCCCTGGATGAAAGTGAGAGAACCCTCTCTGTGCATTCATGTCTCTTTTCAAACAAGAGTCATCTTCTCCCCTTGTTAATGTTGTGTGTGTGTGTATGTGTGTGTATTTTAATACATTTTGCTTAACTAGTGTTATTGGGTGGGGAAGAGGAGATCTCATAGACATGAAATAAAAGGCATCCATGTTCACTACCATTCTTCCTTCTTGGAAGGTGATTAGATAGAGTTCAGTGATAGATGAAAGTTCACATATCTATGCTTCCTTAAAATTACCCTTTCACTGGTCCAATCTCAAAGCAATGATAACCCCTCTTTTCACTCTTTTGCAGGCCACGGCACATGTTAAAATTTATTCCCAAACTCGTTTTTCAAAAAACACTTGCATTTTTTCATGTAGCTCTCTCATGGGATCTTTGAATAGCAGTTTGTATCTAATAAGCCTGTGAGGGCTGCCTGTGTTTCATACCAAGACAGAGTCACTTGCCATGCAAAGGAATGGAATTAGAATTCTGGAATAATGGAGTGGAACTCTCAAAAAAGAAAATTTCAGGAAGCTCCCCTCCCTGAGCTTATCAAACATCTTAGAAAATACTATAAAAGCAGCCTCCTGCACCTCTGCAAAGTTACAATGCTAGTAAGCTGTTCTATGAATGATTTATTCTCACCCCCTCCACTACATTCTCCAGTAGAAGAGTAGAAGGGCACCATGCCACCTGCGCCTTGAGCTTTCCTAATCCACTCCTGAGACTGGGTTTCATCACTTCCTTAAGTCTCAGAGATGCCCCAAATACATGTGTGTGTTCAGGACCTTTACTTCATACAGTGGCCGAGTGCCTAACACAGCCGTCTTTCTGCTAAGGGCATAAGGAACCCAGTCTTAATGTCAAAGGGACATGTGGAGAGAAACGACCTAATTTCACATCAAATTTTCCACTGTCCAATAGAGGGCAGCTGGTTCCAAATACATAACAGGTATTTTATAGTCATGTCACCAACATTAAGAATTTGACCTACTTAGCTTTATAAAGAAAAACAAAATCAAGAGATTCCTTGAAAAAATGACATGTTACTGTCAGGAAAATTCATCTCTGTTCAGTAAAGCCTGACCCTAGGTCCATATGCAAAAGAACTATGGGGGAAGGGATCGCAGGTGGTGCCTGGTTTGAAAATGCAGATTCTCAGAGCTACTGACCCAGAATTTCTGAAAAAGAGGCCCTCAGAGTCTACAGTTTTAACAAATTCTCTAGATGATTCTCTTATATGCTGCAATTTAGGTATCTTGGTACTAATTTAGCCAATACTTCCTATGAATCTTGGAAAGACAAGTGGACATATCTTCAAGTATTTTCATATGTATGTATAGACAAATCCAAAGATACTAGAACATGCCACAGCATGTTGGATGAAAGTGTGTTAGTTGCGAAGTCGTGTCTGACTCCTTGCGACCCCATGGACTGTAGCCCACTAGGCTCCTCTGTCCATGGAATTCTCCAGGCAAGAATATTGGAGTAGGTAGCCATTCCCTTGGAGAAGGCAATGGCAAGCCACTCCAGTACTCTTGCCTAGAAAATCCCACGGATGGAGGAGCCTGGTGGGCTGCAGTCCATGGGGTTGCTACGAGTCGGACACGACTGAGCGACTTCACTTTCACTTTTCACTTTCACACAATGGAGAAGGCAATGGCAACCCACTCCAGTGTTCTTGCCTGGAGAATCCCAGGGACAGCAGAGCCTGGTGGGCTGCTGTCTATGGGGTCGCACAGAGTCGGACACGACTGAAGCGACATAGCAGCAGCAGCAGCAGCAGCCATTCCCTTCTCCAGGGGATCTTCTTGACCCAGGAATTGAATGTGGGCTTCCTGCAATGCAGGCAGATTCTTCACTGTCTGAGCCACCAGGGAAACTACAGTAGTCTTTATAAATGGCCAAAAATAGAATTATTGTTACTGCTCTTGCTTCATTGAGCAGAAGGAAGTATCTCACATGCACCATTAGAAGAAATAACGGTGGCCAGAGGGAGATTATACTCTTTAGTTAATATTCAAGGAGGGTAAATGTTAAGCAAAAAGCTTAGGAAAATGTCCATGTTGTCAAGTCCTCATGTAAGTATCAGCTACACAATCTGGACAACCCACTCTCTGAGCCTTAGTTTTCTCAGCATAAAATGTCATTAATGGCAGTTAGCCTGGTTTCAAAGTTTTGTTTTGTTTCCTTTCTGCATCAACTATCATCATGCATGGGAATGTTCTCAGTACATTTCACATGTACATATCTTACAGCTTATAGTTTATTACAATCACCGACTTGAGAAGTATGCGCCGTTGTTGTTCTACTATTTCTTTGAAAAGTGTGAGTCTGGGTTACTTCAAACACCACTTAATTTAAGCGGCTTAAGGGGAGTTTCCAGTTATAACTAGCTGTTATTCATCAATAAGTCATGGCTAACTCTTTGTGACCCCATGGATTGCGGCATGCCAGGCCTCTGTGTCCTTCACTATCTCCTGGAGTTTGCCTAAGTTCACGTCCATTGAATCGGTGATGCTATCCAATCATCTCTTCCTCTGCCCCCCTCTTCTCCTTTTGCTCTCAACTTAGGTATAATTTAAACAATGGCCTTTCTAATACTTCCTTTTATATTTCTCCCTCTCACAGTTTTAATCATGTATACTTGATATAGAATAAAAGAAAGAAAACATTGTGGCTGGGTGCAAGAGGTTCATTTACGAGGGCCCATGTGCCCAATCATAGAAGAGTAAATAATATTTTTTGTTTCTCACTGATGCTATAGAAGAAGTCCGGGAGTCTCTTTTCTAAAAAAATGTGGCTCCTACAGAAGAAGTGGGTACCTAGAGATTCAATGATGGTATAGTAGCTCAATGATTAAAGGCAATGATGGGGTCACGGGTCTAATCAGAACCCATGAATGAAGCTCTATGAGAAAAGGAATAAGTCCATGGCAATGTGTGCCTGCAGTGACAGAAGGCCCATTGCTCAGTTGTGATTTCTCCAAAGAGCACCATTCAGGACAAATGGAATCTACCTTTAAACAGATCCTATGCCCCAAACTGGCTGGTTACCTTATTCTTCATGTCACTGGTCATGGATATGGTGATAGGATGGGTGCGTTTCTGACCTGTATGCCTTCTGGTAGAAAATAACAACCCAGAATTATATAAATTGTAAGTACACATAAGGCCTATTGGGCCTCCAGGGAAGCTGAGGCCAGGCAAGGGATAATGCCCATTATAGGAGTTGTATGACAGAGGAGGAAAGTACTGTAAGGGTCACCGCTCAGCCTCCTGCCATAGCAAATCTATCCTGATTATTGTTGGCACCTCTAACCTTAAAGATACTAAGGAAAAAAAAAAAATTCTTGAATTTCCTTTTACTTATTCATTCATTCATTCATTTATTATTTGCTTAAGTTTTTTTTGTTTTGTTTTGTTTTTTTTTTTTTTTTTAGCAGCAAATATTGACTGAGTTCTTCCTGGGAGCCAGTACCAGAACCTGGGGTTAAAATAAGGACTCTATGTGGACTCTTTGTCAGAATTTTTAAGACATCAGGCTGATCCTAAAGCTGTCAAGGCTGCTATCAAGAAATGATAAGCCGGAGGCTAGATGATTTCATACAAGCTGACTTAAAATGTGACATATGGTTTTGCCTTTACATTTGCTCTGTGCTTTGCATTTTATCTGAGATTATATAATTCATATTTAATACATGAAATTCATTAAAGTTCTATAGAGGAATCAGCACTTAGCCTCAGACTAGAAAACTGCAGCAATGTTTGGAAAATGTAAACTAAGAGAGAATAAATACAGTCCCAAAATGCAAAGTCTAGTTAAAAACTACCAGCTACTAACTGGGTGTCAGATGTAAAATAATGTAACTTTTCCTATCCCCACCTCACAAAGTTTTTGTAAAGATGAGATGATTACACACATACACATTTATCTAAACATTTTGAAAACCTATTCTGTTTTAAATATATAAGGTGTTCTCATTACTCCCTCTTTCATATAAATGAGCTTTGGGAGAGAAGGAAGGAAAGATGGGCCCAAAGAAGGGAAGAAGAAAGGAGGGAGGGTAAGACGAAGGGATGGAAATGAAAGGAGAAATGAACTAAGCAGTTGTAGACAGGTAATATCCAATTTCAACACTGTTCTCTCCTGTGTATTTATTTCAGACTTCTTTGTAATTCCCCCAAGTTGGGTTTGTATAGGAGGAACATAATGAACCAGGGGTGAAACTTTGTAATAAATGGAGCCAAATGGTTTGGGGTGGATAATCTTCTGGGCTTTATCATATGAACTTAACCAGCTCCCATTGGTTGCTGGGAAATGGGATGGTCATATGGCCCTCCAGGGATCCAGATGATCCCCACTCACCGTGCTAGACTCTTGGGCTCTACCAAGACCTCTGAAGTGGGAAAAACAGTGTTGTAGCTCCTGGGAAATTTAAGCCCTCATACAAGTATAATCTTCACGAGTCTATAAAATTTCAACTAGTAAAGACAGGGGAAATGGGTGAGGATAATAAAACTGTGGAAACCGTTTTCCTTTCTGCAAATCAAAGAATTAATTTCATTTTCTGTCGGATGGTGCTTTCTGTCCAACTTGCTTAGATCTGGAATTTCAAACTGAACAATGAGAGGCAAATTTCAAGCTCCATTTACTTCTAGCAAATCAGGACTTCTTGTCTCAATGTGAGTACAGAGAGACTCCTTCCTGGGCCACTGTGTTTACAGATGGCCATTTGTACTAAAATAACTGGTTTGGTAGAATTTGGCTTCATACTTCATCAAAATGTTAGTAGCATCACACCTCCATCACAACAGAAGATGGAGGAAATAGAAGTAAAGGGGGGAAAATAATAAAAAAGAAATAAAAAAATTAGATAATTTACCTTAGCACCAGGGGAGTAACAATCTTCTCATGAGAAGTCATTAGTAAGTGTAATACTTACAAAGGAGATGAGAAACCTCTGAATACTTTCCCAAGTTTGCTTCGTGCTTAAATTAGCACATCCTTAACTGGTCTCACTTTTGTCGACTGCATTGAGAGTAACAATCTTTGGTTTCTCAGGATGATCATCTGTCATGCTGAGGCAGGAAGGTGTCTACTCTGGCCCATCTAGATGCACAGATCTCACACACCATTACAGAAAGAAAGAAATTTAAGATTACAGTTTACATGGTGTCACAGAAACTGACAAAGGCTACCATCCTAGATTTCTCCCACTCAAAATGTAATACATATAACATTTAATTTATGCAGAGGGCTCTGTGCCTGCGGGGACGTCTGCACTCGGACACGCTGGGGGTTTCACTTTCATGCATTGGAGAGGAAAGGCAACCCACCCAGTATTCTGACACCCTGCCATGGAACAGGCCTGTGAACATCTGTATCTGACAACTACTTTTGTTGTTCTTTTGAGAGTGGCAGAACAGGCTACCATCCTAGATATCACTAGTAATACATATAATTTAATATGCAGAGGGCTCTTGCTGCTCCTGGTGCCCTCCCCCGAGGCTACCCCAAGCCCCCCGCAACAAATCACCATCTTGAAGTATATTGGTGAGCTCTGCTGACATGTGGGTCTAGAGTAAACCTGCAGGCAATGTCCCAATTTTTGCCTAATTATTTTATTTATTTAGGGTCTTCTTCTATGTTGACACAAAAGGTGATTGAATTGAAAACTTGTTAACTCTGGGGGGTCTGCTTATTTTTCTTCCATAGAAAACATACGTTTCCATTCACAAGTCAACCTCTTAGGGTTTGGGGAAGAAAAATAAGATTCTTCATCTAAGAAGAAAGCATCCCACCAATTACACCAGGCATGGAGCCAGAATTACAGCAAGCACTGCAGGGGTAAGAAGCAATAGATTTTAATTGGTGCCTAGGGGTAAAGGTCAACTCTGGAACAATGGGCGTCTATGGGGGTAATTGACTGAGTCCTCCATGGGAGTTTGTAAATGTCAGGAATGTACTTCCAAATAGAAACAGGAAGGGCTTGGGCCCTGAAAACAGAGACAGCAGTAACCAGTTGAGAAAATATGTAAATCTGATGGTTAAATAATGCAGTCATAAACCATAAGAGGTGAGTACACACAAACACACCACAAAAGGTTTCAAAAGCAAACAGACTGCTTCTCGTATCAGACAAGTGTCTTCTTGAGGTCCAGTGTCTTTTTTCCCAGCAGATGTGCTTAGTCGCTCAATTGTGTGTGGCTCTATGGGACCCCATGGACTGTAGCCCGCCAGGATCCTCTGTCCATGGGATTATCCAGTCAAGAATACTGGAATGGGTTGCCATGCCCTCCTCCAGGGGATCTTCCGGACCCAGGAATCAAACCCAGGTCTCCCGCACTACAGGTGGATTCTTTACTGTCTGAGCCACCAGGGAAGTCCAGCAGAAGTTCTGCTCTTTTCCTAGATGCCTCTGGAAATCAAAGGCGCTGATTATGTGAGTCAAGCTGGATGGGTGGTTTGGCTCCTAAAGCTACAATCATCCTTGTGAAATTGGGGTTACTGGAGAGGAAAGCATCAGCATTTATTATTGCTGCTTTTTCAAGAGAATTTTTGGCCCCTTTTTAAAAGTAGTGGCAAAAAAGATGAACAACTAGTAACTGGAACATCAGCATTCCCTGCCGATCCCCCAAATCAGAAGGACCTGACTGAGCCCCCTTGACTATTTAGACTGCTTCTCTTATGGCCACGTTTCACTCCATTCTTCTCATTTCACCATCATCCCCCAATATTCACCTACTCCCCTGATCTGCGTGCTCTCCTAAGTGTTTAATATGTTTCCTATATTTTTAAAATCAACTATTACGCTAACTGTGGAAAATTCTGAAAGAGATGGGAATACCAGACCACCTGACCTGCCTCTTGAGAAACGTGTATGCAGGTCAGGAAGCAACAGTTAGAACTGGACATGGAACAACAAACTGGTTCCAAATAGGAAAAGGAATACGTCAAGGCTGTATATTGTCAACCTGCTTATTTAACTTATATGCAGAGTACATCATGAGAAACGCTGGACTGGAAGAAACACAAGCTGGAATCAAGATTGCCGGGAGAAATATCAATAACCTCAGATATGCAGATGACACCACCCTTATGGCAGAAAGTGAAGAAGAACTAAAGAGCCTCTTGATGAAAGAGGAGAGTGAAAAAGTTGGCTTAAAGCTCAACATTCAGAAAACGAAGATCATGGCATCTGGCCCCATCACTTCCTGGCAAATAGATGGGGAAACAGTGGAAACAGTGTCAGACTTTATTTTTCTGGGCTCCGAAATCACTGCAGATGGTGATTGTAGCCATGAAATTAAAAGACGCTTACTCCTTGGAAGGAAAGTTATGACCAACCTAGACAGCACATTAAAAGCAGAGATACTACTTTGTCAGCAAATGTCTGTCTAGTCAAGGCTATGTTTTTTCCAGTGGTCATGTATGGATGTGAGAGTTGGACTATAAAGAAGGCTGAGCACTGAAGAATTTATGCTTTTGAACTGTGGTGTTGGAGAAGACACTTGAGAGGCTGTTGGACTGCAAGGAGATCCAACCAGTCTGTCCTAAAGGAGAGCAGTCCTGGGTGTTCATTGGTAGGACTGATGTTGAAGCAGAAACTCTAATACTTTGGCCACCTCATGCAAAGAGCTGACTCATTTGAAAAGACCCTGATGCTGGGAAAGATTGAGGGCAGGAGGAGAAGGGGACGACAGAGGATGAGATGGTTGGATGGCATCACCGACTCAATGGACATGGGTTTGGGTGGACTCCGGGAGTTAGTGATGGACAGGGAGGCCTGGCGTGGTGCGGTTCATGGGGCCTCAAAGAGTCGGACATGGCTGAGTGACTGAACTGAACTGATAAGGATAAACAATGTGTTAAAGGAGCATTGTAAGGAGCACTTCTAAGATGGAAAAAGAATAAGGCATATAAAATATATTATCAGATTATTGAGATTTCAGAAAACGAAAGGTACAGTACCTAAACCAATGCCAACCCCATACTCATCTCTACCTGCCTGTCTTTGCCGACAGGGCCCTGATGTATGGATGTTTGTATTTCTACTGCCTGCCTGTGCAGCATGCTAAGTCACTAAGTCATGTTTGACTCTTTGCAACCCCGTAGACTGTAGCCCACCAGGCTCCCTTGTCCATGGGATTCTCCAGACAAGAATACTGGAGTAGGTTGCCACTTTCTTCTCCAGTGGATCTTCCCAACCCAGGGATGGAACCCACATCTGTGTCTCCTGAATCGGCAGATGGATTTCTTTTTTTTTTTTTTGACAACTGAGCCACCACCTCTGTGGTTATCTACTGCCTAGCACTCAATATTGTTGGTACAAATAATTATATTTTTGTGTGTGAATGCCATGACCCTCTGTAATACTGGTCTGCTTCATTGGTCAATCTAAGCCTTCTCCTGATGTTTTTCTGATCATCCCAGACTACAGTCCTCTCCACATTCTTAGAGCCTTTGCCATCTGTACCACGTAATCCATCATCTTCTATGCAGCACTGTTCGTTAAGTGCATCCTTAAAAGGGAATGCAAACTCCATAAGAGCAATGTAAGTTCACACTGTTTTTTGTTTTTTTTTTAATTCACCAATACAGTTACACTTTTTCCAGTAGTAATGTATGGATGTGAGACTTGGACTATAAAGAAAGCTGAGCACCAAAGAATTGATGCTTTTGAACTGTGGTGTTCGAGAAGACTCTTGAGAGTCCCTTGGACAGCAAGGAGATCCAACCAGCCCATCCTAAAGGAGATCAGTCCTGAATATTTGGAGAAGGCAATGGCAACCCACTCTAGTACTCTTGCCTGGAAAATCCCATGGATGGAGGAGCCTGGTAGGCTGCAGTCCATGGGGTTGCGAAGAGTCGGACACGACTGAGCAACTTCCCTTTCACTTTTCACTTTCATGCATTGGAGAAGGAAATGGCAACCCACTCCAGTATTCTTGCCTGAGAATCCCAGGGATGGCGGAGCCTGGTGGGCTGCCATCTATGGGGTCGCATAGAGTCAGACATGACTGAAGCGACTTAGCTGCAGCAGCATTCATTGGAAGGAATGATGCTGAAACTCCAATACTTTGGCCACCTGATGTGAAGAACCGACTCACTGAAAAGACCCTGATGCTGAGAAAAATTGAAGGCGGGAAGATAAGGGGATGACAGAAGATGAGATGGTTAGATGGCATCACTGACTCAATGGACATGAGTTTGAATAAACTCAGGGAGTTGGTGTTGGACAGGGAGGCCTGGCGAGCTGCAATCCATGGGGTTACAAAGACTCAGACATGACTGAGTGATTGAACTGCACTGAACACTTGCAAAGAACTGAGTACAAGCCAAGGTGTTCAATAAAATATGTCAATTGATTTCTTAAATGTATACCTCCAAACCTCATCAATAGTTCTATCTGATAAATAGTTGAGATAAATGCTGAATATATCAAATTTATAAGGTAAATTTTAGTTTTATTAATTCAATTTTAATAATGTCATTCTTGCCTGTTTATTGATTTTATAAAGACAGGTTAAAATTTATAATAATTTAAAAAATTATATTATGTTAGAATTCTAATTTAATTGGGTCATGAGGACTTTAATTTTGGTTTGATTAGTCAGTATAGTCATATATATTTCCATTTATATATGTACAGAAAATAGGTACAGTCAAAATAAGTACATGCTTATCTATTTAATATCTGCAAATCAATCAATGCTATGTATGCACTGTGATCTGTGAACACTGGTTTCTCACAATACATACACTGAAAGATACTCTTTATCTTCTTTTTCCTTTCCCCTTTGACAAATATTTGCTCCTCTGTGAAGCCTTTCTTGGGTCCCCAAAATAGAGTTCTATGTACATAACTCTTATGATTCATAACTTCTATGCTGTAGTTGACTGTTTATATACTCATCTCCTCTGCCAGACGGTACAATCCTTAAGAGCAAAGACAAAGTCTTCTATTTATATTCTGCTTCCTAGTTCTTAAAAAAGATATGGCATAATATAGTCATTTAAAAAGATTGGCTGAGTTGACAGATGATTGCATCAGGCATGACCATATAATTTGAAAGAGATAAAAATGATAACAATGAGACTAACTACTTGCTATGTGTCAGGTACTGTTGTTCTTTGCCTGATATAACTCTTCTCCTAACTATCAATAACTCTTGATATGGACACAATCATTTTGTTTTAGAGATAAGGAAACAGTATTATGGTGAGGTTAATAACAAACAAACCAACAAATGAAACCTTGTCTAAGGGTACATACCTAGTATATGGCCTAGCTGGAATTTAAAGTCAGTCAGACCAGCTTCGGGCTGTATTAGATTAACTATTACACATGATTAATGACTTTTCTAGGGCTTCCCATATGGCGTTAATGGTAGAGAACCTGCCTGCCAATGCAGGAGATGTAAGAGATGTAGGTTTGGTCCTCGGAGAAAGGGAAGATCCCCTGGAGAAAGGCAGGGCAATGCACTCCAGTATTCTTGCCTGGAGAACCTCATGGACAGAGAGGAACCTTTCGGTCTACAGGCCATGGGGTCGCAAAGAGTCGGACACAACTCTACTAAGCAAAAATTCACAATGACTGCCTTCAAACGACAAAGTGTAGCTCCATGGTAACTGAAGATAGATGCTGAGTTGAAGCACCTGACAAGTGCAAAAACCAGCAGAAGTCCACATACATAGAAGAGCCCATTCCATAGAGGGATGGGGAGCAGCTAAGGGAGGCAGCATTAAAAGGACAAAAGTTCATCAAGCGCAGGCAGTGGCAATGATATTTGAATCTGCCACTGGGGAGCTGGGGAGCCCAGATCAAGGTCTGCTATTCCTCCACACTTGAGTCTAAATTGTTTTTCCTTCCTGGCAAAACCAATTTCGGCCACAGCCATCAACATCTTTTCCCCCTTTGAAAATACTCAGGAAGAGCAGAGAGATAAAGGTAAATTGTACTCCCTCTGAAAATCTTAATAAGTTCCTAGTGAATGAGCCAGTCCTCCTCTCTCATAGATCTCAAGACATTCTTAATCTACTGCTGAGAATACATATGATTTTATTATTTCTTTTTCTTCAACTTTATGAGTTCACTGTGCTTTTACGACCTTTCTCTCATCACCATTTTGTTTTCTAAATGTTTTGCACTAACCTCTACCATCATCCCTCTGAGCTTAACGCCTGTGTCTTTCCTCCTATAACTTTTCTCTTATCTGTGAGAGACAGTGTATTCAGGCTGTTTTATTTTCCCCCATTCTGTACTTTTTGGATTCATCTTCAATCGTCCTTTTCTCCACGACAGGTATGCTCATTTCCTGGTTGGGAGATGCTGTCAATCATGGAGACACTTAGTATTCCAGTGCCCAAACAAGCACACACAACCCCAAGCAGGTAAAGAAGAGACTGCTCTGGCCCAGGCATCAGACTGTATATGCTGTACTATAAGCCTTTTGGCCTATGAAGATCGTAGTCCATCTTGTACCAACAAGTTACGATATTTTGTCCTGTGAAACCTATTTTAAGTAGTTGACTTGGAGGGTTATGGAACGAGAAACATGTTAGCAGCTAGGGACCCAGCACAATGAGAGGTGGATTCCTAGAAGAACAGAGGGAAAAACCATCAAAAGAAGATTTGATCAAGAGGAAGATCAGGTCAGAAAAAGGAATTGATTAAATGGAAGCAATCCAGCTCCTGAGGCTAGAGGTATTCTCTTAATTTCTCCAGGGAAGGAAAATAGTGATTTTATTAAAGATTCATCAACATTGACTCTGTTTTTCCTGACAGCACCAAAAGAAAGCTTGGAGTAGATCTGATATATTGGAGTGAAACATCCCCACCCTAGTAAATATGGCACATTTCCTGTAGCAACGGGCATTCATCTCCATCCATCATGAGAGCAGCAAGAGCTATTCACCAGAAACAAATGTTCTAGATACAGTGTGTCAAACCCCAATTGATGGAAACCTCTAAGAAACCACAGGGAGTATGCAGGAAGCAAACAGACCAGAATGTTGAAAAGACCTCTGACCATTTTCCACAGCACAGTATACCTTGGAATCAACCTGAAATAATGCATCTGACCTTCATAAAAGGGTAATGGATGGGCATTTAACATTAGGCCAGTCAGACTTCAGAGAACAAGAATTCTAATAAGGACAGATGATGAGTCAAAAATAAATAAATAAGGAGGTAGGTAACTAAATAAAAAAAGATCTGCTCCCCAAAGAAGGTTACACAGGTAGCCTATTTGGCATATTTGAAGGATGACCAGCCTCTGATACAGGTTTCTTTCCATTTTTGAGAAAACTTCTGTCCACTGGCCCACAGAAACAACTATCTTCTGAGACCCATTCATTGGTATAAGAAGCATACAGTTTCCAGATAACTCTTACTTTATGATATTTCAAGATTAATTCAGGCTATCTCTACCCTCATTAAATACATTTGTTAAAAAGGAATAACACCAGAAGACAGTTCTATTTCCTCCCCCTCCATTGGGAAAGAAATACCACCTAAAGTCAATTAGAAGGCATTACCTAAACTTAGAAATGGTTGACCTCTGGGTATTTATAGGGCTTCCCTGGTGGCTCAGATGGTAAAGAATCCACCTGTAATGCAGGAGACCTGGGTTTGATCCCTGGGTTGGGAAGATTCCCTGGAAAGGGGAACAGCTACCCACTCCAATATTCTTGCCTGGAGAATCCCATGGACAAAGGAGCCTGGCACGCTACAGTCCATGGGGTCACAAAGAGCTGGACGCAACAGAGCAACTTTCACTATGCTCACTACTGGGTATTTATAACCATTCTACTTATTTGAAATCCAGCTAGTTACTTTAATGTGGCTAATAAAACTCTGAATTATAGCATCAACATTATAAACTCACCTTTATGCAGATGTAAGTTAGTTGTTTCCTTTTAGATCAGTGATTCATAATTAATATTTAATGTATCAGACACTTATTATATGTGATAGACACAACATCTTACAAATGAGGAATAATAAATACATCTTAATTATGCAAGCAGCTTCTTTCTAAGAACAACAAAATGATAGGCATTGCTACTTAAAACTTCATGAAATAAAACAGTGAATTACTAGTTAACCTGGTAAGTTCTGGAAAACCAGGCACATTCTAAATCTGCCTTTCTTTTCTTTCCTTTTTAAATTAGTGTTAGAGAGACAGAGATAAAAGTCAATAAAAATCAACTGTGTACCTACTCTGTACCACACTGTGTTGAAATAAAATAGACTGGTTTGATAACATTTTTCAACCTATGGATGTTATCATAAGTGCTTTGATTTATATAAAATAGTACAAAGTTTATGGCTGTTTCAAGTGTAGTTCCCCATACAGAGGGGGAATGGCTTAGTTCAGTGGTTTCATTTTTTTTTTCTTTTTTTATTTCTGTTTTACCACTGTGTTCTGTGGATCCCAGGAGTTCCAGAGGGCTCCCCAGGGCCACCTTGGAGTGACAGGAGAGTTTGCAGGTGGGCATTACTCCTGGCGCTCTGCCCATGCCAAACAGAGCACTTTACACTTATTATTCTGGAGCTTATTTGAAACCCAGGGGCTTGGACGACTGTTGGAACATCACCCAGAGGAAAAAAATGTAGATGTGGCATGCTTTCTTGGATTGGATTTGATTTTTGAAGGCTCAAGAAAAGAACAGAACAATGTTTGATGGACTGAAACAGTATAAACACTCAGCTGTACCCAGGAAGGATTAAAGGACGTGATCTCTCCCTTACTCCCTTTAGCCATCGTTGCCCAGGCTAAATGCAGGCAAGTTAGTATTTGTTTCCAAAAAAAAAAAAAAAAAACCCACACAGAAAAGTCAATTCTACTGAAACTCGGAAAAATACAACTTCCGTTCTGTTTCTGGATTCATGTATCGTACTTCTTTATGAATGAAACATACATTATTTTTTAAAAGATTAGAGGCAAATGCATGATCTTGTGTACAAAGGGACAGATAAAAGACTTAGGGTAGAGTGAGCAAGTGTTGCCTGTCTGTCAAGGGAAATGCCACGCACCCCCTTTGATGTATTATACAATACACTTGCTCCCCTCGGCCTCACCAGATAATGCCGAGTGAGTGCTATGCAAAGTCCTGGAATTTTAAATATTAATCATGCTCTTCTTGGCTAGAAAAGATAAAATTATATATAAAATTTTAAAACGATAAAACTATGACTTAGAAATTATTAAAACCTACAGGGATTTTTTTCCTTTTAACTGTCCTTATTTATTTACATAGAAAAATTCATTTTATAATTAGAGAAAATAAATGAGTCAAAGCTAGTTTCACACTGTATTTTCCTTTTCAAGATCCAGCCTAGGAGTCCAAACCCCACCTAAGTTCAATTCAAATCCTCAGCCATGTGTTGGGCATGACTGGACCCCAAAATCTTGTGCTCTGATTGTTAGAGACAAGAAGGTGGATCAAGTCACAATATCCCATCTAGGACCCTGCGTTATGAAACGAGTCGCCAGTCCAGGTTTGATACATGATACTGGATGCTTGGGGCTGGTGCTCTGGGATGACCCAGAGGGATGGTATGGGGAGGGAGGAGGGAGGAGGGATCAGGATGGGGAACACATGTATACCTGTGTCGGATTCATTTTGATGTATGGCAAAACCAATAAAATATTGTAAAGTTAAAAAAAAAATAAAGGGGTGATTACACAGGGTCAAGAACAATTATAATTAGGAGAGAGAAGTGCTAGAAACAGAAGCAGATGCCTGGGAGATCAGGGGGAGTGAGAAAGTCTTGTAGCGGAATTGATTCAGTTTTATGGAATAGGTGGCATTTGAGGATGACTTTAACTCAGACAGTAAAGAATCTACTTGCAATGCAGAAGACCTGGGTCGGATCCCTGGGTCGGGAAGATTCCTCTGGAGAAGGGAATGGCAACCCACTCCAGTATTCTTGCCTGGAGAATCCCATGGACAGAGAAGCCTGGTGGGCTACAGTCCATGGGGTCTGCTAAGAATGGGACATGACCGAGCGACTACCACTTAAAGGTTTAATCATCTTTGTTCTTTATTTGCCAGCTGCATGCAGCCTCAGGCAAGATACTAAACTCTCAAGATTCAGTTTCCCTATCTGTTAAACACAAAAGCAGCATGTTAAAACGTCCAACAGATGTTTAGGTCCTGATTCAACAATTTCATCATTCTTCCTAAGACAAGATGAGGACACTGCCAAGCACACTTCTTTTCTGTCCCAAGAGGTCACATGTGTGATAAGTCACTTCAGTCATGTCCAACTCTTTGTGACCCTATGGACTGTAGCCTGCCAGGCTCCTCTGCCCATGGGATTCTCCAGGCAAGAATGCTGGAGTGGGCTGCCATTTCCTTCTCCAGGAAAAGGTCACATATATACATGATGTAGACCACCCAAGCAAATGACAAGAGGAATTAAGCCCAGGATATAAAAGGAAGAGGCAACAACTCAATAATAACATGCTTATTTAGAAAGTGCCACATATAGTACAGTAATTAAAACCTAAACATCTGGAGAAAATGCAAACAGTGTTTCATGTTGGCATGTATCAAGAGACCAGCAAGAATGATCAATGTGTTCTGGAGAGCCAGGATCCTATTTATAGGATGAAAGTCTTGGAAGGCTCTCTCAGCAGGAACAATATTAATTAAGTGGTGATAACACAGAAAGGAGAAGGAACTGGGATATGCAAGGGGCACAGGAAACATAAAGAACAAATAATCTCTAGGTCTTTTCTTTGCTGGGAACATACTGTACAGAGAATACAAGCATATAACAACTAAATGAATTGGCTGTTCTGAGTTTAAAACAAAACAAAACACTTTTTTTTCTTCTCTCTCCCGATGGATTCCACTTAGGATTTTGTATTCTTTAATCCTTGAAGATGTTCTACAACACTGCATGAAGGAGCATAGCTAAGGTTGGTTGGGAGTTATGGGTAAGGTTTTATGGACAGATGCACATGGAGTATAAAGAAGTTTTCCATTTTTAGGCAGAAAACAAATAAACTCAGTGAGAATATAAGAGTAAGACTTAGATTTCAGTATTGATTTTTTTTTCTATGATACATTTGTATTACTTTTCCCCATCACCCTCTACATCTCAGATGTCCATTTCAGGTATAGGTTAAATCATCTTTCCTCACAGAAGATTATATATAGGTAGCCAATAAACTACTTCTGAATCCAGCAAGCCTTGGGATTTATCATGAACTGGGTGGGTGGGGGAGTGCATTCCCTTGGAGGCATGGTGACAGATAGGTAGTCTGCCTCTCCTCTGGCACCTGTACCCACTCACTCTTATAACTTTTGAGCCTACCTCATATATCTGAGGCCAGGTACTGAGTTCCTCTGACATAGAGGATGCTTGAGCTAGGATAATACCTGGGAGCCAGATTTCTATGTCTCTCAGTCAGTTCAGATTGCCTAGACTGACCTAAAGATGAGATTATAGTTTTTACTGCAACAGACAAATCCAAGGAAAGCTGCTATAATTTACAGCAGGCTTGCTGAGAAACAGCCAATGAATGATCATCAGTTTAAACTGAAAATATGGGCCTGTTTTGTTCTGGAGGCTGATCCCAGTAATGCCCCTAACAAGCTGCCTGGAAAGCCAGGGCATGATGCCCACTGCTGGAGACATGTTGATTGAAGAACTGTGCTTGTCCTGACAAGCTGCTAAAAATAGCAAGAAGAACAGGAAGGCAAAACAGGTTCCTGGGAATGTAAGACAGTTACTCCGATGTCTGTTTTATTCCAATTGCTCTCACTGATATGAAAAGGAGAAAAAAGTATCTGGTACAAAAGATGTTAACTTCCTAGACAGCACCCTGGAGACTTAAAAGAATTAATACAACCCTTTAAAGGAGACTGCCTTTTCATTGGAGGATGTAGAAGTCCTAGGAGAATCAGAGCAAAGCTGAATGCCTTTGTCCTGCATAATTAATAGAGCCTGGTATTTCTTTTCTTCTTCTTCTGTATTTTTTTTTTAAACATAAACTCTCATTGATTGCGGGAAATATATTCACACTGTAAAATGTTGGGCAGGTACTATCTCTTTGGTTCAAGTATGTCCCTTTGGGGGGAGAAGGGGAGAAAGTCCATATTTCATGGTGATAAATTCACCTCATAAGTAGAAAAACTGAACACAAATATACTGCTATGTCAACTTTATTGATTTTTGCACCATTGTAAAGACCTTCATCGTCCTCCAATATTTCTTAAATCTATCAGCATCTCAGAAAGTGACCCTGAAAGCCTCATTTATCTGTAGAGGAAAAGATCCCTTCTCTTAGGTTCACCCATAAACATTGTGATTTAAAACAGCTCAGGCCTGCCTCTGCTTCTAGAAGGGAACCTGCACTGAGAAAGCTGTTCTCAGAGTCATGGGCAACAGTTTCTTTTTCTATGGAAAAAGGAATAGCTGGGTGTTAATTTCAGCTAAATGCCCATAGCCAAATGGGCATTTAGCTGAAATGTAAAGGACTTTTTGAAAGTCCTGTGAGTAACTATAGTTAACTATGCACCTTGATTGACATTGATGTATTGACATCAATAGGTTCGATAGCAGGGCTCCTTTCTGTGTTACATCTAAGCTTTCCTTCTAGTTTTAGGAGCTACGTTTGGACTTGAGATCTCATTCTTCAAATCCTGTTCCTGCTAACAATCTTATAGCTTTCAGGTCACTACCACATACTCTGCTGTTATAGAAAAGCCTATGCTGACATTCAATACTTGACACATGACTTTTAAAAACCATATTCCTTTCTAATGGCATTAATAAAACAGAGACTATCCCTCCAGTACTCTTGCCTGGAAAATCCCATGGACGGAGGAGCCTAGAGGGCTGCAGTTCATGGGGTCGCTGAGGGTAGGACACGACTGAGCGGCTTCACTTTCACTTTTCACTTTCATGCATTGGAGAAGGAAATGGCAACCCACTCCAGTGTTCTTGCCTGGAGAATCCCAGGGATGGGGGAACCTGGTGGGCTGCCGTCTCTGGGGTCGCACAGAGTCAGACACCACTGAGGCGACTTAGCAGCAGCAGCAGCAGCATCCCTAGATCAGAACAATTCTAAGGTCTCTTCTAGATGTAAATTCCTTTATTTTGACTATATCACTTTACAAATGTAAACGACTCACCCAAAGACACCTGCTAGGTGGAAGTAGAGTCAGAGACTTCTTAGTTACAGAAAAACTCATAGTGCATTTACTATTAGAATACAGGATCTTTGAAGGTGGGAAGCTGGCTTATTTTTTCTATATCTTATGGTGCCTACAATTGGTTGATTGTTAAATAAAATTTACTAAAAATGTGAACTAGAGGAAAAATCAATAGAGATTACAAGAACTGATTCAAAGCCAACAAACACAGCTAAATCTCATTATAAAAAATAAGGGATATAAGTTCAGCTCCTCAATTTAGGACTGTATACAACAGATCAAAATTGTTTAGATGTAATTGCTGATGCTGGACCAGTCATCAGCCAGGAAGGGCAAGATAGGAATGTTCAGGGTAAATCTCTAAATTTGTGAGGCTGACATTATTTAACTGTGCTGCCCAATACTGTGGCCAACAGCCACACGTGGCTATTTACATTTAAATTAACTAAAATGAAATTAAATGTAAAATCTGGCTCCACAGGCACACTAGCCATAATTTAAGTAATAGCCCCAAGTGCTTAAAGTCTATAGCACTGGACAGCTTAGAGGAACATTTCTGTCATTGTAGAAAGTTTACTAAACACTGATATTTATAGAGGACGGTCACTACTATTATTTCCAGTAATTATTTGATGGAGGAGGAGAAGAAAGATGAGCAAAGGAGAGTAAAGTGAAGAGAAAAGATGATAAGGCCTTAGCTATTCTGTGCTAAACACTTGAAGTGCCTTAGTTAATGTAATCCTTAAAACTTTCCTCCTGAGGTAGGTACTATAATTATCCTTATTTTAAATTTGATGACACTGTGCTAGGAGAGATTAAGGGAATCGCCTTAGTTATATACTTGTTAATTGGCTTAGCTGGGTTTTTACTCAAGCCATCTGACTTCAGAGTCTATGCACAATGGGAAATTATGCTTCTCCAACTGAAAAACTTGAAATGTTTAGAGCCAGAAGAAATATTACACCCTATCTAGGAGGTTCTTAAACCCAGATATATACCAGAAGCATCTGAGGAACTTGCACAAGATACAGTTTCCTGTATTCTTGCCTGGAAAATCCCATGGGTGTAGGAGCCAGGTAGGTTGCAGTCCATGGGATCACTAAGAGTCAGACACGACTGAGCGACTTCACTTTCACTTTTCACTTTCATGCATTGGAGAAGGCAATGGCAACCCACTCCAGTGTTCTTGCCTGGAGAATCTCAGGGACAGGGGAGCCTGGCAGGCTGCCCTCTATGGGGTTGCACAGAGTCGGATATGACTGAGGCGACTTAGCAGCAGCAGCAAGCCAGAACAACAGGGGTAGGGCAGAGGTTTGCACACCCTACGATGCCCATTGCTCTGCATCTACAGCTAGAGTTGAGGATGACTATTTAGAGATGTACTAATCTACCTTCCACGGGCCAGATGATTAAATGAAGTACCTACCCACTCAAGGTCAATGATAGTACCTATCATTGTATCATTGACAGATCTGAAATGAGAACACAGGTATCAGGGCTACCAACATAAGACAATATGGCTTGGGACAAATGAACAACCTTTTAAAATTTCCTGATAGATATTCTTATCTATTCATATAACTTATATAATACTTAGAAATTATATGTCAGAATCTGATAGCACAAATTTTTAAAACCAGACAATGAATGTGACACCACTCTCCTCCTAAAACAAGTAGGTTTTTCTCATTTAAAAGCAAATATTATTTTCTTCCTAAGAAAATAACATCACTCTCTGAAGAATAAATAAACCCTATCTTCATGACAGCTCCCTGGTGCATCAGATGGTAAAGAATCTGCCTGCAAAGCGGAAGACCCTGGGTTGGGAAGATCACCTGGAGAAGGGAATGGCTACCCACTCCTGTATTCTTGCCTGGAGAATTCCTAGGACAGAGGAGCCCAGACAGAGGAGCGTCCATGAGGTTGCTAAGAGCTGGACACGATTGAGCAATAACACTTTCACTTTTCACTGAAGGATAAATAACCTCTCATCATGACAGCAGTATAATGCAGTGGAAACAGGATGATCACCAAGCAAGAAAGCTGGATACTTGTCCCAACTTGTGCCTATAACTCTGTGATGGAGGCAAGTGATATCCTTTCTTTGAACTCTAGTTTCCTTATCTGTAAAATTAGTATGTCGTATATGATGATCTTCAGGGTTCCTTCCAGCATTGTCTCCAACCTGACATTTGTATACAATCTGAATAAACTTTAGAAATGAAACTTCCAACCTGCTTAGGACAATGCATTCACTTCAATTCTAGTCAATCTATTTATTCCATGTCAAGGGAATAGAGGTGGACATTCCATGAAAATCCTATCTTTTCTTTTGTTTTGTCAAGCTTCATTCTGATCCCTGCCACTAACTGGTCAGAGCTCTTGTAAGAGTCTGGAACATCCACAGAACAGGACATTCCCTATAGCTGCCTTTTGGAAATGATAACGATATGCCTGCCTCTCTCTTACATTCACAGCTGCTGATCTGAAAATTATGATGCGCCAGACATTTTACCACCTTAACATCCATCAACTCATCTTTATATCTCTTGAAGCTTAACTGTAATGGATTTTTAGGTGGTTTAGAGAGATGAGCCAGCCAAGACAGAAGTCACATCATGAATAAACAGCATGCTGAACACACACTTCTTACCTTACGCTTGTTGGTAGGACACACGTAGAGATAGCTTAAAATTGTTTTCAACCCAACTTTATCATTCAGCTTCTCATAGGTTGTCCCATAATCGGTTGACCTATAATTCAAAAGGAGCATTAATGAGGACAGAAGTATACATCATTTGCCTGCTTGTCAACGTAATGCATGTTTTACATAGTAGAATGGCTCTCCAGAGGTTTCTAAATGATTCATGTAGTATATAATGATGCTTAATTATGTACACAGTAGCATCATGTGAGTGGTTAACATTTGCATTTAAATTGAATTGGTAAAAATTAAAACTCCATCTCTCATTGCTCCTTAAGATACGTGCATTGAGTAGAGAATGGGTTTAATTTTCAAAGATTAAGAATGAGGGTATCCCTTGAAACCAGACTAAAAAATAAAGACCTTTTACTTAGATCTGACATTTCCAAACTTCTGCTTTATCTTTGGCACAGTGGAAAAGTAGGTTCTCCTGATTTATCTACAAATTTTGTTTTCTTTCATGAGTCATAGGATATATGGTGGGCTAGTCCCTCCAAAGGTCATTCAGTCTTTTCTTATTATTTAAGAATAAGAAGATATCTTAATAGTAAGTGAGATTTCATAGTTCTACTCAGTGGCCTTTTCCAGTGTTAAGGCACCTGGAATTAGGAGGATATTACTTCTTGGCACTGACTCTGGTCATTTTTGGAGATTCTCTCATCTTTTCTTGACATCGGTCAATGACTTATTAATTTAGACTGAATAAACAGACCTTAATCACCTTCTCTATATAAGTCTATTATATATTTCAGAATTGTACATCTTATTAGATCATCGTTGCAACCAAGTTCAGTAGGAAATATTATCTGTATTTGAAGAAAGTGCTTGAGAGAACATGAATGATCTTTTCAAAGTCAGTCAGAATTTGACTCTAGGTATTCTGACTAAGCTCTGTGTTACGTTATACCACAGCTTTCTTTTTTTTTAAGTTAAAGGGAACAAATATAAAATATGTCAGCATCTTTACACATATAGGAGATTCCCAAAGAAAATGCAATTCATCCATTCACATTTGTAGAGCCTCTAAAATGAACTAGGCTCTGTGCTATGGTCCAGGATACAGCTCCTACTTTCAAGAATCCAATAGCTTTGAAAGGCAGAAAAAGAAAGTGGTCATGTGTTATATGTAACAAAAGAGATGAAAATTAACAAGACTCAGAAAATAAAGTTGGTTTAATCAGAAAAATCACAAAAATGCATTATTTAAACTTATTTATGATAGAAGTTTCATATTTCCATACACCATAAAGATGAAATAGAAGAGCTGTCTGTTATCAACCTCAATTTCATACATTAAGAGCCTACTCAGGATCAGGCACCAGAGCTAGAAAGCTATAAAACATATTATCTAGGAATTAAGGAATTAAGAATTTACTATGGCTGGAGATACAGGGAGCTCTTTACCAAAAAGTATTTATATAAGATAGATAAAAATTTTAGATGATATTAGACTATAATACATATTATATATATATAAATTATAAGTAAGTAAATATAGACAACACTTTATAGAATTTAGATTACACTCCAAATCACTGAAGATTGGGGTATTATGAAAAGTTTCTTAGAAGTACTTTGGATCTTGAAAATGGAAAATGGGTAGGGTTTTAGAAAAGGGATATAGAGTTGATACTTGAATAATAAGGGGGTTAGGGGTGCTAACAATTCCTGTCGTCAAAAATCAGCATACAGCTTATCACTGGCCTCCTTTATGCACAGTTTCTCCATATCTGTGGTTCTGCATCCAAGGATTCAACCAAACACTCATTGTAGAATCTACAAAATGTGTATAAGTGGAAACACAGAGTTCAAATCTGTGTTGCTCAGGGGTCAGCTATAGTCAGAGCATCAGAAAATAGAAGTCACCTTATATAATCCAAATATATAACTAGATTTCCTCAGGACCAGTCTGGGCTTTAGCCTAATCGAACAAAGGCTTGCTTAATAACCAAGAATATTTGAAGAATATTCCTAATCTCTTTGCAAAAGAGCTTATTTATTAACCACAACAAACTTCTTTAAATTCTCCTTCCATATATTTTTTTCTCATCAGACTCATCTGGACATGAAAATTCCTGCTACTTTCTAAGAAATATCTGAGGCTTCTTTCCTTAGTCTAATCCTGGTGTTTGACCAGTTTTTCCCACTCGCACCATTGTTATACTGAGTCAACTTTCTCTTCTTACTGAAACTCACTTGTCTCCAAAATTTCAATAGTCTTTCTTTAGCTCCTTTTATTGGATAACTTTTTCTATTTGTATTCTTAATGATACAAGTTCAAGAACAAAAAACATAGATGCAAAATCTATGGAGGGGTAATGAGAAAAGGATTAAATGTACAAATATTTCCACATTTATAAATTTTGTGGTAGGCAGAAATTGATAGAACTGTGTTGGGGATGAGAGAACATTTCATGTTTTTCTAGTGGGATAAAAGAAAGGAGAAGCAGGGATCAGTTTGTAAAAGCATGAAAAATAGTTTCCCATAATTTCTATCAACTCAATCTCTGAGCTACTCAAAGAATATTTTTACATTCAAAACACAAACTACAACTACAAGGGCAAACTCTGTGTGTGTGTGTGTGTGTGTGTGTGTGTGTGTGTGTGTGCATGTGTACACTAACTGAAATCCAAGTGTGAAAGATGATAATGGAATGACTAATTCAGATTTACATGAATGACTTTTTTTTTCAGATAACTTACAATGTTACTGGGAACTTTTCTCTTATTATAACATCAGTAGCCCAGAAACTTCAGGTATCTGCCATTGCTTTTTGTGCCATTTTTGTCCCTTGATTTTTCTTTCCTTTTTTTATTTTATTTTATTTTATTTTTTAACTTTACAGTATTGTATTGGTTTTGCCATATATCAACATTTTCAAAGCTCAAAAAGTGAATCAAAATTTGTTCATTCTCAATTCAAGCCAAATTAAATGTTTAAACATTGTGGTATTATATAACTAATAGAAAAATATGGATGTATTTCCATATATTCCAAATGTCACAGACAAGCAGTTGTCTGTGGCTGTCCCACAGAACCAGAATTACAGAGTGATGACAAGTTTCATGGGTAAAACAACCGACCAGCTGGGATACACTGGTACAGTGATATGGGGTGAAGACACTCGATGATTGCGAACCGCTGGCAAATAGTTTACTGCACCGCATTCTCTGAGTAGCTACTTCTACCAGCCTCATCACCTGGGCCTCTCCTTGGAAAATGCCCAGATCTCCTTACAGTCCCAGCAACCGAAAGATTGAGGGCTGAAATAGCAGAGTGCCACTGTGTGACCCGAGACACTTGCTCCAGCACCTGTTCTGAATGCCACTGCCTATGACAATCAGCCTGAGTCCCAGTGGAGGAGATAGTGACCTTGGAGGAGGGACTGCACCCTGGAAGGCAATTCCTAGGGTCCATCTGCTAACCCAAACTCCCCTTCACAGCCAGCAGATGCTTCCAGTCATGCCTACATGGTCAAATGTGGGAAATTCAGTCTCCTAGGGATGTGGGCTACGAAAGAGAAGAGACAGACAGTTGAGCAGCAGGCTGGCTGTGGAGCCAGTGCACTAGCTGTTAAATATTTTAAGTGTCATCTCTAAATACAGGGGAGAGAAATATCATCCGAGATAAAAAAAATGTTGGGAAACACTTGATTAGGCAAAATTTAACGTTTCTTAACTTCAGAACTTAGAATTTTTATTATTCTTACATACATACATAAATTTTATTATTCTAATATACACTGTGAACCTCTTACGTGCATATTTCATGAAGCATATTCAAAACATATTTGATTATAGGATCCATTCATGAAAAATATCTAATGAGATTAGTTTTCTGAACAATATACTTTGGGAAACAATATGAAAGATGGAAAAAAAAAAAAAAAAAGCCAAACAAAGATTATGGCTCTTGGTTTCATAAGAAAAGGAGAACAATAAAAATATTTAAAACAAATCAAATTTGCCAAGAGAAATGTCAGTTATGCTAACTATAAAGTGACTGTTGCTGTGAAGGCAAAAAGGAAGCAATCTTAAAAGTAGGTGCCATACACAGACATATTTAAGATGCAACATAAGCAGCCTTGAATCCTCCAATTGTACCATTTTTTAAAACATTCCAAAGCAAGCATTTTTTCAGGTTGTGTTTATAAGTTGGCTTATTACATATTAAAAACATAGCTTCTGTCAACACCTATACTGTGCTAGAAGATACAGAAAGCTGAAAAAATGAGTATCAGGAAAATAAATAGCAAATGATTAAATCAAGGACTGCAGGCTCTTGTGTTTGATCCTTAATCTTTACCCTTTTCGACAAATGCATCTTAAATAGTGACTTTTAGAACATTTGAAAGCATGTCTTTATTTAAGTATTTACCATATGCATAGACCTGAGAAGAGCTTCTCTGAGGGGTGGAGAAACCACATTCAAGGCATGGCCTCTGCTTTCCAAGAACTTATGATCTCTTTGAGATGACAGAGTCTCCAAGGGATGAACACAGCTAGTTTCCACAAGGAGTGGCAGAGATAAAATGTGTGATTGGATTTCCTCTACTATAATCTTATAGTATCATCAAATGGGATAATAAATAAGCACAGAGTCATCTGTAAACTAAATTAATCCATAAAAAGTGCTGAGCACAATGGCTGGTATGTAATAAACCATCTACAAATTATAGCTTTTGTTACTCATTTTATCACTCATTCTTTTTCTTGATGATTTTTAGTATTCTTTGGCCAACATCCACTAAAACCCATCATGTGAATCCTCAAGGAAAATCTCAATCACTGAAAATGAGTTAGAGTTAGTTTGCTTAGAAGATAAGACTATCTCACGAAGCTATTACGATTTTAAAATGTAACCACATTTAGCCTATCATATTTTGAGGCATAAATGTTAGTAGTTTTGTGCAGAACTTGGATCAGAGAGGTAAAGTAAAAACTTGATAAAAGATTCTGTACTCTGCTTCTATAACAACTGTGTCAGGATTCTACTGCTGAATAGACGACTACATTTAAGAATCCGAACAGATATTATAAATGTACATTTATTGGGTGCTTACTATGTGATCTAAGCTCTTCAGCTCCTTCAGAATCCCATGAGAGGGACACTGGTATTAGTCACATGCTATCGATAAGGAAGGCCCACATGTATAACCAACGTACTTAACTAAGGCCACAGAACTTGGAAGTGGAGCACTCACTAAGGGCTGTATCTTTAACCTCATGCTTCATTTCCTCTCTCAAAAGCTACAAGAGGAAAAAAGGAAATGTATGTACAAAACCTAATTTTACAAAAGGAATATGAACCAAAATTATTAGACGTTCCCCATGGGGTAAGCCCAAACCTAGATTCCCTTCATACTTAGTAAAAATCCAGAGGACCTGCCAGAAGCCATATTAAGAAAAGTCTAACCAGAAACTCTCACAGTGATGCACAAAGAAAGTGTGCCTTGATGTGACCCACTTAGGCTCCTGGGGAGGCTAGAAATACAGACAAGGTGAATGGGTCAACCTGTTAATGATGTGATCATGGCTCATAAAGATTACCAAGACGTCACAGCTGAATGGCAAGAGCAAGAACTTGAAGTCAAACAGAATGGGACTTATAAGCTCACAAGCTGGGTCACCAGTCAGTGTCCTCTCCATACAAACTCCAGACTTGCTATAGACAAATAATATTGACTCTGTATCTAATAGGACTGCAATATAATCCTGAGATTCCCATTCCTAGTACCTCTCCTTTTCCCCTCGCCCCCTGATTCCTGCCCACTCCTGCCTTGTTATTCTTGTACTTGGAGAGCTCTTTATCTAGATACCCTGACAGATGGCCCCTCACTTCTTTCAGCGACCCCTCTCCTAGACACTGCTCCTCCTTAGCCTCTTTTATTTTCTCTTCACAGTATTTACCCACATCTGAAAGATTATTACTTATTTTTTATTGTAAAAATAAAATTTTCCCACCAGAATACAAGCTCCATGAGGGTAGGAAAGATGTCTTGTGGACTGCTGTCTTCCAAGCTCTCAGAAGAGTGCTCCAGACACTTTTGGAACCTAATTGTTTTGGCTGAGTGACTGACTTCACAGATGTTTGCTCTTTTCATGTGGCCCACTGGATTTCCACGAAGTCAAAATTAAGAAGCTCAGCTATTCAGGCAAGAATCACTGAAGTCCTTGTCATGAGCAGATACAATGGGCTCTGCAGGCTGAAGTGGGACTAGGGTGGTCAGCATGCTCTATGCTCCTCTATTGTTTAATGGAGCAACCTCTGCCTGGCATTTATAACCTGGCCACTGTAAGCACCATAGGAAAGCACACATCTCTGTTCATTTCCAAGTCGCCAGTCCTCAAGACGATGCTGGTACATAGTAGGTGCCTTCTACAGACAGAGAGTGAATGAATGTATGAAGCCTGATGGATATCCTTTTTGAATTGAGGATGAGCTAGGCTTCTTCTTCAAAAAGGCTTTTAGAAAGTATCCACATAACTTGACACCTTCCTTCTTCACTTCCAGGCCCCAGAGAGGGAATATACTCTCTCCCAGACACACCATGCCATAATGCCAAGGTCACAAAACCAAGACTCAAGCTGTAGAGAGAAGTCTGGTGACAAGAAATATCAAGGCATCACTCAAATCAGCTCAAATGAGATGTCCTGAAAGAGGAACAGTGTTTAACTCTAAATCAAGTGTCTGTGGCTTCTGTGTTTTGTTTCTTTCCTAAAATCATTAAGAGCAGACACCCCCACTGTCCCTGGTGAATTTGGTTGCATAAAAATAGCTTCCAGAGGCAAAGGTGCACTGGCTACATCACAGACTCTGTTCCTGCAGAACTTAGGATGCATGAGGTTACAGCAGTGAGAATAATTTAGGGTTTGGAAAATGTTTGCGAGTGAGTCGACATTTAAATAACTTCATTATCATTCATTGACAGGTTTTTTTAACCTGTCAGTGCAATTGATATTTCTATTACCATGTTATAACAAACCCCTGCACATTTTAAATACAGTCACCAGATTCCATTAGTCTACCCACTGTCAAGAAAATATCTCCCAATCCATTTTTCATAATACCTCGAGAATATAATAGGCAATCTACATCAAACGATGACGTGGAGCTGAAGGAAATTGTCTCCTGCTTTCTAAGGATTCTGTCCTAAAATACATTTGCCTGTCAGCCTAAACATATAATTTAAAAGTGCTGCTGAGACATTATGGTGCATCCAGAGCTGAACAAGCTTCCCTCTGTTTTCTTGGATTCCTTGAGCTTTTCAGATTAACCTGCAGAATCAGAGGAAAGGGGGTTAAACAGCAGGATTGGGGGAGGCATGTCAATGTACTATACAGATACTTTCCACTTTGCCATATGACACAGTATTTGGAATGTCATTTAATTTGTAATAGAAAAGAAGTGTTTCTTTTTTTAATGGAAGGGGCAGTATTTATGTGTTGTTAAATAATAAGCTGTGAAAGTCCTCTCTCATCTTCCTGATCTTTCTTTGCCATCATTCTTCCCTTCCTTGTATCATCACACTGCATTCTTTTATTTTATTGAAGTATAGTTGATTTACAATGTTGTGTTAATTTCTGCTGTATTAAAAAACTCATTCAATTACACACACACACACACATTCTTTTCCATTACGGTTTATTGCAGGATATGGAATATAGTTCCCTGCATTGCACTGTATTCGTGATGTTTCTAGTCACACAGGATAGCTAAGAAACTGGAGTGTATCTGACTATAACTGCATGCATATTGCTCTGTGGGAAAGTGGTGATATAGAATAGAAGACATTGCCACCCATATACATTTCTGCAGTAAGTAAAGATCTATTATACTTAACATGAAAGAAAGGAGTTACCCTTACCTCTGAAATATCTCCCAGTTCATTTTGAGTGAGTATAAAAATAACCAAAACTGGTACTAATACCCAGAGTATTTTGCTTAAAAAAGGGAGTGCAAATTAACTTAGTCAGATGTTTTCTGTTCAGCTTTTTGGGGCACAGGTACAAGGAAGAGTAATTTTCTTAACAAGGTGATGTCCACGAATTCCTTCTGACACACACACAGAGGACTGTCTATCCTCACTGTCTCCTATCTGTACGCTCCACTTCAGCTCTCCTTCCATCTCTGGTGCAGAACACTGCCATCTTTGCACTGGCTAGATCTTGTTGCAATAGTCCAGGAGAAACTACTACTCACTCCTTTTCATAGAGGCAGCCTCACTTATCCCTCTCTGTCTTAGCAAATATAATACGCACTGCACAAGAGACAGCAGCGGGGCAGGCAGAGGATGCACACTCCTTATCATCTTGTCCTTTCCCTGGATGCCCCTCCTGACAACGCCAGCTGACTGGCAGCCTTTGTTGTTTCTTCTACAACATCCCATACCTGTCTATGCTGTCCTAAAATTGGCAATGCTCAAAGTGTTCAGTGCTAATAGACTACCCTCTCTGAAGGCAGGGCTAGATTACATTTATCTTTTCACCCTTTTTCCCCCCATCAAAATTCACTCATATACTTTCTCCCTTCTTTTATTGAGCCTTCTCACAGCCCTCTGCTGAATGGGATGACTCTCCTTTATATCCCACATAACTCACTTGAATCCGCTCTTCTGTTACTTTCCATATTTGCCATGCATTACCCTCATCTAGGTCTGCTCCCCTCTCACCTGATGGCCAGCGACTGGACAACAAGCTGCATTTATGCTTCCTCTTCTGTCTCTCCCTCCACCATTGTAGCTTCTCCACGGTGTTCAAAAGGTGCTCAAACAATGTTGCTGATTGAACACTCTGAGACCTTTTCTTCTATTACCAGAAGCTATCATTTGAGAAATTTCACATTATTCTCTTTTTATGCATTTCTTTTTGGAGGATGAGGGAGCAAGAAAATTTCAGGATTCCCTGCTGGGTTTGAGTCAGACAAGATTAATGCTGAGGCAGAAATATAAGAGAAATTAGGGGCTGACTTAGGAAGCACACATATAAATGTGTATGTAAAATTTATTATGCATTAATGTATTAAATGTTATATACAAATAGAGCAATGCAAAACATAATATGCATTTATCACTTATGAGGATACAGACATATTTAGGAGAAAGGGAAATCTGCTCAGCTTTTTAAAGGGTTCTCTCTTTTGACATGACCCTAATCCCCAGGCATTTTTGATCCAATGCAAAGTTTCCATGACCATGCTGAGGTCACATCCCCACATGCTGCAATATGCTACACTCATAACTGGCTATGCCAAATATTTTATGAATAATAATAGTGGACATTCACCAAATGCTTAAAACATCCCACACCCTGGGCTGACAAGCACTTTGTAAGGATTAGCTCATTTAATCCTCATAACACTCTATCAGTTAAGAACTGGGATGATCTACATTTTACAGATGTAGAGACTGAGACTTAAAGAGGAAGAGCAACTTGCCAATATCACACAACAATGATGAGCAGGGACTGGATTCAAACTTGGGTATTTAGTCTCCAAAGCCAGCTTCATACAAACACAAGGTGGCTTGTCCATTTAACCTTTGTGCTCGTTATAGCCAGAGAAGGCAATGGCAACCCACTCCAGTACTCTTGCCAGGAAAATCCCATGGACAGAAGAGCCTGGTAGGCTGCAGTTCATGGGGTTGCAAAGAGTCGGACACGACTGAGTGACTTCACTTTCACTTTTCACTTTCATGCATTGGAGAAGGAAATGGCAACCCACTACAGTGTTCCTGCCTGGAGAATCCCAGGGACGGTGGAGGCTGGTGGGTTGCCGTCTATGGAGTCACAAAGAGTCGGACACGACTGAAGTGACTTAGCAGCAGCAGCAGCAGCTCATTATAGGAAGATGGCATAGTTTGTCTGGAAAACAAAAGCATTTTCTAACAGAGCTCCTAGAATGTAGATCATCTTCTTCCCCAGTGAGGAACCACTGCTGTTTATGACATTTGCCAATTATCATTCTAAAGTCAATTTTCTATTTGAATGAGGACCCTGAGCCCAAGCATCTAATAAACCAAGACTCTAAAGGCATTGATGGCTCTAGGGACTACTGCAGCTTGTGCCTTTGCTTGTGAAGACTGAACTGTACCAGACATGAAAGGACATCCACATGTATATTCCTTGCTTTAGAATATTTATCAGAAAATGAATCTAACCTGCAACTGCTCATCAGCATTTGCTATTTCTGACAGAGTACTCCACTTGACTCTCACATGGCATGCTGGTTGACTAAAGGAGCACTGTGATTATCTTGCCTGGAAATAGGCAAAAATAAGTAAAATATTTATCAAATGAAGCCAATGTAAATCAGTCCTCCCAGTCCTTCAATCATAACATACAGTGAAAACTATGAAAAAAAATGTATTTTGGAAGCATAAGCAACTAGTCATTTAGTGGTGATAATAGTATTTATTTGATTCCCTGATATTTAAATGATTAATTATCCTAAATTATGGAAGTTGTTCTCTGGGAGTCATGATATAAGGATATTTTATGAGGTTTTTTTTTTTTTTTTTTTCCTATACATGGTAGGAGCCTCAACCTCACATGATGACTGAAAATTAAGTGAATTGGAAATGAGTAAATTATTTCCCCACATGTTATTGGAGAGGACTGAACCAGTGCTCTCTAGTCATGACTGCAAAATTCAAGTATTTCTGTAGCAAGAGTAGTTTTGAGGAACTTGACATCCATAGTGAAGCCTGGAGTAAGGCTTAGAGAAAAACACCATCCCCAAATCATAGGAGAAAACCAGGGGTTGGAGTTTCAAGAGGAGGGTATACCCTCTCTGCCTGTTACATGTTGTCTACTTTCTATTTAGCTTCTTTAAAGATGAAATGATTGAGCCTGGATAGAAAACATGATTTGTTCATTACTGCATGAAAAGTGACGTGAACGTGTCAGTCATTCAGTTGTGTCTGACTCTTTGTGACCCCATGGACTACAGCCTGCCAGATTCCTCTGTCCATGGGATTCTCCAGGCAAGAATACTGCAGTGGGTTGCCATGGCCTTCCCCATGGGATCTTCCTGACCCAGGGATCTAACCTGATTCTCCTGCATTGCAGGTAGATTCCTTACCATCTGAGCCACCAGGGAAGCCCTCATTACTCCATATAGTTTCCTAAATAATCACTATTTATTGGGGGATCTCCATCTATTAATGTGAAGGAAGCTAAAGGTTCTAAAATAGATCTTCAATAAAGTCTTAGAAGGAATTTGATCTGTTTAGTGGCTTTTATTTTTTTTTATTAAAGTAGTGGGGTATTTAAAACATATTTCAAATTGTACAGTAGACACATAGGAGTTAAATTCATTGAACCCCCTGTTGTCCACTCTAGCCCACACCCAGATACCCTAGTCTGCCTCTTTTAGTAACCCATTTACACTTTCACACAACCTCTAGAAATCAATAAAGTACAGTTTCTACACAATTGAATAGGTCTGACCTTATGATTCTGCAGATAAAGAAGCTAAGACTCAGTGTAAAGTAAGCCAAGAATTCAGTTGAGACCAAGTTATGAAGAGAACACAGGTTTTCTGATTCATGTGCTAAGGCATTTTTCAGAATTTCAGGCTATAAAGTATGCAAAAGTACCATTATCTCATTAGAGAAAAATAATTATAAAGCTTAATCATCCTAGAATTAATTAATACTGTAAGAAACACGATTCTATATATAAAAGTTAATTCTCCTCCAAAACTAAAAACAAATAAAACACAAAAAATTTAAAATAATAATAAAAAATAATTACAAAATAAACTAAATAAGAAACATAGATATATACAAAACTATGTGTAAACCACACTTCGGAATCATATCAAACTGAAAATAGTGGTTACATTCAGGAAAGGGACCAGGATGAGGGATGACAGTCAAAGAGGATATTAAAAATCACAAATGATATATAGTGCTTACTGAGAACACATTTCAGAATCCCTCATGGAATGAAGTTTGAAAGGAAAGCCCAGAAACACTTCAGTCATTGATCTTTATCCCTGCCAGTCTTCATGCAGTGATATCGAGCCTACTCACAGGCAATACTCTGCTCAGAAAATCTGATGGTCCAGCCAACTGGAGCTCTAACCTACACCATGACTCCAGGCCACACTGACACTTGTCCATAAATATTCAGGAAAACTGTCAGGTCCTACTTCCCTCAGCTTTGCCAATTTTATTCAAAAATCCAGGAAAAACTGGCAATCCCACCCACAATCTTACCACAGTCCCTTCATTGCATTATTAAATATGTCAAGATTACCACAATATAAATTAAAACACTCAGGTGTTTCTTGGCTTAAAACTTATTGTGGCATTGGTAGCACCAGAATACTTAGTAAGAGGTGCTAAAAAATGCTCACCAGAAGCCCAAGACTCTGATTCTTCATGATCACACACAACGTATAGTTAATCTACATATTAGAGTGTACTGATACAGTATAATGGCCCATTCATTCATTCAATAATTATTTGTGCTGTGTCTCCTAGGTTCCAGGCCTTGTTTCTGACACCGGCAATAAAACAGAAAAAGAAGAAACAAATACAAAATCGCTGTTCCTTTGGAGCTGACACTCTAGCAGAAAGAGACACATTAGAAACATATAAGTATTAATCGCTCAGTTGTGTCCAACTCTTTGCAAACTCATGGTCTGTCCATGGAATTCTCCAGGCAAGAATACTGGAGTGAGTAGCCTTTCCCTTCTCCGGGGGATCTTCCCAACCCAGGGATCGAACCCAGGTCTCCTGCATTGCAGGTGGGTTCTTTACCAGCTAAGCCATAAGGGAAGCCTAAGAATACTGGAGTAGGTAACCTATCCCTTCTCAAGGGGATTTTCCCGACCCAGGAATCAAACCAGGGTCTCCTGAATTGCCGGTGGATTCTTTACCAACTGAGCTACTAGGGAAGCCCTATGGTCAGAGAAGGCCTTACTAATAAGACATTTGAGGATAAATCTGAATGATATATGTGGGAAGGTACGTATGTTGAGAAAGACTGTTACAAGCAGAGGAAAAAGCAAGTGCAAGAGCATGGGGTCAGGTCCAAGCTCTGGATATCTGATTTATGGCTGGACAGCATACTAAAAAGCAGAGACATCATTTAGTTGATAAAGGTCCATATACTTAAAGCTATGGTTTTCCCAGTAGTCATGCACAGATGTGGGAGTTGGATCATAAAGAAGGCTGAGCATCGAAGAATAGATGCTTTCAAATTGAATTGTGGTGTTGGAAAAGACCTCTTGAGAGTCCCTTGGACTACAAGGAGATCCAACCAGTCCATCCTAAAGGAAATCAGCCCAGAATATTCACTGGAAGGACTGATGCTGAAACTAAAGCTCCAGTACTTTGGCCACCTGGTACGAAGACCCTGACGCTGGGAAAGATTGAGGGCAGGAGGAGAAGAGGACGACAGAGGATGAGATGGTTGGATGGCATCAGTGACTCAATGGACATGAGTTTGAGCAAGCTCCAAGAGATGGTGAAGGACAGGAAAGCCTGGCGTGCTACAGTCCACGGGGTCACAAAGAGTTGGACATGACTGAGCGACTGAACAACAAATGGTTAGTCCACCAATTTAGAACTACATTTATTTATTTATTTATTTTAGTATGTAGCTCCATTTATTCAAGAACTACTTATCTTAAATCCTAAAGGAAGGAAAAAAAAAAAACACAAAATAATAATAGAACGTGAAATGCAGCATGATTTCTGAAAAGTGAGATCATGTTCCTTGATGCATATTCCTGCAGGGGATATGGTAGGGCAAGTTGATTACAAGTGGCACCTGTGGAATTCATATGCTGGGCTTCAAGGGCTGAAATACTATGTATTTGAAAACCAGATTTCACCCTCACAGAACATCAGGCAACTCCGCTTGATGGAGGTGAGTTGGTGACATATTATTTTAGAGAACTAAACTTATTTCTGAACAGAACTTATTTCCAATACCCTGACCCAGACTCTTCTGAAAGGTTTTGGCCCTATAACTTACTATTTTTCATCTCCCAAAGCCACCCAAATTGATTTTCTACATACATCTCTGCTTTTCACAGTCCTATTTTTCAAACTACATTTCTCTCATTCTCTCAAAAATAATATGTCCTCCAATTCACCTCCATTAAGCAGCATTTTCAATTTTCAATATCTGGCTCCAGTTTCTAATTGCACCAATAACTCCTTCAACTCAAGGCCTTCACATTTCTCTCACTTCAGAACATTTAGTGTTTATATGCCTACCTTACAAGAAAAGTGATTAGGGGTCACCCTTCCTAGAGGAATCAGTGCCAGAACTTGTCACAGTAATGGGCTCTGAAGTTGCCTATGAGGCTTTGCCAATGACCTTCTGAGTGACCTTGGGCAAGCTGCCCAACCTCTCTGGACTGTTCAATAATAATGGTGATTGACCTCACAAGGTTGCTAAGAGGAAACACTAATCAACCTGATTGGGACACAATCAATATAGAGAGCTTTATAAATATTTACTAATATACAATGAGCTCACCGCATATGAGAGTCAAAAGATTTGCATAATTACAGAAAACCCTGTCTGGACCCCAGAATAACCATTAACATGGTGCCTGACATAGTTTCTTTCTCTTAAAATTTAAGGCTATCAGAATTCTGGGATGATTTCCATTTTGAGTCTTAAGAGAGAGGAAAGAATCAGATCAGTGAAGCCTTAGTCACCTACTAACCAAAGAAAGCAATGCCTCTAGATCACTAAAGTGGTAATACAGTATGCAAGGAAAAATGCATGCATGCCACTTCTATAATAAAGTGTGCGTACCACTGAGCTTGTCACTCAACAACTAGGTGAACTGGGGAGAATATATTACAGATACAGTTCTGGACATGTGTGTTACTCACTCAGTTGTGTCCTACTCTTTGCGACCCCATGGACTGTAGCTCACCAGGCTCCTCTGTCCATGAAATTCTCCAGGCAAGAATACTGGAGTGAGCTGTCCAGTTCTGGACATGAGGGAAAAAATATTCAATAAACCAAGCAAGGATCCTATTCTCAAGGAGGCTGCATTTTCGCATGAGATAATCAATCCCATCAATAAAAGTGTTTATATTTTCCTGTTTACATAAATACTCAGACGAAAACAAAAGAGGGTCCTGCTGTAAACAGTGATGGTGTGGTGGCTACATAGATCGGATGGCTTTGGGAGACCTCGATGAGTAGATGATGTAAGCATGCCCTGGAAGCAGAGGAAGCTACAAATGCAAAGGCCTTAAGGTGTATTCCAGAAACCACAAGAAACTTGTGTGCTCTTAGCTTAGAGGGGTATGAATACAGAGAAATACACAGAAAGCAAATACACAGGACCTAGATCATGTAAGATCTTCCTTAAAGTACATGGTAAGAAGTTTAGATTTTCTCCCATGAGACCATAAGGCATAGGAAAGGTGTGGTCAAAGCCAAGTCTGAAATTGACTACATTTTATAAGGATCATTTAGGCTACTGTATGGAGAATAAACTAGAAAATACAAGAAGTAAAAAAGCAAAGAGTCCAAATAAATGAGAAATATGGCCCAGAGGAGGGACTCAGGCCAGGAGTCACTCCTGGGCTTGAGTTTTCAGTGAGGAATACCTGCAGGCTACCAGAAAGTTATCAATTGTATCAAAACAAAGTAATCTATGACTATTTCTATGAACACTTCATAATAATTTCATATTCATTATGCATAATTTTTTCTAGGTATAATTTATATAATAATTTCTTCAACTCATACTCTTAGCACAGGCCTGATTCAATACTTGACCGTTTTGAAGACCTTTTTACTTAGGACCAGACAGTTCCTGAGACATTCTGCTTACAGAGACCCTGGAAGGAGTATGGCTTCTTTGACATTGAGGGTGTACTTTGTATAATCAAAATGAATAATTCAGCAGTGTATTAGTTATGCTTTATGATTATCGTTCACTTCAACTTGAGAGTTGAGAGTTATGGACTTTTTTTTTTTTTTTAATCACCAGAAGCTCATCCATCACTATGCATCCAAGGGATCTACCAGATTACAAAGTCTGCTATTTATAGCAACAACTGTGATTCAAAATATGAATCAGTATGTTGGTCCCCTGACACCTAACCTTAGGTGAAGCACAGGATCTCCAGATGAATTTTTACAGGAAGTGAGATGAAACCACATAGCTGGAGATTGATGCCAGGGCAAGGGCTCAAGAGAACATGCTCTTGGCTGCTTCCCAGATGAAAAATGGTCAGACGTGCAGATTGCGTGTCACAGCTACCTGAGGGGAGACAGAGAAATGATAGGCAGGGTGCCCTGGCATTTTCACATCAGGGTGTATGAACCAGATTTTCTCAAAATGAAGAGTGATCACCCAACATCCTGTTCAGAGTTTGCCTTAGGGAAGGAGTCTCCAGGACTCCTTGCTTAAGTCATTCAATCTTCAGCATCGTTTATGTAGTTAACTGGGAGCTAAACTTCCCTCCCATACTACTATGCAATGTCTTGTGTCTCTTGCAAATACCACCACCGTGAACACCTACCTAATCACTTTCCAACCTGGTACCTTGAGATGTAGGACTTCCCAGGTGACATTAGTGGTAAAGAATCTGCCTGCAATGCAGGAGACACAGGAGATGGAGGTTTCAATCCCTGGGTTGGGAATATCCCCTGGAGTGGTGCAAGACAACCCACTCCAGTATTCTAGCCTGGAGAATCCCACAGACAGAGAAGCCTGAAGGGCTACAGCCCATAGGGTTGCAAAGAATAGGACATGACTGAACCAACTTAGTATGCATGTACCTGAAGATGTGATGTTTTCATATTTTTAAGACTTTTTTTTTTTCTAGAAGGAGCTTTCCTTGGATAGAGGCAGTTTCCTTTGTACAGTGTCTAACATCAGGCCTTAAATAATTAACCATGTACCAAATACTTCTGACAGTGATGAGGCTAATGAGAATCAGTTACTATTTTCATACTCCCGAAGGCATTTCAACCCTTGTTTGCTGTAAAATGTGTTTGAAGATCCTGAGAGAGAACTTTTCTTTTTGCCACAGCTGGGTTTTTATACAAATTACTAGTAAGAACCAATCTTTTCTAAAATTCAAGGAACAAAATTGGGCTGTTTCCTGGGCTTTAGGAGCAAAATCAAGCATTAATCTACTCTTGAAGAGGTGGAACTCTATTCAAGAGAGAGTAACAGTCCTCAGCAAAATTTTTGTGAACAGTGGAAAATAAAGTAAATGTTTGATATATGTATCATGATGGACTTCTGGGACCAGCTGGATTATAATTCTGGAGAAGAACCTGGGAATGTGCAGATTCTGGGGGAGTCTAGTCTGGCAATCCAACGTGAATGTCAACTATGCAGATTCAACAAGCATTGCCCACCAAAGATGGAGCAACTGCCATGCGCAGAACCTTGCTCTGAAACAGTAGAGCAGAGAAAAGGTGCAATGGGAGGGCCATGGCTGAAAAAAGCAAAGGCTTCTTCTACAGCCCCTGGCAAGATATTCGTACAGACAGACTTCTGTACTATATAGACGAGGGGAAAAAAAAGCTCCAAAAGACATGAGAACGTGGCCACACTCACACAACTTCTTCACGGGCAGGACCCGGTTTCAAGTGTCAGTCCTTCTGGCATCAAAGTCCATACTCACAACCTCTGTCTTAGATTATCTCCTCAATACTCTTGCCCAAGAACAAACTGAAGGTTTCAGGTCTCCCTCAGCCCGTACCCCTTACCTACACATGGCCCTGTGGTAGTCATGGCCAGGTCATATGAGACCTAGAGAATTTGTTTTGGTGAGTTACTAAAGCTTTATGAACAGCCCAAGAACAGGAAGAGCTTCTTTAAAAAATCCAGATACAACCAATCCATACTTTTGAGCTGAAAAAAATTCCCTTCTCACTCTCCCAGTGCTTTTCAGCTGGGGTGCCACTCTCCCCTTAGGAAATCCTCTGTAAAGGTGTGAGATGTTCTAACATTGTCATAATGATTGAGGATGGGGGCCTGGGGGTGCTAGGTGTCATCACATATGATTTTGAAATGTCCCACTAGGTTCTCTTTACATAGCTAGAAAAATATTTCTACCAGCAAACTTCATTTTATATATAAACATAATTTTCCAATTATTAAAATATACTACATTTTATAAAATCTGGCTCCAGTGTAACTAGGGGGAAGACTGTATTCCATTTTTTTTTTTTTAAACTGAGAGCTTCACCATTTCTAAAAATTACATGACAGATGACCACGCTATATGGGAACTTAGGCTTCCAAACCTAATCACTTGTCTGTCTTCACTGTAGCTCTTCTTTCTGACAATTTTACTTCTAATAGTGTACTATTTTGAAATATCAAAATATATTTAAACAGTGGAAACAGTGACAGACTTTATTTTGGTAGCTCCAAAATCACTGCAAATGGTGACTGCAGCCATGAAATTAAAGGACACTTGCTCCTTGGAAGAAAAGTTATGACCAACCTAGACAGCATATTAAAAACCAGAGACTTTACTTTGCCAACAAAGGTCCGTCTAGTCAAAGCTATGGTTTTTCCAGTGGTCATGTATGGATGTGAGAGTTGGACTATAAAGAAAGCTGAGTGCTGAAGAATTGATACTTTTGAACTGTGGTGTTGGAGAAGACTCTTGAGAGTCCCTTGGAATGCAAGGAGATCTAACCAGTCCATCCTAAAGGAAATCAGTCTTGACTGACGCTGAAGCTCAAACTTCAATATTTTGGCCACCTGATGCAAAGAACTGACTCATTTGAAAATATCCCGATTCTGGGAAAGATTGAGGGCAGAAGGAGGAGGGGACAACAGAAGATGAGATGATTGGATGGCATCACTGACTCGATGGACATGAATTTGAGTAAACTCTGGGAGTTGGTGATGGACAGGGAGGCCTGGCGTGCTGTGGTTCATGGGGTCGCAAAGAGTCAGACATGACTGAGTGACTGAACTGAACTGAACTGAAACTGCATCATTATACTCAATGGCACCCCACTCCAGTACTCTTGCCTGGAAAATCCCATGGATGGAGGAGCCTGGTAGGCTGCAGTCCATGGGGTCGCTAAGAGTCGGACACGACTGAGTGACTTTACTTTGACTTTTCACTTTCATGCATTGGAGAAGGCAATGGCAACCCACTCCAGTGTTCTTGCCTGGAGAGTCCCAGGGACGGGGGAGCCCGGTGGGCTGCCGTCTATGGGGTCACACAGAGTCGGACACGACTGAAGTGACTTAGCATAGCATAGCATAGCATCCCTACATTACAGTTAAGAAATGTATTCTTATTTATTTTTAATGATGTGTGTTGGCAGAATATTGCCTCCCCCTTCAAAGATGTCCTCTTCCTAGCGGATATGTTATATTACATGACAAAAAGGACTTTGTATTTATAAATGAGATTACTGATTGGTTAAATCAGAGATTATCTCAAATTATCTGGGCAGACCCAATATCATGTGTTCTTAAAGACAAATGAACAGAAGAGTAAGTCGGAGAGTAAGCATGAGGAAGATTGACTCTGGGTGACGTGTTGGGCAGAAGATGAAGAGGCCATGTGAGAGCTGATGTGGGTGGTCTCCAGGAGCAGAGAACAGGACTAGATGACGGCCAGCAAAGAAAAGGTCACAGCCGATGACCTCAGACCTACAGCCTCAGAAGCATGGGAGAGAATGCTTCCCCCAAGCCTCCAGCTGGAAGTCCAGCCTGTAACGATTTTGATTTCGGCCTTGTGAAACCCTGAGCAGCACACCAGCAGGATTCACCTGAGCTTTTGATCTACACAACTGTGAGCACATGCTTTTTTGGCAGCTAAATTTATAGTACTTTGCTAGACAGCAAAACAAATATAACACACTTTCATGTGAGAGGTTAGTTCTGACAAGATTGATAATGACAACACCAGGCACTTGGTAGCTTAGGTGGATGGAATGCAAAACGTAGTCCCTGCCCTTATTTGGAACCCAGGACAGATATTGATCAGACTCCAATGATAGTGCAAAATGAAGTCTTTGTGTACAAGGACTCCATTTCACTTGTTATACAGCTTGCTTTGTTCTTCCTGACAGTGAGTCATAAAAAGAGTTATTGCATTTCAGCAACACTGTTGTTAAAAATATTATGAGCCAGAGACTAGCCTTGGAACTAAAGGACTAGAACAAAGTCTTTTTTGTATTTAAAAAAAAAAAAAAAGAACACAAATCCTAAAAATATAATTAGGAAAAATATATCTAAGTTGAGGAGTTCCTAAATCTTATGTCATGTCTTTGAAGGCATTAAAGAACAAACTCTCTGGGATAGTCTGCTTAATATTTATGATGTATGGGTAAGGAAAGGAGACTGTTAAACATTTAGATTCCTGGGTCTCTACCGCTGAGCTAATAATCCAATAGGTCCTAGAAGTGCCCAGGAATCTACAGCTTACTAAGCTTCCTAGAAGCAGAATGACCTATTTTGAGAAAAAGTTTTGAGTGTTTGAAACTATATGAAATGAACAAAAAGTAAGTAACAAACAAAAACAATAAAGTAGAAGAAAGTGGAAAAAATACTAGAATTTCTTTTTGTGCCAGAATCAGCTACTACCTTCAGAACCAAGCAGTAGTCTCACTTTCTAAAAGCAAAATAAATGCCTTTGAAAAGGACAAGCTGCAATGGTCCAATGGAAGGGACTAGGGCTTGGGAGAAGACAGCCAGACCCTCATTCACAAGGTAACTACAGGTAATTTTTCCATCTTCTCTAGGTTTGAGTTTCTTTATCTACAAAAGAAGAAGAATAGTTAACTACTGCTTAGGATTGTGATGAAGATTAAAAGAACTATTATGACTTTGGGATACTATAACTATTTAATAAATATCTATTCATCTGGTCCCTCTTAGAAACAAAAGTTTCAAGGGTGATAAAGTCTAAGTTGACTAAACCCCGCCCCTGGTCTTTAACCTTTTCTGAGAGAAGAGCTGGCATCACATTATTTTTTAAAGGCCAGAAAATGAAATTCATTAACATCTCTAGTCATGTGTTCCAGTAACATGATTTATACTAACGATGCCTTCTTCAAATCCCACATAACAAAACTCAGGCCTATTATCTATCCCAATGTGTACTTATGATGGAAAAAAAAAAAAGTTAGAACAGTTGAGTTACTTAAAGATCAATAGGCTTAACGTCAAGAGCTGAGAAGATGAAACTTTGCTGCTGCTCTACTAGCTCACTATTCTTGGAACAGATTTCTCACCTGGTATTTTATTAATCCCCAGTGGATTGGAATGATTATGGCCCTTTGATATGCCTGTATTCATTCAACCAACATGTATTGAACATGATTGTATGCCACAGGCCCTAGGCATTCACTGAACACATAAATGAATATGAATTGGTCCATCTCCTCTGGGATCACTGAGGGCAAGTTCATCTGAAGTGAAATCTAAGTTACTATCTCTTTCAGATGGTCAATGAAGGCAATAAATGCCTAAATTCTCTGCCTCTGAATTTACTGTGAAATTGTATTGTGGTTGTACCTGGGATGTCTGTGCATAACTCTCATCTTTAACAAGATACCTGGAGAATGGCTTGTAACTCAACCTGCTGTTACCAACCTGGGGAAACTGTTGGGAATACAATCTCAATCAGGGTCTGACAACTTTTTTATTTTCCTGTAAGTGGCCAGACACTAAATATGAAGAAATAAAGTTGAAGCACTAAATAAAGGGTCTCTCTTGGAATTATTCCGTTCTGTGGCTGTAGCTGAAAAGCAGTCATAGACAAGATGTAAACAGATGGGTGTGGCCATTTTCCAATAAATCTTAATTCATGAAAACACATGGTAGGTAGATTTTGGCCAAAGCTTGTTGACCCTCTTCTAGATTCTCTAGACCAGAATTCCTAGTTGCAGATCCTTTGCTTTTTATCCTGAGATTACATACATACACAAAATCTAAATGGGGGGGTGGGGGGGATGGGTAGCAAAACAAACAAACAATAAACAAAAAAAGCGATGGTCCTCCTGACAGAGGGTTTTCCCAAAGAATTTTAGTAAGAATAGGATAAATATCAAATTATATTGTCTGGAGATTACAGCCAGTACTAAGCTCTGTACTAAATTACTTCTTAATGATTGTTGAGGTTGGATGACTAAATTTAACACAAAAACACAGAAAAAACACCACAGAGTCAAGTCTCATTCTGACTCTCTATTGAACAATTATCACCATGTATACATTAGAAATATATCACTCTGTCCACTAAAGCCAGATGATCTACAAAAATAATTGTTGAAAGACTCAAAAGAGATTTGGCATAAGGTGTCCGAAGCATACTTGGGAGCTATGCACCCAGCCTGCTCCCCTTGCCATTTGTAGAAAATCATTGACATTTCAGAGTAAGCAGATGTCTTTCGATCTGATTTGATTTTAGAAGAGCCACTTGGCGACAATCTGAGATATGTGTCTGATCTCCATAAGCAACTTATAAATCCTAAGAGTACCTCTGAATGAGAGGTGATGTTCACAAGTTTAGAATATATTATTAGCAATGTTAATAACACCTTCACATTTTTTTTTCCTTTTCCCTTCGAGTTTTCATGTCTCTTTCATCTTGCAGATGCCATGTCATGTTCAAAGATTAAATGGGCATAGAAGCTGATATGCATTCCTGTTGCCAGCACTACTCATATCTTTGACTTAAGCTTCTCTGACTCACCAGAGTAAAGAAAACTACAATGTTTCTGACCTTACACAGGTAAGTTGACCCCTTATACAGCGTCACAGCTGGAAGAAACTGGTTTGTACACTGTTTTCAGAGGTTAACATCTCTAATCAAGGTAGAAAGCATCACTCAAACTTCATAATACACTAGTAGCTGGAGTTTTGAGCCAACACATTGTTATTTTCCCTGCTGAGAACGTCAGTCATTTCTCAAATCACATTTCTATATTGTTTCTTCCTCTCCTTAATTCTATAGTAAATTATCATCTAGGAAAGGATCAAAACTTGACTCCTTCCTCCCTCACTCTTTTTTCCAGTGAAATTACTCTTAAAAAAAAAATGTGGAGTATATTTGATTTAAAATGCTGTGTTAGTTTCTACTGTACACCAAAGTGAACCAGTTATACAGATACACATATCCACTCTTTTCTCAATTATTTTTCCTTATAGGTCAATATAGAGTATTGAGAAGAGCTCCTTGTTCTACAGTAGGTAGGTCCTTATTAGGTATCTATTTTACATACAGTAGGGTTCATATGTCAGTCCGAATCTCTCAGCTGATTCCTGCTCCCTCTCCCTGCGGGGTAACCATCAGGTTTTTTTCCTACATCTTTTTTTTTTTTTCTTTTTTTTTGCCAAGTCATGAGGCTTGTGGGATCTTAGTCCCCTCATTCTTTATCTTCCTCTCCTCTTTCTTTCTCTCATTCTAAATACCTGTATGGCCTTCTAGCCATGTTCTGTGAGATGTGGAGTTCCTAGATTACAGTGATGTGAAAACCTAACATTCCACCCTCCTTATACAAGACTCTGAAGTCTAGCCACAGCCTACTGTGGAACAAACAACTTTCTTTGTCTCAAATAGAGTTTCATGATAGCATGAGATTATCCAGCTGGTGAATGAGGCACCTTAACCTTCACATTCTTCCCCTCCCCTTTAAATTTATGGCTACCATTTAGGGAGGTTTCAATTCCCATTAATAATATGTGTAATTGATCTACGTTTAAGAGAATTTAATCATGTCTTAGTGACAACTTTAGCTTAAAGCAGAGTTTCACTTAGGACTTCCAAGTAAATTTCTGTTGAAAAGGTCAATTTCTAACATTTGCCAGTTAAAGCCCATACCAGACAAATTACATTTCATGCACTCATCTGGACACAAACACTTTCCATGCTGAATATCATCACTGGCTGTCAATTAGGAAAGCCACCCAAACAACAATGCAGACCGAGAATATTTTTTTTAAGAAGACCTAATTATTTATTTATTCTAGAGTTAGGATTTTTTTTTCATACTAAAAGGTTATCTGAATATGGTAATGGAAAAACAAAATAAAACATTATCTTACTGGATAATTAAAATCAGTTTAATACCACAGCACAGGCAGTATTGAGAAAAGAAGTAGAGGGGGCTCTTAAGCACATACTAAAGTTTATGAATCCTCTCTGGGGATACAAAGCACCCTTGAACAATTGGAAATTAACATGTAATCATCACTAAGGATAGCATTTGATAAAATCCTGGTCCCCATGTCATGCTGAAGACAATTAGTGTTTTGGTTGGAAAAAAAATCTATGTTGTTTTGAATTTCTGGGGAAAGCTTTATGGAACAGAAAAAAATATCATAAATAATTTAGACAAATAGACAGTGTTTGCATTATGGATATTTTTCCTTTTGCTTCTCTATATCTTTTGATTTTGTACATCATACATGAATTATTTTATTTAAAAATAATTTAAAAATTAAGAGAGAGCAAACATAGAGAAAAGAGGAACAAAAAGGATATTTTTCAATTTCCTCAGGTCAGTCTCAGATCAAACAGGACTGGATTTCCTTCTTTTTTGGCATTCAATTATTAAATAGTTCATATTTTATTCCAAAGAAAAAGGCTCATGGCCAAATATTTAAAGATGATATTTGACCATAAGGTCAACAGCAAAGGACCAAGATTTAGAAGATTTTACAAAAAGACTGCATTCATTGTCTAGCACATATGATCAACTAATATGGCTACCTGAGCACTGCTAGGGGAAAAGTGGAGGGAAGTCTCCGAGCAGGAGAAGCAGAGACGCTCACTGCCTCATTAATATGCTTATTTAATAAGGAAGGAGAGGAGGGCATGAGGGATTATTTTCTTAGAAATCATCAAAATTGAATACACACACACACACACACACACACACACACACACACACACACACACACACACATACCCTCATCTTGGGTTGAATGGCAACGCTAACTAAGCTGTTCCAAGATTATAGGGGAGGCTGTCTTTTCCAAGCACCCTGTGATTACTATTGATCTGTTCACCTCCTTGTAACTCAGCCTTACCAGGCTGGTCATGGAAGAAGGATGGATGTTATTAAAGATCCTGAAGAGCTGCTCTGCAGGTATCATTCATTAGAAGTAAATTAAATGCACTGACTTCCAACCGTATAGAGAGATTATGTAGCAGATCCATTCCGTCGCCGGAACCTAGAACCTCTAATGTGCAAAAGTACAGACAGGTTTAAGTGGAAGCACCTACTCTCAAAGTGGGATATGGAAGCTCCACTTTATTAGACAATCCAAATAACTGAGCAAAGTCAGGACTGGTGTGGTGGGCTTCAGTACTCTGCAGTTATTTATTAAGCTATCATGTGTCCAGAGATATGCCAGGCACCAAGCAGAGAATATATAGAAAGAGATGACCAGGGACGTAGGAAAGGTCTATAACCCTGAAAACACAGTGGTATGCAAAAGGTCAAAGTCTCTTGAAATGAAGTATATCAGTTACCACAAGTCTTACAAACAGATTATCAATGGACACACACATAAATCACATAAGATAGCATGAATTAAATATTTTAATGATAATAAACATCAATATCAACTAATAAGAACTGATTATGACTGAGGTATTTCAATAATTCAAGAAAATTAAATACGTTATTAAAACTATAGAATAATAAAAAATCAAATTAGAAATATGTTGCTTTACACTATTTTGTAATAATATCACTATTTTATTTCAGCCATAATTCACATTCTGCCTTTACTGTATTCTGAGCTAAAAAGAATAGAGATTAATATGACAGCATTATACCAGACATACAGCAATCTTAGATGGATTAAAGGGTTATAGGAAAATGAAAAACGTTATTACTGTAGCACAGTTGTGAAACTCCAGATTAAAATATAACCCCCCAGTAAAGAAGCAGATACAATGTTCTTAGCACATAGTGGGCTTTCAATAAATGTCAATTAGTAGTAGTAGGACAAAAATTTAGTTTATAAAATAGTCTATGTGACAGTTACACAATCGCTCTTAAAAGACAAAGGATCTAGGGTTGAACATTTTCGAGATTTACTTTCTTAAACCGCACTCTGTAATGTTTAAATGACTATTATTTTCATTACAAATTTATTTTTCCTAATATGCTGGCAATTTACTGAATACCCAGTGTGTTTGTGTTATTTCTCTCACATACAGATACACTATACCTAAAGAAGTGACTAGTAGAAAAAGACTCAAACTCTGTGTCACCAGGACTGGTTTCTAGATTTTCGTCTATCACTGACCTGGATGGCATGAAGCAAATCTCCAATTATCTGGGCTTTTGTTTCATCATCTACAAATGGATCAGTGCCGTCTCCTTCCAGCTGCCCATGGTGTCATAAAGACAAGTGAAATAGAAGTTGAGAATCGTTTTGGTTTCTTAGAGGAAAATACATGGAACACAAGCATTTTTTCCATTCTTCAGAGCTGGCATAAATTAGTATATATTTTATAGAGTGAATGCAGAGAATAAAATATCAGTGGTCTAATAAAGTAAATCCTCCAGGCTTTTAACTTTATAGACTTCTTGATAAGATCGAGCTGACCAAGGCCTGCTCAACATGTTGAAGGTATTTGGGAGGCTGATGCCTGTTTATTAAGATTAGAGTATTTTCTTATGGGAGAAACAGCACTGATAGTGTTAGGGGAAGCACACTGATTGAAACCGCCCACCCTGGCCAGGCACCACAATAACTATTTGCATGAGTTGTTTTTGACAGGAGATCCTGATAAGGAATAGGAAACTAATAAGCCACCACCAACAAGAGGAGTTCCGGAAAGGTCTAAAGGAGACACCGCGTGTCCGTCCACTTCCCAGAATCCCTCTCGCTAGCATCCATCTTGGCTGAGCAATGTGTGCACCACCAGGAAAGACTCCAAAGATGACCCGGAAACTAATCCCATCACCATAAACCCGAGACTTTGAGCCACGCGGCAGAGCAGTTCTCCTGGGTTCCCTAACCCTACTGCTCTCCACCCGGGTGCCCTTTCCCAATAAAATCTCTTGCTTTGTCAGCACATGTGTCTCCTCGGACAATTCATTTCCGAGTGTTAGACAAGAGCCCGGTTTCAGGCCCTGGAAGGGGTCCCCCTTCCTGCAACAATAGGAAGTCAAAATATGGAGGCCATGAGGAACACAAACATGGTGTGTATCCACAAACAGCAGATGACCAGTAAGTATTTCTTAAACGAAAATTTTGAATCCTAGTTTTAACCCTTGAGAAATCAATTAAATAAATTGGTGATATTAAATAAAATGAGGGTAAATAATATTTTGCTTTGTTGGCCTCACAGGGTTTTATTCTATGATGAATTAAGTGTCACTTCAATGACTATCTCAGATAGGTATAACCTACTTCCACTTAACTGAATATGCTGCTGCTGCTGCTGCTGCTGCTGCTAAATCGCTTCAGTCGTGTCCGACTCCATGCGACCCCATAGATGGAAGCCCACCAGGCTCCCCTGTCCCTGAGATTCTCCAGGCAAGAGCACTGGAGTAGGTTGCCATTTCCTTCTCCAATCCATGAAAGTGAAAAGTAAAAGTGAAGTTGCTTAGTCGTGTCTGACTCTTAGCGACCCCATGGACTACAGCCTACCAGGGTCCTCCATCCATTGGATTTTCAAGGCAAGAGTACTGGAGTGGGGTGCCACTGCCTTCTCCCCAGACTGAATATGCTATTTGCATGTAAAAAAGTAAAGCCAATGATACAAAGCAGGGAATGGTATCTTTCCTCCTTGATTAGACTGTAGGTTCATAAAGACAGAAGAATCCATTAAGTCCCAGACCTTATCCAAGCCCTGAATTAGGCACTGGCAGAATAAAACAACTCATCTATAAGAAATTAATTACCACAGATGTGAAAGCATCTGGGAAAATTTTAAGGTAGTTAAAATCCCAAGGTGCTGTCTTTAAAGAGGCCTATGTACCACAAGAACTGCTGCAGAAAATTATTTGCAAAACATCAAGGTCATTGCAATAAACATTTCCTTTCAGTAGGAGATTGATTTTTTTTTAAAAAAGGCCTGTCTTTGTGTTATGTATTCAGAAATTAGACATAATCCTTTTATAGTTTTAGAGCATGATGGAGAAAATCATGATGCTACTTTCTGAGACAACAGGCTGAGGCATTCAGGGATGAAGCCCCATTCTCTGGTTTCCCTGGCAGCCGACATTGGCAGGAAGCCCAAGCCTCCTTGCCTTATGACCATTAGTAGCTCTAATGGGCAGACAGGACCACCACCCCTGCCAACTCTCCTTTTGGCACAGCACTAAAGAACCACATAAAAAAGAGACCACGGTTCAAGGACCCTGCCACCTCACATGCTTTCCACTGCCCAGCAGCAATAGCACCACCACCTGCAAACCTGCAAGGTATATAGTCACACCATACCTTATGCCTACAGGTAGTCATACGCCTACCTGAGGAACAAGAGCCCCAGCTGACCGGTGCATACATTCAAACAAACGAAGCACTGCCCTAGGCCTCACTTTATATTTAAATACCCTACTTTTTTGAAAGCTGTGCACTAATGTTTCCTCTCAAAGCTCGCTGTGCAAAGAACAACCTTCTGGGGTGAATCATCTAGGATGTTCATAAAAAGACAGATTTCTGGGCTCTACCAAATACCTACATTGGTGTGGGAGCTGCTGTCTGAATTTTTAAATAATCCTACCTGGTGATTTTGATTCATACTCATTTCTGAGGACCACTGCCATATCCTTTGATGGAGGCTGGCTCTAAAGACCATTGGCTATGTCTTCCTTCCATTTCCCTCTCTCATTCAGAATGCAGACATTTCAGGTTGACTTTCTTTTTCCTTCTATTCATACAGATTGAAACTTTTTTCGTATCTCTAAATCATTGGAGGATTGCTTCCCTCTAATAACATGGCTACACTACTGATTAAGGAAAGTGATAAACCTGCTGTCAATTACCTTAATTGATCTGACAACCTGATTAGGCCCAGAAAGGGGAAAATTTCCTCGGAGGAACTTTAATAAAAAAAAAAAGAAAGAAAGAAAACAAAACAAAGGCCCATGTAATTAAAAGGTAATGACTGATGATGAGTATGTAAAATCAGCGCTGAGAGGCATTAGTGATGGGAAAACTTTTCTAAATGACATCTTAGGGAGACAAAGGAACATAGGACAGTCAAATAAATCAGTGCGCAACTAAGGGAGTATGCTCAACAGAGACCTAAAGGACTTTTCTCAGTTCTACACCCCAGAAGCTTTGACATTAACAAAGTCCATTCTTGGTTTAAGGAGGGAAGAACACAGTTAACTGGCCCCCATTTTTGGCACTATAAACCTAAAAAGAATGCCCGTTATTGGCATTGTTTGTGATTATAGGACTGAATTCTTTTTTTCTTTTCTTTTCTGGACAACTATGGTTAAAATACAATCTTGGGTCCATATCTCAAGGGAACTGAATAAGTTGTCCTATGGAACAGAGTTCAGAACATCAGTACCACATCCTAGCAACCACAAATGCTCCAGCAAAAGGCCAGCACTCAGCATGTGTTCCAGATTCAAGGATTATTTAGTATTATTTATGACCCATTTTCTTCTCCAACTCATTTTCAGTGAAACACATCTTTTAAATTTATCCCATACTTGGGTAGCCCCCAGGCCTTCAAGACCAGAAATGTAATATGGTGAATACATTGTTTTACACAACAAAAATACCTCCGTTCCAAGAGTGCTAAGGGATAGAATATTATTAGCTAATTAGTGTGAACTGTCACACTGGAGTGTTTGATTAAATTAATCAAGCTGATGATTGGTCTGGAGGGTATAGGAAGCTGTTTTTACAGTGCACCTGGTAAACTGTGTTATTAACCAGTTGTCCCTTTGAAATTTAAGGAAAAAGTATTTGGGGATGAAAATAAACAAGTGAGCAGAAAGTTGATAGAGGGATCAGAAATAACAATAATGCTTGTATGCAGCAGGTGCCAAATATATGACTAAGTGAACAGATTTGAGGTTGGAGTTTTCCTTTACCCATATCATTACACTGAAGTAGTCAGAAGTTTGAATTTGGATATCATGATTTCCTCTTTAACAATTACACAGAATAATAGATTAAAACAGATGAAAAAAGAAGCATCACCATAGACTTTGCCTTAGAGTTTTGACTAAACAAACCCATCCATCCATTCTTTTTCAAAGACATAAAAGAAGAATTAAAAGACCTCTAGCTTTATTTAACTATCTACTCCCATGCCTAACTTTTTTTATAGATATATTGTTCTTTCACTTCCTGTTGGGCAAGCGATCAACTATTCTTTCCACTTCAGAGTTCCCAATTTGGTAAGCACTGATGTGGTCTTAATTGCAATCAATTCACTCCAAATCTAGCACTCTATCAGTTCAGTTCAGTCACTCAGTGTCCGACTCTTTGCAACCCCATGAATCACAGCACACCAGGCCTCCCTGTCCATCACCACCTTCAGAGTTCACTCAGACTCACGTCCATCGAGTCAGTGATGCCATCCAGCCATCTCATCCTCTGTCGTCCCCTTTTCCTCTTGACCTCAATCCCTCCCAGCATCAGAGTCTTTTCCAATGAGTCAACTCTTCACATGAGGCGGCCAAAGTACTGGAGTTTCAGCCTTAGCATCATTCCTTCCAAAGAAATCCCAGGGCTGATCTCCTTCAGAATGGACTGGTTGGATCTCCTTGCAGTCCAAGGAACTCTGCTGGGAGCCAGCGTGAAGAACTCTGCCCATGGCAAAGGTCATAAGGAAGGAGGCTCGGCATACGCAAATGCGGGATCTTGTCTCAGGAGTCCCCCTGGAAATTCTCGAGCATCTACCCCCAAAACCAGAGTCTGCCTACTTTCTGCTTTGTGCTCTCACCTACACCTCTGACATTACAGGGGGCTGTCCCCCACTACCTCTCTCTGAAAAAAGAGTTAACTTACAGCTCCAGTTAATAAAGTTCCTGGGTGTGATAGTGTTTCAACCTACAAACTCCTTTGGAAGTCCTCTAGCCTGCTGAATAGGTTTTTCTGGCCACATGTGATTGTTCAGAGCCTCCCAACTGTGAGAGGCATGAGATGTTCTAAACTGTCTAAATACAGATTCCTTTGAGCAGTTAAAAGATTGATTAGAAGTTATATTGGTGAAGGGTTTTTCACTTGTTAGGCCAATGCTTGCTGCTAAGTCTCCATATCCCTTACCTACTGTGTCCCTGGCAGTGAATTGATTAATATAAATGGTGTATAGGAATGTAAGTAGTAGCTTTAATGTTTGTAACCTTTGACCCTTGAGTTAATTCTTTTTCTTGTTATAGCCTAACACACCTTTGCTCTGTAGGAATGCAACTTTATCTAATGCTTTTGGAGGGTGGTGCCTGACTAATCAACTTTAGAGAAAAATAAGTTTTCTGAAGAAAGGGTCTTAAAATGTTAACAGGCCTCTGGGCCCGAAGATGATGCAAATCACCTAAACTTTTGCATATGATAAGTCTGCAGGAAGAAAGCCTGGCTTACTGTATGACTCTACCCCTTCCCCCATTATCCTCTATGCATAACTTAAGATATAAAAACTACTTTGGAAAATAAAGTGCGGGCCTTGTTCACCGAAACTTGGTCTCCCCATATCGTTCTTTCTCTCACCTTCTGGCTGAATTTTCCATCTTGAGCATGGAGGCGCGTCAAGCCTACTAACTATGCCTGGGCTTCTAAGATCTGACCCGGTAGGCCTTAGTGTCTCCTCTCCTTCAGGAGAACAGGTGGATGCCTGCGGCCTATGTAGTTGACGTAAATTCCCGGTTTTGGAAGTTTATTAGCTTTCCACGTAAATCCAGTTATTCAGCCTCTTTTATCCACTGAATTTCCTCACTGAGCTATCTTTATTTAACCACTGTTTATATCTGTAATTAACGGGGAAGGCAATGGCACACCACCCTAGTACTTTTGCCTGGAAAATCCCATGGACAGAGGATCCTGGTAGGCTCCAGTCCATGGGGTCGCTAAGAGTCGGACACGACTGAGCGACTTCACTTTCACTTTTCACTTTCATGCAGTGGGGAAGGAAATGGCAACCCACTCCAGTATTCTTGCTTGGAGAATCCCAGGGACAGGGGAGCCCGGTGGGCTTCCGTCTATGGGGTCGCACAGAGTCGGACACAACTGAAGCGACTTAGCAGCAGCAGCAACGCTTAATTGATCTATTGTTTCCTGATCGCCGAAGCTGTCTCCCCTTCAAATTCCCTGGATCCACTGGGGCTGAACCTCGGTAGGACTCTCAAGAGTCTTCTCCAACACAGTTCAAAAGCATCAATTCTTCAGCGCTCAGACTTCTTCACAGTCCAACTCTCACATCCATACATGACTACAGGAAAAACCATAGCCTTGATGAGACTTACCTTTGTTGGCAAAGTAATGTCTCTGCTTTTGAATATGCTATCTAGTTTGGTCATAACTTTCCTTCCAAGGAGTAAGCATCTTTTAATTTCATGGCTGCAGTCACCATCTGCAGTGATTTTGGAGCCCAGAAAAATGAAGTCTGACACTGTTTCCCCTGTTTCCCCATCTATTTCCCATGAAGTGATGGGACCAGATGCCATGATCTTCGTTTTCTGAATGTTGAGCTTTAAGCCAACTTTTTCACTCTCCACTTTCACTTTCATCAAAAGGCTTTTGAGTTCCTCTTCACTTTCTGCCATAAGGGTGGTGTCATCTGCATATCTGAGGTTATTGATATTTCTCCTGGCAATCTTGATTCCAGCTTGTGCTTCTTCCAACACAGAGTTTCTCATGATGTACTCTGCATAGAAGTTAAACAAGCAGGGTGACACTATACAGCCTTGGCGAATTCCTTTTCCTTCTTGGAACCAGTCTGTTGTTCCATGTCCAGTTCTAACTGTTGCTTCCTGACTTGCATACAAATTTCTCAGGGGGCAGGTCAGGTGGTCTGGTATTCCCATCTCTTTCAGAATTTTCCACAGTTGATTGTGATCCACACAGTCAAAGGCTTTGGCATAGTCAATAAAGCAGAAATAGATGCTTTTCTGGAACTCTCTTGCTTTTTCCATGATCCAGCGGATGTTGGCAATTTGATCTCTGGTTCCTCTGCCTTTTCTAAAACCAGCTTGAACATCTGGAAGTTCACGGTTCACATATTGCTGAAGCCTGGCTTGGAGAATTTTGAGCATTACTTTACTAGCGTGTGAGATGAATGCAATTGTGTGGTAGTTTGAGCATTCTTTGGCCTTGCCTTTCTTTGGGATTGGAATGAAAACTGACCTTTTCCAGTCCTGTGGCCACTGCTGAGTTTTCCACATTTGCTGGCATATTGAGTGCAGCACTTTCACAACATCATCTTTCAGGATTTGAAATACCTCAACTGGAATTCCATCACCTCCACTAGCTTTGTTCATAGTGATGCTTTCTAAGGCCCACTTGACTTCACATTCCAGGATGTCTGGCTCTAGGTCAGTGATCACACCATCATGATTATCTGGGTCATGAAGATCTTTTTTGTACAGTTCTTCTGTGTATTCTTGCCATCTCTTCTTAATATCTTCTGCTTCTGTTAGGTCCATACCATTTCTGTCCTTTATTGAGCCCATCTTTGCATGAAATATTCCCTTTGTATCTCTAATTTTCTTGAAGAGATCTCTAGTCTTTCCCATTCTGTTGTTTTCCTCTATTTCTTTGCATTGATCGCAGAAGAAGGCTTTCTTATCTCTTCTTGCTATTCTTTGGAACTCTACATTCAGATGCCTATATCTTTCTTTATCTCCTTTGCTTTTCACTTCTATTCTTTTTCCAGCTATTTGTAAGGCCTCCCCAGATAGCCATTTTGCTTTTTTTGCATTTCTTTTCCATGGCGATGGTCTTGATCCCTGTCTCCTGTACAATGTCACGAACCTCATTCCATAGTTCATCAGGCACTCTATCTATCAGATATAGGCCGTTAAATCTATTTCTCACTTCCACTGTATAATCATAAGGGATTTGATTTAGGTCATACCTGAATGGTCTAGTGGTTTTCCCTACTTTCTTCAATTTAAGTCTGAATTTGATAATAAGGAGTTCATGATCTGAGCCACAGTCAGCCCCTGGTCTTATTTTTGCTGACTGTATAGAGCTTGTCCATCTTTGGCTGCAATGAATATAATCAATCTGATTTTGGTGTTGACCATCTGGTGATGTCTATGTATAGAGTCTTCTCTTGTGTTGTTGGAAGAGAGTGTTTGCTATGCCCAGTGCATTTTCTTGACAAAACCCTATTAGTCTTTGCCCTGCTTCATTCCGTATTCCAAGGCCAAATTTGCGTGTTACTCCAGGTGTTTTTTCAGAGAAGAAAATGGCACCCCACTCCAGTACTTCTGCCTGGAAAATCCCACAGACGGAGGAGCCTGGTAGGCTGCAGTCCCTGGGGTCGCTGTGGGTCGGACACGACTGAGCGACTTCACCTTCACTTTTCTCTTTCATGCATTGGAGAAGGAAATGGCAACCCACTCCAGTGTTCTTGCCTGGAGAATTCCAGGGATGGGAGAGCCTGGTGGGCTGCTGTCTATGGGGTCACACAGAGTCGGACACAACTAAAGTGGCTTAGCAGTAGCAGCCAGGTGTTTGACTTCCTACTTTTGCATTCCAGTCCCCTATAATGAAAAGGACATCTTTTTGGGGTGTTAGTTCTAAAAGGTCTTGTAGGTCTTCATAGAACCGTTCAACTTCAGCTTCTTCAGCATTACTGGTTGGGGCATAGACTTGGATTACTGTGATATTGAATGGTTTGCCTTGGAAACGAACAGAGATCATTCTGTCATTTTTGAGATTGCATGCAAGTACTAGGATATTTCCACGTGACTCTGAATATGCCTGATATAAAGCCTTCTGCATATCTTTGATTAAAGTTTCTTGGCAATTTATACTCTATATGAGTTTGCTACTAAGCTAATCTTCAGATGTAAAATTGAACAAAATGGACCAAGATTTCCCTTGCAGTCAAATCAACCAGGATACCTGTCAATCAGTCACCAACACTCCTTGGTAATGCTAGAATTAAACAACTATTCAAATAAGATTGCAACTGCATGCTATTTCTCTGACTTGAAACAACGTTTTATTCTAAGTCACCTAGAGTCTGACTTATTTTAGAAAGACGTGGCTGTTTCCCCATTTCAGATGGTCCCTAGACAATTCCCTCAATCAATCACTGCATAGTATTAGCTGGGAGGCTCAAGGACTCTATCATCCCTATGCTTTTATATAATACCTAGCACATTCAACTATTCTGCGCCATCACTTACCAAAGTGTTATCAAGGTTCAAAGCCTTTACACTTGGGTAAGAAAGGTTGTAGGCACATATTTTGGGACTTTATCAAAGCCCCTGATTCATCCATCTATTTACTGATTCATTCCTATGTATATTAATTCAAATTATTTCACATTCTTTCATAAAGCCACCTTCAGGCAAGATGTAAATACAAATAAGGATATGTCTTATCCATGTAGAGTTCATAGTGTGTGGTATTAACATTCTAAAGAGCTTTAGATAAATTAAACCCCAAATATAGGAACTCTGTTTTAAATGAATATTTTTGGGTCTTAAAAATTATAATTTTTTTTCAAAAACTTTCTCAATAGAATCATAAGGGAAAAAGGACTCATTTGAAAACTTTATCAACTGCTATTCCCCTCCTCTCACCAAAGGATAGAACTTTCTTTTTCCATTTCCTCAGAGCCTGGTTCAAAGGATTAAAGTTTTTGCTGTCAGATACAAAATCTGGTTACATTTCAATAAGTACTTTTAAAAATTATAATGTATAAAATCAATAAAACAAATGAAAAACCCTTCTTTTCATCTAAAATATGTAGTTCAGCTCAGATTTTATAATGCTAAATTCATTTAAAGCTAGTTATCTATATTTTTTCCTCCTCCTTTTGGCTAAAAGCTCCCTGAGGGCAAGGGATATGTATACTCCTGATCATTAATTTACTATCTGCACCTGCCACGGTGCCTAGCACATACTACACTTAATAATTATTTATGGAATGAATGAAATAAACTAAAGCAATATAATCTTTCACATTCAAAGATGCAAATACCCCAAAACAGCTTTAAAATTAAAAGATGTTATGGGCCTTAGAAAGCATCACTAGGAACAAAGCTAGTGGAGGTGATGGAATTCCAGTGGAGCTATTCCAAATCCTGAAAGATGATGCTGTGAAAGTGCTGCACTCAATATGCCAGCAAATTTGGAAAACTCAGCAGTGGCCACAGGATTGGAAAAGGTCAGTTTTCATCCCAATCCCAAAGAAAGGCAATGCCAAAGAGTGCTCAAACTACCGCACAATTGGACTCATCTCACACACTAGTAAAGTAATGCTCAAAATTCTCCAAGCCAGGCTTCAGCAATATGTGAACCATGAACTTCCTGATGTTCAAGCTGGATTTAGAAAACGTAGAGGAACCAGAGATCAAATTGCCAACATCCGATGGATCATCGAAAAAGCAAGAGAATTCCAGAAAAACATATATTTCTGCTTTATTGACTATGCCAAAGCCTTTGACTGTGTAGATCACAAGAAACTGTGGAAAATTCTGAGAGAAATGGGAATACCAGACCACCTGATCTGCCTCTTGAGAAATCTGTATGCAGGTCAAGAAGCAACAGTTAGAACTGGACATGGAACAACAGACTGGTTCCAAATAGGAAAAGGAGTACGTCAAGGCTGTATATTGTCACCATGTTTATTTAACTTATATGCAGAGTACATCATGAGAAACGCTGGACTGGAGGAAACACAGGCTGGAATCAAGATTGCCGGGAGAAATATCAATAACCTCAGATATGCAGATGATACCACCCTTATGGCAGAAAGTGAAGAGGAACTCAAAAGCCTCTTGATGAAAGTGAAAGTGGAGAGTGAAAAGGTTGGCTTAAAGCTCAGCATTCAGAAAACGAAGATCATGGCATCTGGTCTCATCACTACATGGGAAATAGATGGAGAAACAGTGGAAACAGTGTCAGACTTTATTTTTCTGAGCTCCAAAATCACTGCAGATGGTGACTGCAGCCATGAAATTAAAAGACGCTTGCTCCTTGGAAGGAAAGTTATGACCAACCTAGATAGCATATTCAAAAGCAGAGACATCACTTTGCCAACAAAGGTTTGCCTAGTCAAGGCTATGGTCTTTCCTGTGGTCATGTATGGATGTGAGAGCTGGACTATGAAGAAAGCTGAGCGCCGAAGAATTGATGCTTTTGAACTGTGGTGTTGGAGAGGACTCTTGAGAATCCCTTGGACTGCAAGGAGATCCAACCGTTCCATTCTGAAGGAGATCAGCCCTGGGATTTCTTTGGAAGGAATGATGCTAAAGCTGAAACTCCAGTATTTTGGCCACCTCATGCAAAGAGTTGACTCATTGGAGAAGACTCTGATGCTGGGAGGGATTGAGGGCAGGAGGAGAAGGGGACGACAGAGGATGAGATGGCTGGATGGCATCACTGACTCGATGAATGTGAGTCTGAGTGACCTCCGAGAGCTGGTGATGGATAGGGACGCCTGGCGTGCTGCAGTTCATGGGGTCGCAAAGAGTCGGACACGACTGAGCGACTGATCTGATCTGATCTGATCTGATTGTCAACATGCTACATCTAGTCTAGTGAAAAATAAGTATAAAATTAGTGCAGATAATTTCAAAGGACCAGCAAAGGTAATTTCCTTTTTTTCCTCCCCTAAAAGATTTACAGAGGAAAAGAGTATATATATGAGTGGAAAGGAATTTAAAAAAAAGGGGATGGAATCAAAGAGAGAGTTTAGCTCAAATGAAAAAACTAAACATTTGTATTCAACACTTCATAGTCTTCAAAAATGTATAATGATCTCCCCAGCTCTTCAGGACAGCAGCATGAGGTTGAAATACACCATCAGTTCTGATATAAAACATGAGTTTGCAAGTAAACAGGAAGTTTGTCTTATAAAATGGAGCTTCTATTTACATAGAAGTTGTTCATTAATAACAGATATGGACTTTTGACTATTTACTACAGCTGGAGCTCTTTCACTTTGCATATGGAGCTTCTTTAAGGGCGGGGGCGGGGGGGGGGTGGGAATAAAGTCAGAGGAATTTCTCAGCAAATTCAATCCCTTTTATTTCCCAGAAGGGCAGGAATGAAGCAGCAGGTGGCAAATTCATATTTATCTAGCAACATTTGATCATGTGACACATTTTATTTTCACAGTTAATGTAACTTAATAAATAGAAAATTGGGAAAATCTGCCAGCATGTGGGGAGGTAGTGGGGGTGTGTATGTGTGCCGTGTGCACGTAGAGAGATTGAGAAGGCTTACGCGGTGAAGGTGGGGGAAGAAGACGGCTGCTGTTCTATGCCCTGTGTAGGAGACTTTTCTTTTAAATCACTAGTTCCAACCCATACTGAGAACATTCTAAGACCATTATATGATGAGCTGGAGAGACCATCTTTATTAAATGAGATGTGGTGATCTTTGGCCAGGTCCTTAAAGAAACAGGGTTTCAAAAATAACCCCATGACTGATAAACAAGGTCCTACTGTATAGCATAGGGAACTATATTCAATATCCTGTGATAAACCATAATGGAAAAGAATGCCAAAAAAGAGTTTATGTTTATATATAACTGAATCTCTTTGCTGTACAGAAGATATTAACACACGGTAAATCAACTATGGTTCATTAAAAGAAAAAAAAAAAAAAAAAATGACTGACTGCAGCAACTCTGAAGAAAATTCCAAGATGAGATTACAAAGATTATATGGAACAAACCTGTGTAGTCTACAAAGGAAGAAGAGACTGAGGGAGCTGTCAGTTGGACATTTTCCACCAAGAAAAGCAGTTGCTCTTCAGTTTCAAACATAGTTACACCTAGTTTTGATATGTATAATACCAGCAAGACAAAGCTTTCTAAACAGATAAGATAAACAGTGACTTGCTATTCTCTCATGTTATGAAGAATCCCAAACCCTGGAAGAAAAGCTAAGAAATCTGGCTGGATGCAGAAACAAAACACTCAGTATAACTTTGGGTAAGCTGTTTCCCCACAAACCTCAGCTCTCTCAACCTATAAAACAGGAATAATCAGACTTTGTGTTTCCTATGGCTACTAGCAGAATTCCATGTACCTTTCTTTTGTAAGTATTCCAACATATTAGCTTTTTCCATAATAGATGCTGTCAATTATGACAGCATATTATGACATCTGAGAGCATTCCTAACAGGCATACCCAGGTAAATTTGGTCTAGTCAAGCTTTTAGACTTTACTCACCTTACTTTACTTGTCATTTCAGTGTAGCTAGGACCCCAAAGTTAGATGATCACTTGCTTACCTCCCTTAAATCCCTCATGGGCTTTTTCTGCCCTGTCTCTTCTCAGCAGGGGTTCTGAAACCTCTGGGGACTCCCAAGAAATGATGGAAAACAGCATTTTAGGGATCCTATCTACTCCAGATACTAATTCTTCCACAGTTAGAGGAGTTTTTCCTTAAAAGATAAAAATGAAACTGATAAAGAAGTGAAGAAATTGCAAACCTTGTACACTACTGGTGGAGCTATAAAATGGTGCAACCACTATAGAAAACAGTATGGCAGTTACTCAAAAAAACTGAAGATAGAATTACCACGAGTAGTCATGTATGGATGTGAAAGTTGGACTATAAAGAAAGCTGAGTGCAGAATTGATGCTTTTGAACTGTGGTGTTGGAGAAGACTCTTAAGAGTCCCTTGGCCTGCAAGGAGATCCAACCAGTCCATCCTATAGGAAATCAGTCCTGGGTGTTCATTGGAAGGACTGATGTTGAAGCTGAAACTCCAGTATTTTGGCCACCTGATGTGAAGAACTGATTCATTTGAAAAGACCCTGATGTCGGGAAAGATTGAAGGCAGGAGGAGAAGGGGATGAAGAAGATGAGGTGGTTGGATGGCATCACAGACTTGATGGACATGAGTTTGGGTAGACTCCGGGAGTCAGTGATGGACAGGGAGGCCCAGCGCATTGCAGTTCATGAAGTCACAAAGAGTCGGACATGACTGAGTAACTGAACTGATACAGAACTGTCATGATTGATGACTACAATGATCCTGCTATCCTACTTTTGCATATAAAGTCAACATAACTGAAAGCAGATTCAGAAAATATTTGCACACTTGTGTCTGTAACAGCACTATTAACAACAACAAAAAGCTGGAAGCAATCCAAATGTCCATCAGTGGATAAATGTATGGACAAATGTGGGTTATATATTCAGTGGAAAAGAAAGGAAATTCTGTCACATGCTACAACATGGATGAACCTTGAGGATATTAAGTGACATAAGCTAGTCACAAAAAGACAGATACTATATGATTCCTTTTATCTGAGGAATCTGATGTAGTCAAATTCATAGAAAGATCAAGTAGAGTGGTGGTTACCAAAGGTTGTTGTGAAGAGTAAAGGGTGAACTTTGTCTAATGGGTGTGCTGTTGCTGCTGCTAAGTCGCTTCAGTCGTGTCCGACTCTGTGCGACCCCACAGAGGGAAGCTCACCAGGCTCCCCATCCCTGGGATTCTCCAGGCAAGAACACTGGAGTGGGTTGCCATTTCCTTTTCCAATGCATGAAAGCGAAAAGTGAAAGTGAAGCCGCTCAGCGACCCCATGGACTGGAGCCTACCAGGCTCCTCTGTCCATGGGATTTTCCAGGCAAAAGTACTGGGGTGGGGTGCCATAGAGCTTCATATATGCAGGAAGAAAAAGTTTTGGAGATCTGCTTTAGAGCAATGTGAATATATTTAACACAATGTAAATAGATTTAATAAACAAATTTGGAGAACTCAGCAGTAGCCATAGGACTGGAAAAGGTCAATTTTCATTCCAATCCCAAAGAAAGGCAATGATAAAGAATGCTCCAACTACTGCACAATTGCACTCATCTCATACTCTAGTAAAGTAATGCTCAAAATTCTCCAAGCCAGGCTTCAGAAATATGTGAACCGTGAACTTTCAGATGTTCAAACTGGTTTTAGAAAAGGCAAAGGAACCAGAGATCAAATTGCCAACATTCACTAGATCATCCAAAAAGCAAGAGAGTTCCAGAAAACATCTATTTCTGCTTTATTGACTATGCCAAAGACTTTGACTGTGTGGATCACAATAAACTGTGGAAAATTCTGAAAGAGATGGCAATACCAGACACTTGACCTGCCTCTTGAGAAACCTGTATGCAGGTCAGGAAGCAACAGTTAGAACTGGACATGGAACAACAGACTGGTTCCAAATAGGAAAAGGAGTACATCAAGGCTATATATTATCACCCTGCTTATTTAACTTATATGCAGAGTACCCCATGAGAAACGCTGGGCTGGAAGAAGCACAAGCTAGAATCAAGATTGCCAGGAGAAATATCAATAACCTCAGATATGCAGATGACACCACCCTTATGGCAGAAAGTAAAGAAGAACTAAAGAGCCTCTTGATGAAAGTTAAAGAGTTGGCTTAAAGCTCAACATTCAGAAAACTAAGATCATGGCATCTAGTCCCATCACTTCATGGGAAATAGATGGGGAAACAGTGGAAACAGTGGCTGACTTTATTTTTCTGGGCTCCAAAATCACTGCACATGGTGATTGCAGCCATGAAATTAAAAGATGCTTACTCCTTGGAAGGAAAGTTACGACCAACCTAGACAGCATATTAAAAAGCAGAGACATTACTTTGCCCACAAAGGTCCATCAAGTCAAGGCTATGGTTTTTCCAGTAGTCATGTATGGATGTGAGAGTTGGACTATAAAGAAAGCTCAGTGCAGAAGAACTGATGCTTTTGAACTGTGGTGTTGGAGAGGGCTCTTAAGAGTCCCTTGGACTGCAAGGAGATCCAACCAGTCCATCCTAAAGCAGATCAGTCCTGGATGTTCATCAGAGGGACTGATGTTGAAGCTGAAACTCCAATACTTTGGCCACCTGATGTGAAGACATGACTCATTTGAAAAGACCCTGATGCTGGGAAAGATTGAGGGCAGGTGCAGAAGGGGACAACAGAGGATGAGATGGTTGGATGGCATCACCGACACAATGGACATGGGTTTGGGTGGACTCCAGGAGTTGGTGATGGACAGGGAGGCCTGGCGTGCTGCGGTTCATGGAGTCACAAGGAGTCGGACATGACTGAGCTACAGAACTGAACTGAACTGATGTACCTATAAATGGTTAAATTTTCTATTATGCATTTTTTTTTTTTTTTTTACCACAAGGTTTAAAAAAAGATAAACTTTGCAGACATTTTAGATGCTCTTTCTCGGGAAAGTTTTCCCACCTAAAGAACCCAAAACAGATGACAGAGCTGGACCTGTGTTGGAATTTATGGAGAGAGGTGAAATATTCCGACACCCTTCCCAATCTATTTCAAATGTTCATGCCCTAAATACTATTTTAATTTATGTTACTGAGCCCAGAAATGTCAGAAGGCGCTGAAGATATTTGATTGCCCATAAATAATCTGCGGTTGCTTTTCTCGACTTTCTTTCAGTTTACTCTTAATCTATGTCCCCCACAAAAAAGGATGGACCTTGTCTATTCATTAACCCCCTGGTCTGAAATCTTAATATTTGACAGTCCTATCATATAATCATAAATGTTTATGGTTACACTTTTCTACTATCTCCATACCACCTCCACACTGGATATTTGCCTTTGTGACTGTGCATGACTCAAAATCGACTTCTCCTTCCCAACATCCAAATTCCCTTACAGGGAATTAACTCTCTGCCACTGAGGGGAATCTTGGTTTGGGTGCTTCAAACAGGTGTTTACTTCTCTCTGTAGAATTCAATCCTGGAGAAGGCAAAAGCTACCCACTCCAGTATTCTGGCCTAGAGAATTCCATGTACTGCATAGTCCATGGGGTTGCAGAGAGTCAGACAGGACTGAGCAACTTTCAAGAAGAAGTAGAACTCAAAGGTGCTCAGAATTGCCGAAGAGGGAACCCAGCAGCCAAAGCTCAGACAATGGGACACATTAGCCCAGGATTTTGACTTTAAGTAAGAAACATAAGTTTGGAAGAAACATTCAGAATTTGGTCATTTGCTATCAGTATTCTGACATGATGGTCACTGAATTTCCTGCTTCCAGTTCTCTGGTGCTGGCTTGCTGCTGCTGCTGCTAATTTGCTTCAGTTGTGTCCGACTCTGTGCGACCCCACAGACAGCAGCCCACTAGGCTCCTCTGTCCCTGGGATTCTCCAGGCAAGAATACCGGAGTGCTGGCTTAGCCACCATCTATTCCTTAGCTGGTTTTTCAACCCTATCAAAGTACTTGGCAATGTTTATTTGCATACTGTTAGGCTGTATTCCACAGGCCTTAAGTCTATCTTTGCCCACCCAAGACCTAAGAAAGAGCCCGGAGGCAGCAATGGAGACATCAGAGGTTTCATGGATGGCGGATTTTGCATGTTGAAAGCAAGGTCCTGGAGCAACACCCCACCACCCCACCAAGTGCAGTGGACAGCGGAGAGGACACAGAGGCAGTCTTCACTCCCGGAGAATGGTTGAGGGAACTGCCAGTTATTTGGGAATTGATGTAAGCTTGGCTGATCAGTTACTATCTTTGATAAGAACAATCGCTGGCTGGGGCCTGGGGCAAATGTTGGAAGGTAAGTCTTGTGAATAGAGTATTGGTGAAACAGGTACTGGTCAGGCAGGGGATGTACAGAGAACAGGAGAATGGCAGTCTTGAGTGGCTTGACCATACATGCAGGTAACTTCAAGAGAGCAATGCTGTGGCCACCATCTCAACAAGCTCCCAGAGCACGCTGAAAGCTTCTCACTGCCTCAGTTCTTTGATGAAAAAGTTCTGAAAAGGTCTCCATGTCTCTACTTCTACTCTTGTCTTGTTACTCTTCAGATTTCTTTAAATCCATGCTGATCAGCTGCTGTTCTGCCCAACTATGTCCCATACTCTATTAAAATAAACCCACCTACAGCACCAAGCCTGCTAATCATCCTCCCACCTAATTAGATGTCTGACAGCTAATTTCTTCAGCAGGATTTCTGTCCTTCTGTTGGGCTTTCTATACAGGGGTTTTCACAGGTAGATTAGAAACTTGTTAATTGCCCACATCCACAATCTTCTGCCTCTGTTTATTCATGAGAGACCAACCATTCCAAAACCCCTTTGGCACAGGAAGCTGCTGTCCCACTGTTAAACAAATGGCCATTATCACTGATTAGAAGATAAAGCTTTTTGCATGTGCGGGGGAGGGGGTGCTCAGGGTGCAGATCTAGGTTATACTGCTGAGAGGTAGGTGGTGTGGTGACAGGAGCCACAGCCAGACTTGTGGGGGAGTGAAAGATACATGAGGCTGCTAGCCTGATTATATCATTCTTCTTATTCTTTCTTTTCCTTTCCTTACTTTCTCCCTACAAAATGGCTCCTGAATTTATTAATATTTGTTATGCTCGTGGTTTCTTGCTCTCTTCTAAGCCACCCATTTCCACATTTATTATTATTTTTTTCCCCAAAAACCTTAAAGCACAATTATTTGTGGTCTCTCCCTAGTTTATAAGTAAGGGACCCAGTGTATGGTCTTGGCTCCTTTGATCAGGGCAATGCTGGCTTATTATTAATTTATTTGCCTTAATTTATGAATTAGTAGCTTTTGTAATTGGACAGACCTTACGAGTTCATGTGTGTATGTGTTAGACGCTCAGTTGTGTCCAACTCTTTGTGACCCCATGGACTGTAGCCCACCTCTGTCCATGGGAATTCTCCAAGCAAGAACACTGGAGTGGGTTCCCATGCTTTTCTCCAAGGGATCTTCCCAATCCAGGGATTGATCGCACGTTTCCTGCATTTCAGGCTACCAGGGAAGTCAGACAGCTTTTTACTCCGTATGTCATTCAATTCTCACAACCATCTTTCTGGGTAGTGTATTCCTTCTTGTAGGTAGTGGTACAGCTGGGATGGAAATTCAGGACCAAATCATGTTTGTTTATTTTTCTGTAGTAGTTAAAAACCAACCCTATCCCAACCCATTTGCCCTTCCTTTCAGTTGACACCCAAGAGGCAGCCATGAAACTTCCTGTATCAATTACACACTGAGCCCCTGGTATTTAACAATATGGGTTTGGCAAGAAAAGTGAAATATGTTCTTTGGGGCTGAGGATTCAACTAGGTACTAATGAGAAAAGAAGGAAGGAAGGAATGGTAGAGGCCAAAGAAAGAAAAATAAGTACCACCCTGTCCTATTACTAAAGAACTAAAGAGTCTCTTGATGAAAGTGAAAGAGGAAAGTGAAAATGCTGGCTTAAAACTCAGTATTCAGAAAACTAAGATCATGGCATCTGGTCCCATCACTTCATGGCAAATAGATGGGGAAACAGTGGAAACAGTGAAAGACTTTAGTTTTTGTGGCTCCAAAATCACTGCAGATGGTGACTGCAGCCATGAAATTAAAAGACACTTGCTCCTTGGAAGAAAAGTTATGACTAACCTAGAAAGCCTATTAAAAAGCAGAGACATTACTTTGTCAACAAAGGTCTGTCTAGTCATAGTTTTTCCAGTAGTCATGCATGGATGTGAGAGTTGGACTATAAAGAAGCTGAGTGCCAAAGAATTGATACTTTTGAACTGTGGTGTTGGAGAAGACTCTTGAGAGTCCCTTGGACTGAAGGAGATCCAAGCAGTCCATCCTAAAGGCAATCAGTCTTGAATATTCATTGGCAGGACTGATGCTAAAGGTAAAACTCCAATACTTTGGCCACCTCATGAAAAGAACTGACTCATTGGAAAAGATCTGATGCTGGGAAAGATTGAAGGTGGGAGGAGAAGGGGACAACAGAGGATGAGATGGTTGGATGGCATCATCGACTCAACGGACATGAGTTTGAGTAAGCTCTGTGAGTTGGTGATGGACAGGGAAGCCTGGCGTTCTGCAGTCCATGGTGTTGCAAAGAGTCGGACACCACTGAATGACTGCATTGAACTGACTGTCCTATTACATCTTTCAGTTCTCCCACCCCTAAACTGTCAATCTCTGTGTCCAACATATCCAGAGGATGAGAGGCATAGCCATGCAGTCAGTTCCCTAGTCTGAAATTCGAAAAATTATCCAGGGCTAATTCATTTCTGCCATCTTACTGCCAACTCTCAAGGCCTAACTCACTTCCTTTTGATTTTCTTTGTGTGTTAGTTGCTCAGTGGTGTCAGACTCTATGTGACCCTGTGGACTGTAGCCCACCAGGCTTCTCTGTCCAAGGGATTGTCCAGGTAAGAATACTAGAGTGGATTGCCATGCCCTCCTCCAGGGGATCTTCCCTACCCAGGAATCAAACCCAGGTCTCCTGCATTGCAGGTGGATGCTTTACCATCTGATTCTCTTTGCTGTTAAATAGCTTCAGTCGTGTCTGACTCTGTGTGACCCCACAGACAGCAGCCAATCAGGCTCCCCCATCCCTGGGATTCTCCAGGCAAAAACACTGGAGTGGGTTGCATTTCCTTCTCCAATGCATGAAAGTGAAAAGTGAAAGTGAAGTCACTCAGCTGTGTCTGACTCCTAGCGTCCCCATGGACTGCAGCCTACCAGGCTCCTCCATCCATGGGATTTTCCAGGCAAGAGTACTGGAGTGGGGTGCCATTGCCTTCTCCACTGATTCACTTTACTGTTACTTAAATCCATTCTGCCTGGGTTGGGAAGATCCCCTGGAGGAGTGAAAAGCTACCCACTCTGGTATTCTGGCCTAGTGAATTCCATAGGGTCACAAACAGTTGGACACAACTAAGCGCCTTTCACTTTCACCAGGGCTTACTACCTGTTTTGCTAAAATTTCTACAGTTGCCCCTAAATTGGTCTCCTTGTCCCCAAAAATAACATTTCCACACTGAAAGTATTTACCAAAGAGCTGTGTAAAAATCTTTACCCCACCTCCTCCCCCTACCCCCGACTTCCACAAGGTCCCCACAACTTCCTTCCCAAGGTCTTTCATGACCTGGCACCAGTATGGCTCTCTAGACTCGAAAATTACTACTTGACTAAGTGAATCCTTGGAGAAGGCAATGGCACCCCACTCCAGTACTCTTGCCTGGAAAATCCCATAGATGGAGGAGCCTGGTAGGCTGCAGTCCATGGGGTTGCTAAGAGTCGGACACAACTGAGCGACTGTACTTTCACTTTTCACTTTCATGCATTGGAGAAGGAAATGGCAACCCACTCCAGTGTTATTGCCTGGAGAATCCCAGGGACAGGGGAGCCTGGTGGGCTGCCGTCTATGGGGTCGCACAGAGTCAGACATGACTGAAGTGACTTAGCAGCAGCAAGTGAATCCTTCCTCCCATGTATGCAGTACTACTTTAAATCCTAGGTTAAGCCATTCTCATTCACTATTCCCATCATATTATGTAGATTTTTCTCCCTAGGATGTCCATCCCTTCCCTCTTTGCAAAACTATATCATCTACTCATATTCACAAAGAAGCTAAAAAATAATCTCTACCAGAACCACTCCCCACCTCCCCACAAACCACACAGTCAGTAGTCATGGCTTTCCCTCAAGAGTTCTCACAGTTGTCTCGCCTATGAATTTTCATTGCACCTTTTCTTGAATTTGAAACAGCATGCATATATCATAGTTTTTGTTGACTTACTCCTTTGTTTCTAATAACCAGACTGTGAGCGATCTGAGTTCAGAAACTATATCTTAGTCATTATATTCCCAGTGACTTTCACTATGTCTGGCGACAGTGTCTGTTGAATACTAGAACTAAAATCACAAGTACTGCTTGCTTTGAGCATGATGATCACAGCGATGTTCAGGTTATAAACTCTCCAGGGCTCTTTAATTTCTCTGGAATTGGAACAGTATCAAAGCTGCTGGTCCTCTCCCCACGTCTCCTTGGCCTCACCTCTATAATGTACTAATGGCCCTACTTCCAACTGCCTGTGGCTTTGCTCTGGTGTCAGGAGTCCTCCTCCCCCACCAATGATCACAGAGATAGGTAAAAGGTGTCAGGATGAACCCCTCCCACCCCAATGCAGCAGCCCTCAATCAATGACTTATAAGACTTGGTATACAAATAATCTAATTCCCACACTCCTTACACACCTTATATAGGACACCTCAGGGGTGGCAGTTTTACACTGACTCCCAGGCTCCCAATAAGATTAAGTTTCATTCACCCACAGTGTTGACTAGCTGGATAATGTATCTTTTGTTGGATGACTTTCTATACCTGACTCACTTCCCTACCCTCCAAATTTTTTTCCAGGAATCATCTGCAAATAAATTATTACTAGAATCTACTGTCAGAATCTGTGAAGTTGATGACTTTCATACCTGACTCACTTCCCTACCCTCCAAATTTTGTTTCCAGGAATCATCTGCAAATAAATTATGTACTAGAATCTTACTGTCAGAATCTGTTAAGACAGTATCTGATATTTTTTTTTTTTTAAGTTTAAAACCAGTTATATAACTCTATCGGAGAAGGCAATGGCACCCCACGGGCGGCGGGGGACGAAGTGACAGCAAGATAGATATAACTCTATGAAGTAGAAATCAATATTGTCCTTATTATACATATGAGGAAACCGTGGAACAGACAGGTTAAACTTCCCTTAAGTTCAGAGCATCCCTCTGAAGGAATAGTCTATCTTAAGGGGTTTGTGGGCTCTTTCCTCACCTGCTCAGTTCTTTTGCTGGTCCCTGGAGCATGCCTCAGATTGTAAAGAACCCACCTGCAATGCAGGAGACCTGGGTTCCATCCTCGGGTGGGGAAGGTGCCCTGGAGAAGAGAACGGTAACCCACTCCAGTATTCTTGCCTGGAGAATTCCATGGACAGAGGAGCCTGGTGGGCTACAGTCGCAAAGAGTTGGATACGGCTGAGTGACTAACACTTGAGCATCTTTAATTAAAAAGTTCACACATCAGTTGCTGATGTTGCCCTCTGTCCAAAAGGTTGACCCGTGGAGAGGTTATAGCCCAGCACCTAAAACGGCTGAGCCAGCAACGCATTAGAGTTGAAAGCTAAATTATCTCCTTAAGAGAACAATAGGGCCAAACACAGGCATCACCCAAGAGAGTTGGCAGGAACAATCTTGCCATCATGGTGATCGTCCAGGATCTGAGGGATTAATCCATAATAACTGGAGAGCTGTCCAATGTAACACTCAAGGCAGAATATATTTCTATAGATTGCTTAATGAAAACCAGTCAAAGCAGAAAGGCATGTAAGAGAGAGAAATGTACCTACAACATGAAAGATGAGAAGGAGAACACATTAAAATGTTCAACTTCCTAAGCAAGCAAAGCTACACCAAGTGCTCAAAAAAATAAGCCAAGATTAAAATAAGATAATGTGCAATGCTTGTGCAAATTTAGTAATATAGGCAATTGGCATAATGTTGGTGGGAGTATAAATTTCTAGAACATATTTGAAAATTAATTCAGCCTTTTATAATAGAAGTCTTAATATAGACCCTATAATTTGATGCAGTAATTTTTAAAATAGTCCCTAACCTTTAATCCAGTGTCTTTCTTTCCTTACAGATTTACCTTAAGAATATATATAAAACACTCACATATACATACAATAAAAATACACCCTGAAAAACACCACAGTATTATTTATAATGGCCAATTAAGAAGAAATCACCTAAATGTCAACCAAAAAGAAAAAAAATACTAATCAACCACATGTTATAATACTTAGGGTAAACACTAAAATATGAGGTTTTGAAAAGTAGGACTGACATGAAAAATAATATATAAAAATTAAAAAGATGTAGGCTTTATGGTTTTATGTATCATATGAACTTACTTTTTAATGATAGTAAACCTAGAAAAAAGACAGGAGGAAAATAGTGAGTAATTCATAAGTATTACAATTGGTAATAGGATTATGAGTTACATATTTTTATTATTTACATGTTTGAAATTTCCAAACTTTCTGTAATATACATGCATAATTTTTATGTTTATGTGAAGTTATTTAAAAATACTGATTGGCTATGCCTGGGAAGTGAATTTGGGTGGTTATTCCTGCCCTATGAGATCCCAAGCATTGAATCAAGAATAAATCTTAGCAAGTGAAATAAAAATACAAAGTTATATGGTGCTCCTTTTGTCTAGTTAATCCTCCAGATCTGGGTGCTTCATGCCCCTTTCCTCTTCCATGTTTTCAGTCATAACACCATTGGAGAGTGGTGTGGCTACTGGGCATGTGCTAATTCTAAGTGTTCATGGACCCCTCTAGAGGCCTTTATTTCTGCAATTTCAATTAGGGTGGCAACTGTCAGGAATAAGAAGCAGCAAAGCCAAGCTATACAGCTGGTAATGAACTGCTTCCTTGCATTGAGAAAAATGAGGTTCACTAAGAGTCCTGGCTGCTCCTTGCCATCTCCAAGAGTTGCAGCAGAATAACTATTTTTAAAAAATGTATATATATATACTAACAAATACAACCCTGTTGCGACTTGGCTCTGTGTTGACTTCCCACACCATTTCTTAATAATTTTGCCTAAAATTTTCTAAATTAATGAACAGTGTTTATTTTGTAAGATCAAACTGACTCAGCAGGACTTTGTCAGAGACAAGGAAGAGTAAAGATTTTGAAGGGAAAACAACTAAACCAAATGCATTTTTAATTACTTTTAAATTACATTAATAACAACATTCTCAGTGGGACAAAGAAATCAAATCCTACTTACTATGAAATTTCTCATTAGCTTGGGAAAAGGCTTCCTTTCTTCATTTGTTTGATTTTATTTTAGAACTAGGCTGGATATATGTGCAATTCTAATAATTTATATCCATGGCTAAATACATAGGGATAGAGAGTTTCATTTTCCTGTTCACTACTGTGGTTTTGCATCGTTGCTGTTATTTGCTATTTAATAATTAAGAAAAATCACGCTTCTTTCCACAACCCTGACTCAGAGTCTAGAAATCAAGACTCTCAGCTCTAAGAGAACAAAGAATCTTTTGGTTTAGAGAAATGTTAATTGACATCGCCTAGTTCATGTATTTGCTACTAGAATCATGGATGTTATCCAGCTCCTTCAAACTTCTCTGGAATAATTCCAATAGTTAATACCAGGGAAATTCTCCAGTCAGTAGAGATATAGGTCTCCCTAGTCCCACCTGAATCATAGGTAGTCACAAAATTTTTCAATCAAGATTTGCATCAATTTAAAATTTGAATTTGGTCTCAACATTCACTCTAATATTTTCTAATAACCTATGGTGGAAATAACCTGAAAAAAATACATATGTAACTGAATTACTTTGTTGCACATCTGAAATTAACATGATATTGTAAATCAAATATACTTCAATTAAAAAACAGTAACTTTTATTTGGTGCTTTTTGTGTGCATGGCATATATTTAGGTATATGGAAAATTCTTAAAGAGATGGGAATACCAGACCACTATACCTGTCTCCTGAGAAACCTGTATGCACCAGTTAGAACTGGACATGGGACAACGGACTGGATCAAAATTGGAAAAGCAGTACATCAAGGCTGTATACTGTCACCTTGCTTATTTAACTTCTATAGAGTACATCATGGGAAATGCCTACTTAGAATCACAAGCTGGAATCAAGATTGCTGGGAGAAATATCAACAACCTCAGATATGCAGATGACACCACTCTAATGGCAGAAAGCAAAGAGGAACTAAAGAGCCAAGTTATGAGAGTGAAAGAGGAGAGTGGAAAAATTGGCTTAAAACTCAACATTTAATAAACTAAGATCATGGCATCTAGTCCCATCACTTCAAGGCAAATATATGAGTAAAAAGTGGAAACTGACAGATTTTACTTTCTTGGGCTTCAAAATCACTGTGGATGGTGACTGCAGCCATGAAATTAAGACACTTGCTCCTGGGAAGAAAAACTATGCAAACTGAAACAGTGTATTAAAAAAGCAAAGACATCACTTTGCCAACAAAGGTCCATGTCGTCAAAGCTGTTTCTTTTTTTCAGCAATCATGTACAGACGTGAGAGTTGGACCATAAAGAAGGCTAAGCACCAAAGAACTGATGCTTTCAAGCTGTGTTGCCGGAGAAGACTATTCAGAGTCCCTTGGACAGCAAGGAAATCAAACCAGTCAGTCCTAAAGGAAATCAGTCCTGAATATTCATTGGAAGGGCTGATGCTGAAGCTTCAATGCTTTGGCCACCTGATGCAAAGAGCTGACTCATTTGAAAATACTCATGCTGTGAAAGATTGAGAGCAGGAGGAGAAGGGGGAGACAGAGGATGAGATGGTTAGATGGTATCACTGACTCAATGGACATGAATTTGAGCAAACTGGAGGAGATGGTGTAGGACAGAGAAGCCTGGCATGCTTAATATGGTCATGGAATTGCAAAGAGTCAGACATGACTCAGTAACTGAATGACAATATTAAGACATGTAAGAACCAAACAGCCTATAGAAGCTTAGAGGAAAGGGGATCCATATGTCAACAGGAAGATGAAAAATACCAAGCGACAAGAGAAGAATGCATGAAAGATACACATGGTTGAAAGTGAAAATGTTAGTCACTCAGTCGTGTCTCACACTTTGTGACCCCATGGACTATAGCCCATCAGGCTCCTCTATCCATGGAATTCTCCAGGCAAGAATACTGGAGTGGGTTGCCATTTCCTTCTCCAGGGGGGTCTTCCCAACCCAGGGATTGAACTCGAGTCTCCTGCACTGCAGGCAGATTCTTTACTGTCTGAGCCACCAGGGATGCTCAGTGTTAATGGTGAGAAAAATTACATCCCCGAGCTGGTGAAGAGCGGAGGGCACATACCTTGGGTACTTACACTGAGACTTGAAATAGATCATTTACTGTTCTTGACATAACTTTGGGGTTCTAATGGCATCCAGATCTTCCTCCCCTTCCTTGGAAAAACCCATGAAATCAGAGAAAGATGAACAGCCTTAGAAGTAGGAAAGTAAAGTTACTGCTAAACCTGGCCAAGTTTGGAGAAATCCTACCCAAGTTTCCCATAAATGGGAGATGGGGCTATGCGATGGATCCTTGTAGGTCAACCTGTATTTAGATATCTGACCTAGAATAAGAAGGAAAGCCAGGATCCATAACTTTTTACTAAGCCACATTGTTTGTTAACTTCAAGAAGTAAAATTAGATTAAAAAATTTATTAAATAAAAGTAGTATTACAATAAGAAATCAGAAACACTTTCCAAAAAGAATTACTGAGTGAAACAGCAAATAAAAATGTCAATTAGAAACTAATTAGAAAATAATGAAAATGCAAATACTACTATCAAAAGATAGCTCAACTAAGTAAATGTTTAAACTCAAAATGTTTTAATAATTGAGGTGAAAGTAAAAATATATATTTATTGAATCTAATAAGGTAGAAAAATAACCACAATACTTACAAAAGCAGGAAGAAGAAAATAATAAAAAATAAAGACAAAAGAAAGACTTAGAGAAGAGAAAAAAGAAAAAGATGAAAATTGTTCAATAAATTGTTCAAGAGTTGCTTCTTAGGGAAACAATAATGTGAGCTTTAATATATGAATCTGGTGATTTTATTATTAGAAAAAGAAAATTAGAAAAGGAAAAAATACATAGTGTTTAAACAATATATAAAGCCCTCTCTTCAATCTGACAGCAGAATATTTGAAAGCCTAGGACAAACACATTTCTAAAAAAATAAATATAATCAAGATATAATAAAGAAAAATCTTAAAACCTTATCAGAAATGTGGGGCAAGATTATTAAAAGTTAACAATCTACTGGTCCTTTTTCCCTATCTCCCCTCTCCCTTAAAAGGTTATGGTTTAAGGATAATTTGCAAATTATTTAAAAATATGGTATTTTCACTCCAAGTAATTTTATAATTGAAATGGCCAGTTATCAAGAAAAATGGAAGAAAGAATAAATAAACCTAGTATTTCAGGACTTTGGTTTTCTAATACATCATTGTGTAACTCTGGTCAAATTACTTCACTTCTCTGATTCTCACTTTCTCTCTCTGTAATATAAGTGTCAGAGCACGTACAGGTCGAAAGACTGAACTGTATCAAAAGTCAGCCAAGTCTACATCAGTTCTGGAAATACTGAATTTTAGAGTTACGAAGCTCTGCTGCTACTGCTGCTAAGTGGCTTCAGTCGTGTCCGACTCTTGCCTTCTCCGTAGGAAGCTCTAGAATGCTTTAAAACAATCTCAATTTACTATCGCTCCTTTCCAGAGTCTGCACTGTCTGCACTCTGCATTATCTTTGATGTTATCCCCAAGTCAATTTCTATCCTCTTAAAACCCCAGTCTCAACTATCTCTTATCAACACTTTTCCCTTCTTCTGGGAAATAGTTAGGTTCAACAGCCATAAGTTATAACAACAGGTGGGTCTAGTTTAAATACAAACCAGAAACTCAATGTTCTGCTTGAGCCCCAAAGTAACTGATTAACAGAGTGCCGTGTTCTGCTATAACTCGCTGGGGAAGGGGCTGAACCTAACAGAGGGATGTGCCAAGTGACCAACTTGCTGTAATAGAAAAGAATCAGCCTCCAGACACTATGGAGGTCATACTGACCCCAAATGATACTTCTCCATGCCCTATTTCCAAGCCAGCAGACAGACAAAGACGGAAAAGGAATGGTAGTGACCGTTTCTGTCCAGTGTACGGGGAAACAGTTACTCAGATAACTTTCTGTAGGTGTACATTCACTGCAAGAATTCCATACAGCAGTCGTTCACACCATTTTGAGTGAAAATGTACAATATTTCCTCATTATTTCCTAGCAGTGAAACTGCCAGGTCAAAGGCTGTCATCCTGATATTACACACAACAGTAACACATCAGAAGGAACCTAATATCCAATGATGACGATGTTGGTATAAGTATTGCTTGATATATCCATTAAACAAATATCACAGAATATTAAAGTAATGAGGTAGATTGATTTTTCGTGACATGGCAATGTGATTAGTATATACTGATCTGAGAAAAAATAAAGGATATAGATCAAATGTATTATGATTAAACTCTATTTGTGCCTACACACATAGAAATAAAGAAGAATATATATACACATAATAAAAGTACTTATCTGAGGGTGCTGGGATTACAGTGGATTGTACATGTTTTCAATTTTCTAATATTTAAAAAGTAAATGTTACTCTGATAATCTGAATAGTGATAGAAGTATACCCATTTGTTAAAAACAAAATAATGGTATTATGAATAAAGTCAAAAAACATTATGCTACATATATAAACTCTACCCACACTGTAAGGACAGTCTTGCTTCTGTCCTTACAGGAAAGCTGAACTAGACACAGATCATTACTGTTCCTCTGAAAGCTTGAATGCACCCATCATTTGACTCTCAGAATACGCTGCTTTGAGTTCTTATTGAACCACTTTCTCTAGCTGTAGGTCTTCCTTTCATGGTCAGAAACCCATGATTTATATGTATGTTCTTATATGTCTTTCTATGTGTTTGTACTTCTACCCTCCCGCCTCTACATCCAGCATGACAGTTTACACACACACACACACATACACACAAACGCACACACACACACATACACGCAGTCACATTCAAGTATTTGCATTCTCCCCAGTATTGTCAGCTAAACGGTTCCATGGGTTATGATCTGTGGTCATATGCCAGGTTCCCTTGTCCTAACTTCCCAACACTTTTGGAAATGTCTAATAAATAGGATAGGTATTTTTAACCACTAAGGTGTACTAAGACATTTCACAGACACACAATTATGGAGGATTTAGCTGTTAAATCTGAAGCTAACGTAATTTATCTATCAATACTGAGGGCTTCCAGGAGCCCTTAGCATGGATTCTCTTTTATTTCAATGACCAATTTTGCCCCTTCTCTGGGTGTGGATAACACGGAGAGTGCATCCCTGCTTCAGCTGCACAGCTAATGAACTTCACTGAGTGGGTGAGGGTCCCCTCCAAGGCCCAGCCACAGCACACCCTGAACACAGAAGGGAACTCATAACACAACTGCTCCCTTTGCAGTAATGGAAGCCATCCTAGACAGACAGGCTGCGTGCACTGCTTCCCTAGGCGGCTTCCAGGTGGTTCACTGATGACCTCAAGAACCATCTCAGCATCTAGGGACGCCTCTAAAGACTGCTCTGGGGATCTTCAGGCTCTACCACCCAAGCCTGTCCTGCCATCTTTCAACATTTCATTCTTTTTATTTATTTATTTTTAATCTTCATGGTACTTGTAGCTTCCCTGACTTCCTTGCTCCTTCAGATGCTTTGAAAGACAAGCATCTATCTTCTGGAGTCAGCTTTTCCTTGAGAGCACCCCACAGCCACCAAGCATCAGTAGCTTGCCCTCAGCACCCTCCCTTCCCTGGGGGTAGGATCCTAGCCTCCTTGGTATTTGGGAAGAAGCCTCTGACACAGCCTTTTGAAAATTCGCAGAATCACATGGTTTTTGAGGATTGCATTCAATTTTATGCTGGCTGCCTTGCTACCTGGCTTGCCCTCAATCCATTGATCTCATGCTGAGGACTCTCACTGATTTTACTGGGGTGAAAAGAATGCATTTCCTTTTGTCAGAAGTCACCATCTTTTCCTTACAAAGTGGCTACAGGTATAAAATAGCAGAATACATGATGGAGAAAAAATGATGAGAAGAGAGAGAGACAATATTCTGAGAAATAGAAAATCAGATAGAGAAATGCCGACTCACATGCACATAGAGAGGGATCCGTTACCCACAGACCACAGCATCATACACACTCTGAAACCCACATTCCCCACTTCACCTCTGCCTAGCAGCACACAGATGTGCCTTTTCTAGTTACTGTATGGGCACTACTGTACAAGTAGGGGAGTGTGCTTATCTCTCCTAGTTAACATCTTCCTCTCTTTATCCCACTTCCTTCTTGAGATTCTTATGCATTCTCATAATGTTTCATTTTCAAAATTAATACAGCCCCAGGCTGGTTTCCCCGTCTCTCTTACTTATTACATCCAGTGGCTATTTCTTTCCCTCTAATCCATGAAATTCTGTCCCCTTCCCTTGAAATCTCTGCATATACACACTCCCCCACACAGAGACCCAAAAATATCTACCGGCACAATATATCTGCAGGTATTGCTGTGATGCAGTCGCTGATGTGTGGGGAAAGTTAAGTGTCCGGAGCTTGGCACAGTGGGAAGGAATTCATGCTTATATCACAGCAGGGAAAATGACTTTAAAAGTTCTCCAGCAATTTCCACTCACTCCCATCTACTTAGTGAGGATTTTTTTTTAGCCACACCATTTCAGTTTAGCAAAGCAAAACAACTTTTCTAAATTGGTTATACTAAATAATTCCATTCTCTGTAGCCCCTATTTCCAAGTTGAAATCTGATTTTGCTCCCCATTGGAAAAAGGCCTCCAGGGGCGGCAGCCAGGAGGAGCTACCCCACGCCCAAGGAGTGGTGGCTACGTGGGCGCAGGAGGGCCGAGAGGAGCTACTCCAGTTCAAGGTCAGGAGGGGCGGGGGTGAGGAGATACCCATCGTCCAAGGTAAGGAGCAGCGGCTACGCTTTGCTGGGGCAGCCATGAAGAGATACGCCACATCCAAGGTAAGAGAAACCCAAGTAAGATGGTAAGTGTTGTGTGAGGGCATCAGAGGGCAGACACACTGAAACCATAATCACAGAAAACTAGTCAATCTAATCACATGGACCATAGCCTTGTCTAACTCAATGACTAAGCCATGCCATGTGGGGCCACCCAAGACGGGTGGGTCATGGTGGAGAGGTCTGACAGAATGTGATCCACTGGAAAAGGGAATGGCAAACCACTTCAGTATTCTTGCCTTGAGAACCCCATGAAAAGTAAGAAAAGGCAAAATGATAGGATGCTGAAAGAGGAACTCCCCAGGAGGGTGAGTGCCCAATATGCTACTGGAGATCAATGGAGAAATAACTCCAGAAAGAATGAAGGGATGGAACCAAAGCAAAAACAATACCCAGTTGTGGATGTGACTGGTCATAGAAGCAAGGTCCAATGCTGTAAAGAGCAATATTGCATAGGAACCTGGAATGGTAGGTCCATGAATCAAGGCAAATTGGAAGTTGTCAAACAGGAGATGGCAAGAGTGAATGTCGATATTCAAGGAATCAGTGAACTAAAATGGACTGGAATGGGTGAATTTAACTCAGATGACCATTATATCTACTACTGTGGGCAGGAATCCCTTAGAAGAAATGGAGTAGCCATCATGGTCAACAAAAGAGTCCGAAATGCAGTACTTGGATGCAATCTCAAAAATGACAGAATGATCTCTGTTCATTTCCAAGGCAAACCATTCAATATCACAGTAATCCAAGTCTATGCCCCAACCAGTAACGCTGAAGTAGCTGAAGTTGAACAGCTCTATGAAGACCTACAAGACCTTTTAGAACTAACACTGTAAAAAGATGTCCTGTTCATTATAGAGGACTGGAATGCAAAAGTAGGAAGTCAAGAAACACCTGGAGTAACAGGCAAATTTGGCCTTGGAATACAGAATGAAGCAAGGCAAAGGCTAATAGAGTTTTGCCAAGAGAATGCACTGGTCATAGCAAACACCCTCTTTCAACAACAGAAGGCTCTACACATGGACATCACCAGATGGTCAACACCAAAATCAGATCGATTATATTCTTTGCAGCCAAAGATGGAGAAACTCTATACAGTCAGCAAAAACAAGACCAGGAGCTGACTGTGGCTCACATCATTAACTACTTATTGCCAAATTCAAACTTGAAGAAAGTAGGGAAAACCACTAGACCATTCAGGTATGACCTAAGTCAAATTGCTTATGATTATACAGCGGAAGTGAGAAATAGATTTAAGGGACTAGATCTGATAGATAGAGTGCCTGATGAACTATGGACTGAGGTTCGTGACATTGTACAGGAGACAGGGATCAAGACCATCCCCATGGAAAAGAAATGCAAAAAATGTAAAATGGCTGTCTGGGGAGGCCTTACAAATAGCTGTGAAGAGAAGAGAAGCGAAAAGCAAAGGAGAAAAGGAAAGACATAAGCATCTGAATGCAGAGTTCCAAGAATAGCAAGAAGAGATAAGAAACCCTGCCTCAGTGATCAATGTGAAGAAATAGAGGAAAACAACAGAATGGGAAAGACTAGAGATTTTTCAAGAAAATTAGAGATACCAAGGGAACATTTCATGCAAAGATGGGCTCAATAAAGGACAGAAATGGTATGGACCTAACAGAAGCAGAAGATATTAAGAAGAGGTGGCAAGAATACATAGAAGAACTGTACAAAAAAGATCTTCATGACCCAGATAATCACGATGGTGTGATCACTCACCTAAAGCCAGACATCCTGGAATGTGAATTCAAGTGGACCTTAGAAAGCATCACTACAAACAAAGCTAGTGGAAGTGAAGGAATTCCAGTTGAGCTATTTCAAATCCTGAAAGATGATGCTGTGAAAGTGCTGCACTCAATATGCCAGCAAATTTGGAAAACTCAGCAGTGGCCACAGGATTGGAAAAGGTCAGTTTTCATTCCAATCCAAAAGAAAAGAAAGACCAAAGAATGCTCAAACTACCGCACAATTGCACTCATCTCACATGCTAGTAAAGTAATGCTCAAAATTCTCCAAGCCAGGCTTCAGCAATACATGAACTGTGAACTTCCAGATGTTCAAGCTGGTTTTAGAAAAGGCAGAGGAACCAGAGATCAAATTGCCAACATCCGCTGGATCATCCAAAAAGCAAGAGAGTTCCAGAAAAACATCTATTTCTGCTTTATTGACTATGCCAAAGCCTTTGACTGTGTGGATCACAATAAACTGTGGAAAACTGTGAAAGAAATGGGAATACCAGACCACCTGATCTGCCTCTTTAGGAAGTATACAGGTCAGGAAGCAACAGTTAAAACTGGACATGGAACAGCATAGTGGTTCCAAATAGGAAAAGGAGTACATCAAGGCTGTGTATCATCACCCTGCTTATTTAATTTATATGCAGAGTACATCATGATAAACGCTGGGCTGGAAGAAGCACAAGCTGGAATCAAGATTGCCAGGAGAAATATCAATAACTTCAGATATGCAGATGACACTACCCTTATGGCAGAAAGTGAAGAGGAACAAAAAAGCCTCTTGATGAAGGTGAAAGAGGACAGTGAAAAAGTTGGCTTAAAACTCAACATTCAGAAAACTAAGACCATGGCATCTGGTCCCATCACTTTATGGGAAATAGATGGGGAAACAGTGGAAACAGTGTCAGACTTTATTTTGGGGGGCTCCAAAATCACTGCAGATGGTGATTGCAGGCATAAAATTAAAAGATGCTTACTCCTTAGAAGGAAAGTTATGACCAATCTAGATAGCATATTCAAAAGCAGAGACATTACTTTGCCAACATAGGTTCGTCTTGTCAAGGCTATGGTTTTTTCAGTGGCCATGTATGGATGTGAGAGTTGGACTGTGAAGAAAGCTGAGTGCCGAAGAACTGATGCTTTTGAACTGTGGTGTTGGACAAGACTCTTGAGAGTCCCTTGGACTGCAAGGAGATCCAACCAGTCCATTCTGAAGGAGATCAGCCCTGGGATTTCTTTGGAAGGAATGATACTAAAGCTGAAACTCCAGTACTTTGGTCACCTCATGAGAAGAGTTGACTCATTGGAAAAGACTCTGATACTGGGAGGGATTGGGGGCAGGAGGAGAAGGGGACGAAAGAGGATGAGATGGCTGGATGGTGTCACCGACTCGATGAACGTGAGTTTGAGTGAACTCCGGTTATTGGTGATGGCCAGGGAGGCCTGGCGTGCTGCGATTCATGGGGTCGCAACATGACTGAGCGACTGAACTGAACTGAACAGAACTGATGGTAGAAGTGGAGGAATATAGTTGAAAACTGGGGTCTTGAAATGAAGAGCTTTATTTTCTACCATTGTGTTATTTGAGATAAGCTACTTCACAACTCCGTGCCTTAGACTCTTTATATACAAATGCAGCTGATGACAATATTGAGTAAAGTGTCTGTATGAGGCATAAATGAGATGATGCAGGAAAGGTGATTTTCAGTTACCTGGCACAGGGTAAGTCCTCTTTAGTGTTCACCTTAGAGAACCACAGATGAGTTTATATCCCATCTTTACCATTCTCTGTAAGAAGTATGCAATATGTAGATAAATTCTTATGAATAACATCAGCTAATACAAGTGTCTCCCTCACAGAACGTAAACAAAGGTCAAGTAACCTGTATTTACACTGCACAGTTTTAATCTGTTAAATGACTATTATCTACTACACATGTATACACACACAATGACAGTGTGCCTGGAGCAATACTGCTCCAGCTCCGGTCATTTGTGAGTCACTGCCAGGATTCCACCTGATCTCTGGACCACAACACATGCTACTCTTTACTTTGCCTGTTTTTTTTTTTTCTTCTTTAAATCAACTGAAGTATTTTTCTTAGGCCTGCTCTAAGATAATAACAAGAAAATTATAGATCTCATGGGATGTTGATCACTGCTTAGCATTCATAAAACAAGTGCTGGAAACAAACATTTTAAATATGTTTATCCACGTTCCAACTATGATGATAGTTTCTGCATTTGGAAGAGGAAGCATAAGACTTGAATTATTGCCCCCAAATATCATCCAGTATATTATTGTTGTCTGCCATTTTAGAGTTATTTAAACTCTCTCAGTTCCCTTTGTCTTGTTTGGAACAGTTCACAGATGTTTTGTAAAGGTCAAGGGAGAAAACGTACATGAAAGTGTTTTGCAAACTGTAAAGATCTGTGCCAGTGGACGGTGCTGATTTTCAGGAGATGTCTAAGAACTCTTGGGTGTTGTAGATTTAACTTCAACAACTGAACAGCGGCTTTTCCAAAGAAAGAGAGGTTCCTTCAACCACTAGATCCCCAGATGATGCATTTCTAAGGACTCCATGGGCGAGAGTGGCCCAGCAAGTGCCATACTGGGATGCCCCGGGGTCTTGGTACAGAGTTCAGAAATGAGAACAAAACTGGCAAATGTCTTTTTTCCTTCTCTTGACATATATTTTTTCCTTTCAGTCACACAGCCTCAGCCCTATTCAATCAACAGATGAGCTTCATGCCATAAGTATCAGAGAACCAGGATCCTGAATTCAGTCCTGGGCAGTACAGTCCCCAAGACCTGACCCCACTTACACTGTCAGTGCTACAGAACTTTGCATTTCTGTGGCCGTCTGAGAAATTCTCTGGCTTCGTATCTTTCTTTAGGCCAATGGACTTCAATCCTGGCTGCACATTAGAATTCCATGAGGAATTTATTTTTTTTTTTAATACCAGTCTGAGCCTCATCCCAGAGCAATTTAACTAGGATCACTGGTGGAGGTAAACATCAGTTTACATCAAAAGCTCCTCAGATACGAAGCCTTCTTGGGGAATCATCACTTATAGTGAACCATGGCCAGACTGTAAGATTGTCCCTACTGAATCTGGAGAGAAGTAGGAATAAAATTCACCTATGGGGTCGCACAGAGTCGGACACGATTGAAGCAACTTAGCAGCAGCAGCATGTACTTAATGTGACCAACTCCTCTAAGTCACAATAATTAAACAAGAAACCAAAGAAAATCAAGCAAAATACAATAGTAACCACTGACAGTCAGCCAGGACACTTTTTCTCATTAGATGATCTTTTTACTGCCTGCACAGATCTTGTTATAGATTCTGGTCGTCACCCTGACCCACAAGAATCAGAGTCTCTGATTTGAATTTGCATTTCAACAGGCTCCCCAGAGCATCGAAGTCCACAAAAGCTTAGGACCATTGCTCTCCATGTGATTACATTAATTAAAGAGCTGTTGCATACTTTTTTTCTGGGGGCAATGTAATCCTTTTTTTTTTTTTTGCAGTGGGGGGTTGCAGGTGGGGAAGGGGTCTCTGCTCTGGTTGTACAAGAAGAACCGAACTACATGAGCTTTTAAAAATACATACCTGGGTTCCAGCCAGGCATCCAGGTATAGGACCTGCATTAATGAATTTTTTCTAAAGCTTTATATAGGATTTTGATAGACTGTGAACCTCTGTTACAAAGGCAATGCTACTAAAAAAAAAAAAAAAAAATATGCAGGAGCTGTATTTCACAAGTATCTTTCCTTCGGTCAGGTGTCATTACCAAAACTAATTCCTGCATGCCAATTCTCTTTAGAATGAGAAAAAGAAAGTCTCCTTCCTGTCAGTTTGCCTTCTGCACAGAAGGGAACACAGATTTACAAAGTATTTAAAGCAGTGGGCAGTCTGACCGTTCATTATTCAACACAGGAACCAAAGGCTCCCCAGGCATTATTAAACAAATTGATGAACACTGTGGCTGTGTTTAAAGGGAAGAAAAATGCTGCTGGAACTGAAACACAATGATTCTTCATCTAAATGTCTTGTGAGTAAAGACTCAGGAACTGACTTCATGGAGTTTCATGTAGCTGGTGACAGTATTTACATCTCAAGTGCCCACTTCTGCCTTCTCTGTGATGTCAGACACTGGAGATTTGGAAAATGGGCACAGGGTGAAAAGCAACTTAATTCTCTCCATCAAGGAGAGACAGGTTTCATAGCTCACCCTGTTGGGTGGTGTGCGTGGTGAGGCAGTCATTATGGCCTGAACAAATGGAAACCGAAGGTGATTACTACTTCCACCGCCTGGTTTGCTTTTGGACTTTGAGGCATGGGAGATGGACTGCCAGTCTGGCCTGAGTTCACGACTTAACACAGAAGGATAATTTTTCCTGTAAATCCTGAAGGCAGGGTGAAGCCCCCAGAGCAAGCCACACGATTACCACTCAGCAGGGTGACTCCTGGAAGTGGATTTGAGGGACAGAAGCCTAAGAAATGTCTTTGTGGTAAATGTACATTCTTATGGGTGACAAAAGGGAAAATAAGAGCCAGCTGTCACTCAAAGAGAAAAGGAAATATAGGTTGAGCCCTTGCACTGCTTCTAAGTTCCCTCACCAAACTAAACCAACCCCCACACACAGCCAATCAAGAGGAAGACAGCCATGATTTTCCATTTCTCCCAGTTCTGTGATTGGCTTCAAAACACTGTCATCAATCATCCTAACAAGCACTTAAACAGTAAGTCAAGGGCTATTAAAACACTTCTGACATTGAGCTTGCTTCCTCCAGCAAATCATAAATGCCCAGAATTTACAATATTTGCAGAGGGTGGAGAGAAGTTGCGGGGTTTTAAAAACAAATTTATTAGCTTGTTTCTTGTACTGGGTTTTCCCCTTCTCTTCCCCCTGAAATAGTGATAAACTAAAATTGTTGAATGTCATAACGGACTCCTAAATTCGTGGTTAGGGTTCATATCATCATCTGAGCCACTCTGGATTTCAGTGGGGTGATTTATAAGTGTGTGCTGGCAAGAAGCCAAAATACATGTTCTCCTTTACTAAAGGGGCCCAGGACTGTTTGATCAACATCTATATTCAAAATTCAAGGTAGTGAAATAATGTTGCAGGTCACTTCCTTCACAGTCAAAATCCTGGGGGACAAAGCCAAATCTAACTGTGAAATAGACTGAGTTAGATGGTAGTCACACACTGTCACTAACCAGTAGGGCAAACCTGGATAAGTCATTTATCCCCTCCAGACTTCCATTTGCTCAACAGTAACAGGCATGTATGGATGTGAGAGTTGGACTGTGAAGAAAGCTGAGAGGTGAAGAATTGATGCTTTTGAACTGTGGTGTTGGAGAAGACTCTTGAGAGTCCCTTGGACTGCAAGGAGGTCCAACCAGTCCATCCTAAAGGGGATCAGTCCTAGGTATTCATTGGAGGGACTGATGCTGAAGCTCCAATACTTTGGCCACCTCATGTGAAGAATTGACTCATTGAAAAAGATCCTGATGCTAGGAGGGATTGAGGACAGGAGGAGAAGGGGACGACAGAGGATGAGATGGCTGGATGGCAACACCAACTCAATGGACATGAGTTTGAGTAAACTCCGGGAGCTGGTGATGGACAGGGAGGCCTGGCGTGCTACGATTCATGGGGTCACAAAGAGTCGGACACAACTGAGTGACTGAACTGAACTGAACTGAATAGGCATGATTCATCTAGGTAACTTTGAAGATCCCTTTCCAAAATAAACTATCATTCAATCAGCTCATTAGACAGCAAAGTATTAATCAGCTACTTCAGAGCTTATATGATTGGCTAATGTGAGACTCCCCAATGTCCTTCCCTCCAAATTATGTGCCCTGGAAGTGTCCCCCACTTTTCCCTTTCAAATCTGATTCCTTATCCTTCACTTTCTTTCTCCCCTCAACACATGTTCAACATTGATTTTTGATTTAAACTCTCTTGGCTCCCTGCTTAGTTTCAGGTTAGCAGCACTTTCAGCTGGCGGGGCTGGGATGCACCAGTTTTTAAATCTACAGATTAACAAAAAATGGAGCTGTGATGGGGGCAACGTGCAGCTGCTACTGCAGAGTATCACCTTTTAGTTCAGCAGGAGCATAGTTGTTGCTTATCAGCAGCAGAAACTCTGCATTTGATAATTCCCCTTGATGTCTCAATCACACCTCAAAATCAGCTTTTCTAAAATTGAGCTTGTGATCTTCTTCCCCAAAATGGGTCCTGTTTCAGAGATTCCTCTCTGGGTGAACAGGATCATCATCTACCCTGCTGTCAGGCAAGACATCTAGCCTTTATCCTTGACTCCCGCATCATTTTTATCCCTAACTCCCCTATTTATTTTTTTTTACTGGTTTATCCCAATCCTTATCATTTAGTCCTTGAGCATTTCTTGAATATGAACAAACTAACACATTCCCATCAATATGAACTTAACTTATGCACTATCCCTCTCCTGATTTTCTGCACTATTTTCCTGCATGATTTGACAGTATTTTCTCTTGGATCTTCCGAGGTGTATATTTTCCCCCTTCTCCACACCCCCCATCCCAACTCTACTTGCCCTCCCTCCCTCCTCCTTCCTACTCTTGCCTACTGGTGTGGTCACATGTCACACCCTACTTCCCATGATCCCTCTCCCTCCCAGTAACACTGGAGTTCCCTCCCTTCTTTCTTGCATGGTTCCTCCCTCCACATGCCAATACCTCTGCAGAAGTCTTTGCACCCTTCCTTTATACCCCACTTCACCTGGGCAATTTCTACTTGCCTCTTGCTCAACACTTTCTCTGAAAAATCTGCCCTGTCACTACTTTCCAGTGAGAATCCTCTAACCATAGGTTCAGTTCAGTTCAGTCGCTCAGTCATGTCCCACTCTTTGCGACCTCATGAACCACAGCACGCCAGGCTTCCCTGTCCATCACCAACTGCCAGAGTCCACCCAAATCCATGTCCATTGAGTCAGTGATGCCATCCAACCATCTCATCCTCTGTCATCCCCTTCTCCTCCTGCCCTCAATCCCTCCCAGCATCAGGGTCTTTTCCAATGAGTAAGCTCTTCACATCAGGTCGCCAAAGTAGTAGAGTTTCAGTTTCAACATCAGTCCTTCCAATGAACACCCAGGACTGAAATGCTTTAGGATGGAGTGGTTGGATGTCCTTGCAGTTCAAGGGACTCTCAAGAGTCTTCTCTAACACCACAGTTCAAAAGCATCAATTCTTCGGCGCTCAGCTTTCTTTATAGTCCAACTCTCACATCCATACATGACCACTGGAAAAACCACAGCCTTGACTAGACAGACCTTTGTTGACAAACTAATGTCTGCTTTTTAATATGCTATCTAGGTTTGTCATAACTTTCTTTCCAAGGAGTAAGTATATTTTAATATCATGGCTGCAATCATAGGTTCTTATAAGGACAAATATTCATTCCTCTCAGCACTTAACTCTACATGAATACTTAGTTTTGTTTTTATTTCAGTGGTGGCTCTCCCACTAAACTGTAACCTTCCTGAAAGCTGAAACCATTTCTGATTTTGCCCACCAATATGCTCCCAGGGTCTAGTATATCAAAAGCACTCAAATGTATTTATTGAGTGAATGAAGTGGATTGTTGATGATAGCAGTTAAGTTTTATTTTTTTCCATAGCACCATTGGCCATTTCAGGTCCAAGCCCTCGCTTTTAATATGTGATTTTTCCTTGCCTAGAGATCTCTTAACACCAAGTTGCTTGCACCAATACCTTTAAAAAGAAGGACCTACCTTTGAAAAAAATCCTTTCTTTTTTTGGTCACTCACATGCAGTGTCACAGTAGAAAGGGCCCATTTTAAAAGCATGCTGCTAAAAATCAGCGTTTCTGACTCCCTTGTCTTATTTGAGCTCAACTTGTCCAGATTTTTATTTCCCTTTTAAATAAATGAGACGTACTTAAGTCTCTGTCCAAATTGTTGCTGTGCAACCCCACCGCAGCCAACTTCCTATGCTATGCCCTCCTTCAGATATTCCCTGGTGACTTTTATCTCTAGTCATTTCTCCCTTTTCTGAATTCTTACCAGGTTTATGAACTTGGCTATGCTGAATCTAGATACACAGACACATACCTCCACACACACACAAATCACTCAAAATCAAAAGTCTTTCCCTTCCCTCAGAAGCACATGCCTGCCTCTCTCTGCTTATCTTTCTTTTCCTTTGCTTTCTCAGCTTAAATATCCTATTCTCAGAGAGGTTTGCCATGATCACCAAATCTAAAGAAATTCTTGCTGTCATTCTTTCTCAGGGTAACAGTGATTTTTCCCTTCCAAATATGATTTCTCTCATTACACAGTGAATGTTGTGTGTCTTCTCTTTAACAGGTGTCCTACTCAGTAAATTATAAAGCTCTTAAAAAAAGGTCCTAGCACAACTACAAACCATCTAAAATCTTGCAGAGTCCCTGGTACGTTACAAGTGCTCAGTAAATATTTCTGGATGTGGAATTATTTCAACTAATGGATGGGCGTATTGTTGCAGCCTCTGGATTAGGGCTCTAAGTCACTCAAGGTCTGAAATCATGTGTCTCACTTGTTTTGTGTCCCTCATAGTTAGGTGAGGCCAGGCTTAGTCAGCTCTGGCACTATAGACATTTGGGTCCAATAATTCTTTGTTAACCTAATAATTTTTTGCTGCATGTGGCTGTCCTGCATACTGTAGTCACATCCCTGGACTCCACCCACCAGATGCTGGTAGCAAACACCCACCTTCAGCTGTAACAACCAAAAATGTGCCCAGACATTGCCAAATATCCTTGAGAACAAAATCCACCCCTAGAACCCTGGTGAGAATCACTGGATTAAATACTTAATTTGATCAATATTGATTAACAGATGGCAAACTGGCTTCACCTCTGGGATCTACAGAGTCCCTCAATATCTTGGTGCAATTACTTCAATATAGCCAAGGAACAGAACAAGAACCTATGAGCAGTGCACACTTCAAGTGTTAGAAACTGAAGCCAACTTGGCCAGGAGCCTATGTAACTTCTGCCTTAGTAATTGTTTTCTCAATAGCTGCAACTCATTGGAACATCCTTGGAACACTGGGTGAATTTATATCTTGTTTTCTAATCCCTGAACTCACCAATTAAGTTCTCATCAATGTAACTATTTTTTTTTTTAATCTTCCAGTCTGTTACATCCTCCTGAGGGGTAAGAATATTGTGCTGCCTTCTGTGATACTCGAGAGGACCTGAGCAAAGTGGCTCCTTAATAAAGAATTTCTGGTGAACTTTGCCATTTGCTCTGCACATACTTTTTTTTTTTTAATCAAACAGTAAAAGACACACATAGAGAGAGAGAGAAAGATGGAAGATGAATTGAGTAGTGTATTGGTCTAAAATTGTGACAGGACTGAAAAATAAGTAATTATCTCCTTACCATAAGTTTTGACATCTGGGCTCAGAGGCAGAGAGAGAGGAAGACGCAAGGCTGGAAAAAACTTCAACTCTTATTTTTAGTAGTAGTTGAGAAGAACTAGCAGGAACTTTCATAATGAATGGTTTGAAAGTTGTATAATACAGAATGCATTTTAATGTCCTCTATAATACTTATCACTTAAAACACCTCTTTACAAAGAAGGAATGAATGATGTCAATGTTCTTTTAATTGGAAAATTTAATGCTTGTTATATCTTACCCACTAGATGATACTACACTAATGGCAGAAAGTGGAAAGGAACTAAAGATCCTCTTGATGAAGGTGAAAAAGGAGAGTGAGAAAAAGCAGGGTTAAAACTCAACATTCAAAAAACGAAGATCATGGTCCCCAGTCCCATCACTTCATGGCAAATTTTATTTTCTTGAACCCCAAAATCACTGTGAATGGTGCCTGCAGCCATGAAATTAAAAGACACTTGCTCCTTGGAAGAAAAGCTTTGACAAACCTAGACAGGGTACTAAAAATCAGAGGTATCACTTTGCAGACAAAAGTCTGTGTAGTTAAAGCTAGGGTTTTTTCCAGTAGTCATGTTTGGATGTGAGCCTTGGATCATGAAGAAGGCTTGGGGGCAAAAAAATTAATGCTTTCAAATTGTGGTGCTAGAGAAGACTCTTGAGAGTCCCTTGGATAATAAGGAGATCAAATCAGCCAATCCTAAAGGAAATCAACCCTGAATATTCACTGGAAGGACTGATGCTGAAGCTGAAGCTCCAATACTTTGGCCACCTGATGTGAAGAGTCAACTCACTGGAAAAGAGCCTGATGCTGGGAAGGACTGAGGGCAGGAAGAGAAGAGGGAGACAGAGGATGAGATGGTTGGATGGCATCACTGACTTAATGGACATGAGTTTGAGTCACCTCTGGGAGATGGTGAAGGACAGGGAAGCCTGGTGTGCTGCAGTCCATGGGGTTGCAACGAGTTGGACAGAACTTACCAAATGAACAACAATAAAGCACTAGGGCAACTTACTTAAATTCCAGTCTTCTGATTTTAAATCTTACGTACTTTCCACCCTGACCCTACTGTCTCTCATAAGGAACACACCTAATAACCCTTCTGGCTCCCCATCTTCTCTTCTGCCAGTTGTGATCATTTTACTTTCTTACTCTTGAGCATGGTCTGCCTTTGAGAAGAGTATCTGCTGAGACCTCAAACCAGGAGCATATAAGGATGCCTAGGACATATACATCACTTCATAATCTGAAACCTCAATTTAAGTGCTTTGACTGGATTATGACAGGGCTGTGTGTGACCCACAGTACCATTTTCTGTGATGTGAATAAACAGGAAATTCCCTGAGCTACTTGCTTCAAGGGAGGCTTAATAGAGCTACATAGTAAATGGCACAAAGCTGCACAAAAGCTGGATAGGATTTTAGCTCTCACCTCTAGCAAAACAAAAACAAAACTTAAAAAAAAAAAAAAAAAAAATTTTCCCCATAGATTAGGAGCAGCAGGATATGGGTGGACTGACCATATATGTCCTGGCTTGCTCAAGACAATCCCAATTATTCCTGTGGTTTCAACACGATTAGTTCTAGTGTCCCTTCTCTAAAGGGTTTCCATTTGGAAGCTAATGGCACCGTCATGCTAAATATAGTTTATCACAATTTCACATTGTGCATGACAGGTTTAGTGTATCTTCAAGTTTAAGGTATAATCACATTGAAAATGGTCATGCTTCATTCCCAGAGGTTGTTCATGACATTAGATAGGGTTTTAGGGGGTAGGTGACAAATTCCTCCCCTCGTCTTTGGAGGCTACAATATCACTTCTCAAAAAAGGAGCTTTATACTCAGAGATTAAATTGCCAACATCTTTTGGATCACAGAAAAAGCTAGAGAATTCCAGAAAAACATCTACTTCTGATTCATTGACTATGCTAAGGCCTTTGACTATGTAGATCACAACAAACTGTGGAAAAATTCTTAAAGATATGGGAATACCAGACCACCTTACCTGCCTCCTGATAAATCTGTAAACAAGTCAAGAAGCAACAGTTAGAACTGGACATGGAACAAAGGACTGGTTCCAAATTGGGAAACAAGTACATCAAGGCTGTATACTGTCATCCTGCTTATTTAACTTATACTCAGAGTACAGTATGCAAAATGCCCGGGTGGATGAAGCACAAGCTGGAATCAAGATTGCCTGGAGAAATATCAATGACCTCAGATCTGCAGATGATACCACCCTAATGGGGTGCTGCAGCCCATGCGGTCACAAGGATTCAGAAACAACTGAGTGACTGAACAACTATACTCAAACCACTGTTACCCCCATCACCACAGGGTTCCAGGGAACAAGAGGCCACTGCAGAGAGAAAACCAGATGCTGAGCATGAGCTGCAGTGGGGGAGGCCCAGGACCAACATCCAGGTTCATACCTGTATCTGTAAACAGGTGCTAAACAAACATGACCAGTGACTTAAAACAGTTTTGTTTCTATCTTCTCTTAAATTTTATTCTTTGGAGCAAACTTCCCATACTCTTGAATGAAATGACTGATATATCCCTCTTATGTTTATTTATTTTATGTTTATTTTAACATAATAGATGATGTCAAAGTCACTTTATAACATATGCATGGTCTTAATTCAATAAATAAAATGTCCAGCTGCAGACAGTAATCACAAAGCTGCATTGGACTGTATTAAATCCTCTTCCTTTTCTCCCACTCCAGCTCATACCTCCCACATTGAGCTCCCTGACTCCTTTCAGGTTGATGCCTGTATTGTGGAACTCTCTGAATCATCTAATCAAGCTTCTTCAAATCTCTCCCCACTTGTTCTGGGACAGCACCAGAAGGTGGAAGGACACGGAACAAAGGCCTTTCTTCCTTCTGCGTGGTGTCTAGCACTCTGGGCAGAGCAGACGGTGAAAATAACTCTTTCCTTGATGAGGTTTTCAGAGCCCTCAGCTGGGCCCCCTATCCTGAATTCCCATGACCAGGAGGGTTACAGCTCTTGGAGACCCTCTCCCCTGAGAGTGGTTACCTAGAAGTCCAATTCCAAGGCATTCATTCCACTGTGAGGTCACCTTGCTAAACATGACTTGAGAGGACCACGGGACCCTGTCTTCTTCACTGTCCTTTCTAAACACCCCTGCTTCCCCAGACTCAATGCACCAAAGGATCAACATGCTATTTGACCTACCATCAAGCAGGTGGTCAGCTCTTGCCTCTCCCTCAAGACTTTACAGGCAAGAGTCAGATCCCAATTGTTATGCCACTTTAATTGTACCAGTCAAGGGTCCAGTGCCAGTCTTTTGCATTGCCAAATGTGAGGTGGGTGTATGTCCATGCCTTCACCACAACATCATGGGGACAGGAAACCACCCAGTACTCTGTCAACTCTTTCTCATGAAATCCTCTTCATCCATCTCCTCACACGCAAGTCCCACTGAGTGTTTCTCCCTCCTGATCTTTACCAGGCTCAACTGATGTGACAGTCACTGAACTTCTGAAATAGGGAAGATGGGATTCAGAGTATGACTTCCTCTAGATCTCTTTGTAAGGATACCCACCTTACACAATTCTCTCACCCTCCTGACCTGTTTGCATATTCTCTATTTGCTTGAAGAGTATGAATGCCCTAAAACAGTTTCCCACAATCATTTCCCTAGTAAACTAGCAAACAGCTAGCAAGGGTTGAAGAGGGAGGGGAGTGGCTATCTCGCCCTTACCCTTGAAACCTATTGCACAGGCACCTCAGTAGAAATTATATATGCTCAGTAGAAGATGTAAGTACCTATAGCCCTTTGTGAGTATTAATATCAAGGGTCTGGTGTCAAGGAAGGCAAAACCACCTAAGCAGGCTGACACCCTTCCTCTGTCCATTACAAATTCAATCTGAACAATGCTTATTTTTTTCTATGTTGCCTGAATTTCCAGAAAGTCACTCTCTATGGCCCCACTTCCTACAATCCAAGCACCTCACTGCCACCAGAGAAATCTAATAAATTGCTTTCCTGTGTGCTGTATCTTACACCAAGTTGAGAAATCCCCTCTGATTTGCTGAATTTTTGAAGTCCCAGAAGTAGAAAACACTAAGAAATATCTAAAAAAGGTCACGAATAGGAAAATGCCACTTGTAAATGGACAGACTTAGTGAATAGCCAGATCTCCTCAGGTGGTGAAGCTTAAGGTTTGAAAAGGAATGAGAGGGATAAGCTACTTTGGGGTCTTTTGTTTTGTTCCAAGAACAAAGGTTTTATTACCTTGGGGCAGGTTTCATGGGTCATGTACTCAACATGCAACCATCACTGTGCAGTAATGTAGAACCTCAACAGAGAAAGAAATTAAAGGGCTGGATTGTGAGTTAGCTTCACTTCAACATGAAGGCTGCAGCAGGATCTACAGATCCCCAATCCCCCTTTGAAATGTTTATAAGTGTAAACATACAATTGCTATTGCTATTGCTAAGTCACTTCAGTTGTGTCCGACTCTGTGTGACCCCAGAGATGGCAGCCCACCAGGCTTCCCCGTCCCTGGGATTCTCCAGGCAAGAACACTGGAGTGGGTTGCCATTTCCTTCTCCAATGCATTAAAGTGAAAAGTGAAAGTGAAGTCACTCGGTCGTATCCGACCCTCAGCGACCCCATGGACTGCAGCCTTCCAGGCTCCTCCATCCATGGGATTTTCCAGGCAAGAGTACTGGAGTGGGGTGCCATTGCCTTCTCCAAACATACAATACAAGCAGACAAAACTGCTGATCAGAAAGTCATTGAGACCATCAAATAATAGAAGTGTTCAAAGGCTTTTGGGCAAAAAAATAAATAAATAAATAAATAAATTAAGCATATTTTCTTAGATAAGGTTTAGATTCATCACAAAAATAAGTGGAAAGTTCAGAGTTTCCATATGTCCTTGGCCTCCAAACACCCAAGGTCCTCTTCATCATCAACGTCTGCACCAGAGTGGGAAATTGGTTATAAAGGATGAACCAGCACTGACACACCAACATCACTGTAAACCCATAGCTCACATTAGGGTCCACCCTTGGTATTTATTATATGGCTTTTGGCAAATGTATATAATGACAGGTACCAACCATTGTCCAGAAGAAGAAAATTATAACCCACTCCTATATTCTTGCCTGGGAAATCTCATGGACAGAGGAACCTGGCAGGTTGCAGTCCATGGATCACAAAAGAGCTGGACACGACTTAGTGACTAAACAACTCATCATTGTAATATCTTACAGAATAGTTTCACTGACCTAAATGTACCCCCTATATTCTAACTATTCCCCTGTTTTTCTCTCCCAAGATCCTGGAAATGACTGATTCTTTTATAACCTCCACAGTATTAATACCTTCCAGAATGCCATACAGTTGGAACCATGAAGCCTTTTCAGATAAGCTGCTTTCGCTATGCAACATGCATTTAAGGGCCCTCTGTATCTTTTCATGGTATGATAGCTCATCTCTTTTCAGAAGTGACTCATAACTCATTGTCTGGATACACCACAGTTTATTTATCCATTCACCCACAAAGGAAATCTTGTTGCATCCAAGTTTTGGCAATTATATATGAAACTTTTATAAACATCCATGTGCAAGGTTTTTGTGCGGAAATAAATTTTCAAGTTATTTGGGCAAATATGAAGGAGCAAAATTGCTGAATCATATGGCAAAATTATGTTTAGTTTTATAAAACAAAAAACTGTCAAACTGTCTCGAAAATGGCTATGCCATTTTTTGTACTCGCAATAGCAATGGATGAGAGTTCCTGTTACCCTACATCCTCCTGAGCATTTGGTTTTGTCAATGTTGTGGATTTTAGCCATTCTAAAAATGTGTAGTGAAATATTGTTATTATAATTTTCAATTTCTTTATATCATATGATTATGGACATCTATTCACACGCTTATTTTCAATCTGCATACCTACTTCAGTTCATTCTTTACAGTTGAGTTTTAAGCATACTTTGTAGATTTTGGATAACATCCCTATGTCAGATGCTTTTTGCAACTATTTTCTGTCAGTCTGTGGCTTTCCATTCTTTTGCAAAGCCTTCTTAATGATCATCTACTTTTCCATTAAAAATAATTTGTTTTAATAAGAAATGCCTGCTGGTGGTGTCTGATAAACTGCTCAATGATTTAAAGGAATCTTTTAGCCTACTGGATATGATAAAACTACCCAATCTGGTAAAAATATAAAACAAAGCCAAACAAAACCAAAACAAACAAAACTCTAACATTTGTTAATAATATAAAAATCCCACAAACCTCACTACTATATAGACATTACTCTATACTTTATAAGGACCTTGTCAGATGAGTTGCCCATCATCCTCTCTTTCTATTTCTGCAGATATGAATGCTGATGCTGAAGAACCCCTGAGAGACAGATAAACAGGAATCCCTACTTATTTTAAAAATGTTTTACATTTAACTACATTTTGTTTCGTTTTAGTTTTTGCATTTTGGATTAACACTATTATAGCATGAATTCACTTTTTTATTCTGAAACAACAGACAAGCAAAATGTACTATTTGTGTAACTTTCATAAATATCTAGGGTTATATTAATCTCTGTTCTGCTGTTAACAAATTTCAGATGTTCTGATTTCTGAAAAATGACAATTTGTTGGCTCACTTGCAAGACAGTTCAGTTCAGTCACTCAGTAGTGTCCCACTCATTGCGACCCCATGAACCACAGCCACCAGGCCTCCCTATCCATCACCAACTCCTGGAGTCCACCCAAACCCATGTCGACTGAGTCAGTGATGCCATCCAACCATCTCATCCTCTGTTGTCCCCTTCTCCTCCTGCCCTCAAACTTTCCCAGCATCAAGGTCTTTTCCAATGAATCAGTTCTTCACATCAGGTTGCCGAAGTATTGGAGTTTCAGCTTCAACATCAGTCCTTCCAATGAACACCCAGGACTGATCTCCTTTAGTATGGACTGGTTGGATCTCCTTGCAGTCCAAGGGACTCTCAAGAGTCTTCTCTAACACCACAGTTCAAAAACATCAACTCTTCAGCACTCAGCTTTCTTTATAGTCCAACTTTCACATCCATACATGACCACTGGAAAAACCATAGCCTTGACTAGACTGACCTTTGTTGGCAAAGTAATGTCTCTACTTTTTAATATGCTGTTTAGGTTGGTCATAACTTTGCTTCCAAGGAGTAAGTGTCTTTTAATTTCATGGCTGCATTCACCATCTGCAGTGATTTTGGAGCCCAGAAAAATAAAGTCAGCCACTGTTTCCACTGTTTCCCTATCTATTTGCCATGAAGTGATGGGACTGGACGCCATGATCTTAGTTTTCTGAATGTTGAATTTTAAGACAACTTTTTCACTCTCCTCTTTCACTTTCATTAAGAGGCAAGACATATTTAAAGAAACACATAGATAGTTTCTAAAACATCTACTTAAAATGTTATTTTTTAATTATCCTTTTACTCAGTCCTGTAGTATGCGTCACAGAGTACAGAGCAGAAATACCATTCTGTAATCAGTGAGTCTTTGCAAACTAAAATACCGAAATTCTGGCAATAATGCTAATTTGGAGCAGGAAAAGCATCACAGTCCTGGATAAATGACAATTCTTCTATGTTGTTTTATGTTTTATAGCACAAAGACCTGTTCCCCTATTCTATCTTCCTTGACAGCCAGAGAGAGCAGCTTCAGATTCTGCTCTAGGTCCACTGCTGCCCAGCCACCACCCATGCCATCCTCTCTGGATGCCATGTTTCCACATGGAAGGGTATTACTTCCTGCTTTCGGACTCCTGGATGGGACCCACCGCCACATTTAACTGGCTGTCCCTGAAGCAAAAGTTTAATACCCAAATAACTCCAGCTCCCTGCTTAGCATGAAATTGGCCTGAAATACACATGCTCTTAAGCATCCCCTCTTGATGGCCTCAGGCTTTCTCACTGATGTGTAGCTGCTCAAAAGCCACAGGACAATTGCCAGAGTCTTCCCAGCCCTGAATACAATTCTTCTACTCACTGTCCCCTCCTTTGAACGACTGCTTGAGAGAAGAATTAATGTGCTTCAGCTTAGACAATTAGTTTTTCCTTTCATGTCTAAATAACCTGTAATTCGTTCATGCAGCATTTTGCATATAATTGCTTCAAGTCTATTTCTGTGATTTTTGTGATGAAAATGTTCCTTTCCACCAAACAACTCAACAGAGAACAATCGCCCTGAATCTTTAGGGGTAATACTAGAGCCCCGGGACAGTATGTTTGGTGGAAAAAAGAAGCTGATGATTTTGTTAAGATTTCCTTGATGGAAAGGAGTTATTGCCTTGACAAGTATATCAGACTCTGAAAGAATGGTGTTCCTAGAAATCTGTACACAAAACCATGTTTCATATAAACACATTACCAAGATTCTGCTATTAAGAAAAGATTGTAAAATTAAATGAAAGTAGAACATGACATTAAAAAAAATAGTAACTTCATTATTGGTAAATCTTGAGGTTCATATGGGATATGATCCATCTAAAGAGAATACAGGAGTAAATCTAGAGACAGCAAATGCATTTAATTCCAGCTACAGCATACAGTAACATATGTACTAGGAGTTACATTCATTGTAGCATCCTTTATAGTAATGAAAAAATAGAAACAACATAAATGTTAATCAAGAGACTATATTTTTAAGACAAAAAATACTAAAGTAGATCCATACCACAAACTATGCCACAGCCATTAAGAATATGCATGTTTAAAATAATGTGTGTGCTTTGGGGGAAAAAACAAAACACCTCTAGAGTCAAAGAGAACTGCATTTTAATACTGATTTGCCTCCTTCAGTTCAGTTCAGTTCAATTGCGCAGGCGTGTCTGACTTGGTGACCCCATGAATAGCAGCAAGACAGGCATCCCTGTCCATCACCAACACCCGGAGTTCACTCAGACTCATGTCCATTGAGTCGGTGATGCCATCCAGCCATCTAATCCTCTGTCATCCCTTTTTCCTCCTGCCCCCAATCCCTCCGAGCATCAGAGTCTTTTCCAATGAGGTGGCCAAAGTACTGGAGTTTTAGCTTTAGCATCATTCCTTCCAAAAAATCCCAGGGCTGATCTTCAGAATGGACTGGTTGGATCTCCTTGCAGTCCAAGGGACTCTCAAGAGTCTTCTCCAACACTACAGTTCAAAAGCATCAATTCTTCAGTGCTCAGCTTTCTTCACAGTCCAATTCTCACATCCATACATGACCACTGGAAAAACTATTGACTTGACTGGACAGACCTTTGTTGGCAAAGTAATGTCTCTGCTTTTGAATATGCTATCTAGGTTGGTCATAACTTTCCTTCCAAGGAGTAAGTGTCTTTTAATTTCATGGCTGCTGTCACCATCTGCAGTAATTTTGGAGCCCCCAAAAATAAAGTCTGACACTGTTTCCACTGTTTTCCATCTATTTCCCATGAAGTGATGGGGCCAGATGCTATGATCTTCGTTTTCTGAATGTTGAGCTTTAAGCCAACTTTTTCACTCTCCTCTTTCACTTTCGTCAAGAGGCTTTTTAGTTCCTCTTCGCTTTGTGCCATAAGGGTGGTGTCATCTGCATATCTGAGGTTATTGATATTTCTCCCAGCAATCTTGATTCCAGCTTGTGCTTCTTCCAGCCCAGTGTTTCTCATGATGTACTCTGCATTACCAGTCATTTAATATTGGATTAGTCACTTTGCCTTTCTGAGACTCAATGTCTCATTTGAAAAGTGGAGAATAAAAAAAATAAAAAATATGCATGCCCCTTGAACAACACAGGTTAGAACTGTGCTGGTCCACTGATACGCAGATTTTTCTACAATATGATCCATGGTCGTTTAAATCTTTGGATGCTGAATCACAGATATAGAGAAACCACACACAGACAGAGGAACTGTGTATACAGAAGGTTAAATATAAGTTTTTACAGATTTTCAAGTGTGTGGAGGGTTACCCCTAATGCTCACATTATTTAAGGGTCAACTGTGATTACCTGGGAGGATATTTCAGGGAACAAAATGAGATGATCTGTGTGAAGTCATTAGCAAATGATAAGTTAACTTTTATCAATATCATTACATTGAACTGCCACCCATATATAATTCAGGGAACAGGAAGATCTGTTTTCATCCATTTCTATTCTTGTTCCAAAACATCTGATGTGTTGTCAAAGGTGTTTATCTGTTACATCTCAAAGGCAACCTGACAGTCCACTGCCCTGAACCAGTTCCAGGCTAACTGCAAGAGATGGGCAGTGCAGAGGAAACCTACAAGTGTCAGAAAGTTGCCTTTGCTTTGTTACTATGCTTAGATTCCCACTCAAAGGAGGAGCTTGTACTTTGCTGGGCACAATTAGTACAATTTGCCAGAATGCCTGAGGGACCAGGCATCCCCTGCCTGTTCCTGGAGATCTCAACCCTTTTCCCCAGTTTGAAGACCCAACTGCCTTATTACCCCTGAAAAGTCTTCCACTTTTCTCCCTTTGGGGAGCAGGTATCTTTAGAGCATAAGCTCTCCTTTCTCCATTCTTTGATCAAGGAATAAAGTTTCTGCTCTGCTTTGCTGAGCATTGTCTTGAAGGCAATTGGCTCGAATGCCACTAGACAAGGGAAGGACCCCGCTGGAGTCCACCTGATGTGAGAGGGTTGGTGACAGAATCACCCTGTAGGTTATAGAGGGAAAAAGAGGGGGATAAATTAGGAGTATAAGATGAACAGAAATGAACTACAATGGTAGTGGTGGTTTAGTTGCTAAGTCATATCTAACTCTTGAGACCCCGTGGACTGTAGCCTGTACAGACTGTGGACTGTAGCCTGTACAGACTGTAGCCTGTAGCCTGCCATAGGATTTTCCAGGCAAGAATACTGGAGTGCGTGGCCATTTCCTTCTCCAGGGGATCTTACTGATCCAGGGATCAAACCTGTGTCTACTGCTTGGTAAGCGGATTCTTTACCACTATGCCACCTGGGAAGCCCCTTTACTGTATAGTACAGGGAGCTATATTCAATACCTTGTAAAACTATAATGAAAACAAATCTGAAAAATAATATGTATATATGTATAACTCAATCACTTTGCTGTACAACTAAAACTAACATAATATTGTAAGTCAACTACATATTTTTTTTTAAAAAAGGTTAAAATTGGGAATCTCAAATGGTTAAAACTAATATAATATTAAGAAAGAAGGTAAGATACAGAAGTAGATTCTGAAATCTTATCTATTAGTATAAATAGGCACATATCTAACAGTTAAGTCTGATGTAAGAGAATTATTCAATTCTTTAGTAATATTTCTTTCATAGCTCAGTTGGTAAAGAATCCACCTACAATGTCGGAGAACCCGGTTTGATTCCTGGGTTGGGAAGATCTGGTGGAGAAGGGACAGGCTACCCACTCCAGTATTTTGGGCTTCCCTTGTGGCTCAGCTGATGAAGAATCTGTCTGCAATGCGGGATATCTGGGTTCTATCCCTGGGTTGGGAAGATCCCCTGGAGAAGGGAAATCTTCCAGAACACTCCAGTATTCTGGCCTGGAGAATTCCATGGACTGTATAGTCCATGGGGTCGCAAAGAGTTGCACACGACTGAGCAATATCACCACTTCACTACTGCTTAGTAGTATTATGATGATATTAGATCAAGCGTCTTACACAATAACCATTCTTCCCAAAATATTTCTGAGGGAGAAATATATAGCCAAGAGACAATGACTAATGCTTAAGTACGTTATGATGGACTTTATCCAGTTACTAAGAGTAGAACATAAAAGAAAAATAATATATTTTATGGTTATAGCCAGGGTTCTTCTGAGCTAGGTACATGGATGGGAGGGAGAGGCCAGACAAGAGGAGTGTGCAACATCCTGTCCTGGCCAGGTCCAGGTTGCCTGAAGCAGGAGTCCCACCTGAGTGTGTGAACTGGCATTTGGAGGGACTATGGGCAGAGCTATTCCAACCGCCTAGGAGGAGGCGGAGAGCAGCAAGGACAGGCAAGTCTGCCCCACACAGAGGAGGAGGGGGATGGCAGCTTCCACCCACCTACCTGCTGGGTCTACTTTTTCTCACTCTTGTCTTTTTTCTTAGCATATAAACTTTCCACAGTTTACATGCTTTTTTTTCTAAATTAGGTATGTGTATATACATAATTTTTCAGAAAAATTTTTTCTTGCAATTACAACTAATTAAAGAATATTGTTAAAGCATATCAATGACAAGACACATGACAAGATTCATAGGAAAGACGTGACTCTCACAAGTGAGAAACTGATGGTTCCTTCTGTGTCATCCTGTCTCCCTGAATATGCTTCAATGGTTAAGAGCTGCTTCATGTTCAGGGGTGGCTTAGCCTTAGAGGAGGGACTTAGAAGGGGATTATATTGAAGATCAGAAGATGATGAATTTTTCCAGAACAAAAGATTTCGAAAATCTTCTAAAATTGCTCATTCATTTTCCATTTCCTTTCCACCATGTATTACATGTAGGCCCCTCTGTAACAGTTAATAGAAAAATTCAAATTATATTTTTTAAATGAAGGAAAAAAAGTCTGAGATCTGAGAACAGAAAAAGATATGAATTGGCCCATTAGAGATAACTGAGTTCCACTGAAATATGGCTTGTGTTTACTTTCTGTCCATATTAAAATGGCCTTTTTATGAAAGAAAATGTGCTGGCTTTTTCTTCCCCTTTCTTTCTGTCTGCTAATGAAGCCACATCAAGACAGATAAGAGTTTTAATCAGTTTCTGGAAAAGCAGATCCCCAAGAAAGGCTATTTTGCAGACTTTCTGGTTCATTTTGCCTCCATTGTTTTAGTGACCTGAATGTATGGAAAATCAAATTTTGTCACTTAAGCTGCTATTCTTGGCTGAGTTTTAGAGTACTCAGCAAGGTTCTGTAACAAACAAATGACCCTACCCCCACCCCTCACCCCCACCTCCACCCAGTATATATCTGAATATGCATTTGCTTAGATTCTAGCCAGGAAGATGAAAATAAATAGTGCAGGGTCACTAAAATTCCCATACTAATCATTTTGAGTGTGGTGTAAAACGAATGATTGCTAAGAGAGAAGGGGTGATGGGGCTCCTTTTGCTTAAGAAAATTAATCAATTAAAGGGTTAAGACTGATTGGTTAGAAAACCACCAGAAAGGTCACTCCTAACAGAGTCATTAAACTTCGAGTAAACGGCCATCAGCTTACCCTGCAAAGTAAGTGGCCTGGCTGCTGAATACAAATTATTTGCAGAACCCTCTGCTAGCCTTGCCTCATTTTGCCACTGGGGATATGCAGAAGCTGGAATTTGCAGGTTTATGCATGGATGTATGCATTTATGCATCTCATTATAAATTATTATCTTTGTATTGAAAAAGAACTCCACAGGCACAGCATCAATACAGGAGAGGTGTGCCTGGGCGGCAAGTGCTTGGATCAGGGGCATCTTGTTTTGTTTTGTTTTTTTTTTCTGAATAGAATCTGGGAAATCATGGTTGTCCTCAAGAGTCAGGGCTCTTATTTGGCTTGCTTTAATCTCACAGTGAGATTAAATAATCTCAGATTTATCTGAGATTTATCTCAGATAAATTTCTATCAGAAGTCCAGGAAGCCTAGAGGTCTAATGTTCCCATGACCTCCTCCACAAGTCATATCTGATCAAAAAAGCCTTAGCAAATCAAGGACAGATGTGAGGGAATCTGCCTTTCAAAGAGAGGACAGTCTAAGCAGATTTCAGTGGAGCTTTGCAGTCAGATTTCCTAGGATCACTGCGGTAGAGCTGGCTGCGAGATAGATTAATGCAGACACAGTGGCCTTGGGATTCCCTCAAATGGCCAGTGTGTGATTCTGGAAAAGCCGTGCCGTGTAGAATAGAATTCTGGGAAAATACTGTCTTGATTTCCTTCCTAATTTTGAGAAGACTTGCAAATCCCTGCGGAGAAGGCAATGGCACCCCACTCTAGTACTCTTGCCTGGAAAATCCCATGGACAGAGGAGTCTGGTAGGCTGCAATCCATGGGGTCGCTAAGAGTTGGACATGACTGAGCGACTTCACTTTCACTTTTCACTTTCATGCATTGGAGAAAGCAATGGCAACCCACTCCAGTGTTCTTGCCTGGAGAATCTCAGGGATGGGGGAGCCTGGTGGGCTGCCGTCTCTGGGGTCACACACAGTCAGACACAACTGAAGCGACTTAGCAGCAGCAGCAAATCCCTGCCTTGCCCTTTCCCTCCTGGCAGACTCTTAGGGGTCAGTGATACTTGGGAGAAGACTACACTTAGACTCGATACCTAGAGGATTCCAGAAATATTCTTCTGGGTCTTTATTCATTCATTCAGTTATTCATTTAATGAATTTTAATGAGCCTACTTAATGTGTCAGGCACTCCAGTAGGTGAGGGACATACAAAGAAAGGCTGTCCTGTCAGGTGAGACAGAAAAGTAATGGAATACATTCAATGGGATGGGGCAGAAAGCAGCTGCAAGAGAAGGGTCTTAGAACTCACTGGGGAGAGTGTGGAGGGGCTAGGGAAAATACTTGGTAAGAAGGGCAGAAAACTCGGTTTCACCACGCTCGACTCCAGTGTAAAGTTCTTTATCTGAAAGTTGGCAGCCTCCCCAAGTGCACATATACAGATGTTTGCTTGTTTTTAACTCCTGAACCAGACAGCCACCAGCTCAGAGCCATAATCATGGGGCAGCCTACTGCAGTTTTCATGGATGACACTTTATGAATAATAGGAATTTCAAGAATGATTTTGGCTTAAGACCAGGGATGAGACCTTCTTATGGGGCTCAGTATGTCAGCACTCTGCCCTGGTAAGAGATCTGCAGACAGCACAGTCTATCAGAATGAGCTCACTGCTGTTCCTTCTTTTCCTGCCTGCCATGCTGTTTATTAATTACCATCTGTTATTTTTAAAGAATTTCTGTTGTGCAGAAGCTTTTAAGTTTGATTAGGTCCCATTTATTTTATTTTTTATTTTATTTCCGATATTCTGGGAGGTGGGTCATAGAGGATCCTGCTGTGATGTATGTCAGAGAGTGTTTTGCCTATGTTTTCCTCTAGGAGTTTTATGGTTTCTGGTCTTACATTTAGCTCTTTAATCCATTTTGAGTTTATTTTTGTGTATGGTGTTAGGAAGTGTTCTAGTTTCATTCTTTTACAAGTGTTCGACCAGTTTTCCCAGCACCACTTGTTAAAGAGATTGTCTTTAATCCATTGTATATTCTTGCCTCCTTTGTCAAAGATAAGGTGACCATATGTGCGTGGATTTATCTCTGGGCTTTCTATTTTGTTCCATTGATCTATATTTCTGTCTTTGTGCCAGTACCATACTGTCTTGATGACTGTGGCTTTGTAGTAGAGCCTGAAGTCAGGCAGGTTGATTCCTCCAGTTTCATTCTTCTTTCTCAAGATAGCTTTGGCTATTCGAGGTTTTTTGTATTTCCATACAAATTGAGACATTATTTGTTCTAGCTCTGTGAAGAATACCATTGGTAGCTTGATGGGGATTGCATTGAATCTATAAATTGCTTTGGGTAGTATACTCATTTTCACTATATTGATTCTACCGATCCATGAACATGGTATATTTCTCCATCTATTAGTGTCCTCTTTGATTTCTTTCACTAGTGTTTTATAGTTTTCTCTATATAGGTCTTTAGTTTCTTTAGGAAGATATATTCCTAAGTATTTTATTGTTTTCATTGCAATGGTGAATGGAATTGTTTCCTTAATTTCTCTTTCTATTTTCTCGTTATTAGTGTACAGGAATGCAAGGGATTTCTGTGTGTTGATTTTATATCCTGCAACTTTACTATATTCATTGATCAGTTCTAGTAATTTTCTGGTGGAATCTTTAGGATTTTCTATAGCACTGTTTACAATAGCCAGGACTTGGAAGCAACCTAGATGTCCATCCACAGATGAATGGATAAGAAAGCTGTGGTACATATACACAATGGAGTATTACTCAGCCATTAAAAAGAATACATTTCAATCAGTTCTAATGAGGTGGATGGAACTGGAACCTATTATACAGAGTGAAGTAAGTCAGAAAGAAAAACACAAATACAGTATCAGATCAGATCAGATCAGATCAGTCGCTCAGTTGTGTCCAACTCTTTGCGACCCCATGAACTGTAGCACGCCAGGCCTCCCTGTCCATCACCAACTCCCGGAGGTCACTCAGACTCACATCCATCGAGTCAGTGATGCCATCCAGCCATCTCATCCTCTGTCGTCCCCTTCTCCTCCTGCCCCCAATCCCTCCCAGCATCAGAATCTTTTCCAATGAGTCAACTCTTCGCATGAGGTGGCCAAAATACTGGAGTTTCAGCTTTAGCATCATTCCTTCCAAAGAAATCCCAGGGCTGATCTCCTTCAGAATGGACTGGTTGGATCTCCTTGCAGTCCAAGGGACTCTCAAGAGTCTTCTCCAATACCACAGTTCAAAAGCATCAATTCTTCGGCACTCAGCCTTCTTCAGAGTCCAGCTCTCACATCCATACATGACCACAGGACAAATACAGTATACTAACGCTTATATATGGAATTTATAAAGATGGTAACAATAACCCTGTTTACGAGACAGCAAAAGAGACACTGATGTATAGAACAGACTTTTGGACACTGGGAGAGGGCGGGATGATTTGGGAGAATAACATTGAAATATGTATAATATCATATTTGAAACGAGTCGCCAGTCCAGGTACGATGCCCGATAGCGGGTCCCTGGGGCTGGTGCACTGGGACGACCCAGGGGGATGGTGTGGGGAGGGAGGAGGGAGGAGGGTTCAGGATGGGGAGCACGTCTATACTGGTGGCGGATCCATCTCGATGTATGGCAAAAGCAATACAATATTGTAAAGTTAAGCAAAATAAAATTTAATTAAAAAAAAAAATAAAGGGAATCTATAAATAGAAAAAAAAAAAAAAGAATTTCTGGAATCAAAAGAAAGAGCAAAAAGAGAAAAGGGTGATCAGAGATGAACGCACTTCCAAATCTGGGTCACGTGTGCCAATGAAACAGGAAAAATGTCTAGGGGGAAATATGCAGATTATTCCAGAACAGCAGGAACAGTCATAGACTTGCATGTTCCAGAAGATTAAAGGAATCGCAGGACTCGAGGACAATGACAGTTACACTCTGGGGGTGCTCTTAATGGGGATATGACGTGTTCAGCTGATTGGCTGTCCATTCCTTGCTTTTTGGAACAGTGACACAATGTGAATTTCACCCATCTCTACAGCAGCAGCAAGCAGTTACAGAAGAGATTCTTTCTCTCTCTTTAGTCGCTAAGTCGTGTCCGACTCTTGTGACCCCATGGACTGTAGCCTGCCAGGCTCCTCTGTCCATGGGATTCTCCAGGCAAGAATATTGGAGTCGGTTGCCATTTTCTTCTCCAGGGGATCTTACTGACCCAGGAATCAAACCTGGGTCTCCTGCATTGCAGGCAGATTCTTTACCGACTGAGCTATGAGGGAAGCCCCATACTATGATATCAATATGCTTTATAAGTATGTTATTATTTTTGAGAATTGTATGACATTTTTTGAAATAGCTGGAGATACCCTAAGGCTTTTAAAAAACAGAGTAGAAATCACTGCCTTGAGTAAAAATAACTTCACATTTGGCTGCGGAGAGCTCCCCTGATACCATTAATTTGGCATCTAATCATCCTTCCTTGAAGCACCTCACAGCACTTCTGTCACCCTGTGTTATAACTGGAATCTTGAGTTGTTATTTAACTTTGTCATGGGGTGACAAAGCAAAGGTATGTGTTGTTGCTTTAGAGTGATAGCTGTCTCTTCTCCTAGCCCTCATCACATGGGTGTATGCCTGCCTATGAAATGACTTATGTTAGGTTCTTGGGCAAAATGACATTTTAGTGGGACCAGGAATGAAAAAAGAATGAACATGTTAACCATCCATGAAAAACAAAATAACATAATTATGATTAATCCAGACAGATTTACTACAATGACATCTTTAATAAACAAGTAAATTGAGTCTGCTCTTTGAAGAATCAAAATACCTTTGACATAAGTACTCCCTCTAATGGCAATGGCAATATTTAGCTGGTTTATACCAATAAAGTTGCAAATAAACACTTAAAAAGGAATCAAGCTCTAATTTAAAATACCTCCTAGGCACTGCCTTATCTCACAATGTTATAGTGAGATTACCGATTGTTTTATTCTGAAACCAGCCTGAGACCCAGGCCTCTGCAATTTACAGCATGTCAGTGATCTTAGTCAACATTAATTTTCTCGATCCTGATTGACATGTTTTCCTTCACACTACAAAAGGATCTAAGTTTATGATTTACATGGACAACATGACTGTGTTCCAGGACTAGAAGCAAAACAGATCACACTCTTAATGTGGATAATAAATTTGCATCCTTGTTAATGTGGAAAATTCTTAGACATGACAAATGGCAAGATGGGAATACATGATCACTGAAAGTTGCATGCCCAGAAGTTAAGTAATTGGCAATGTTAGCAAAAAACCCAGTCAAACAAACCCCAGGAAAACAATGGATCAAGAGTCATTGATTCTATGTGTCTCTCTCACATTAAAATCACTTGGGTAGCTTTTAAACTACTTATTGCCCAGGCTCAGTCCCAGAGATTCTGATTCAATTAGTCCTGGGTGAGACCACATATATAATATTTTTAAAAGCTCCCCAGGAGATTCTAATGTACCCAAGATTAAGAGCCACTGAGTATGAAATGTACTCTGCATATCGGCAGGCCCATGATCAATAGGATAGAAACTAAAATAAATCAGTGATTCATTAATTCACAGAATCATTAAAGAAAGACTTACTGAGGACTCATTATGTGGCAGGCATTGTTCTCTGCTTCAATGCTACAAGGCAAAGAAGTTGCAAACTAAATACTCTTCAGGAGTGTATTATCTAGTGAATTATAATGGTCCTTGGACAGTTGCATCTGCGATGCCCTCAGCCACAATGTAGGAAACCACTGAATTCAAGTCTTCCCCACTCCCACTCCCAACTAGGGATAACAACATCCCTAACGCCCACAGAGCACTTTATAAATTGCAGAGCCTGCGGGCTATCATGACCCCTGGTTGTGTGTGGGCTTAGTCACTCAGTCATGTCTGCCTCTTTGGGACCCCATGGACTGTAGCCCACCAGGCTCCTCTGTCCATGGGATTCTCCAGGCAAGAATACTGGAGTGGGATGGCATGTCCTCCTCTGGGAGATCTTCCTCCAGGGATCGAACCCAGGTATGCTGCATTGCAGGCGGATTCTTTACCGTCTGAGCCACCAAGGAAGCCCATGATACCTTGTATTTATAGTAACCTTAGATAAGGAAAGAATTTTGGGCATACCCATTTTACGGTGAGGACACTGAGGCTCTCACAGGCTTTTCAGGAAACGATCACTAGCTCTTTTTCTTCTTTTCCTTTACAATCAAAAGACCTAGGTTTCAGCTATGTTTCTACCACTTAAAATATAACAGGCAAGTTCTTAAAAACATGTTTACTCTTTACAGTAACCTAATGGATAGAATCATTATCATCCCCAATATATAATATGCAAATTAAATTTCAAAGATATAAGATAATTTAGTAAAGGTCATTAATTCTGTTTTCTATCATTTTCACTTGGCATATAGATTCTCTAATATAATAACCATGAAATATGAGTCTTACTACCTGTAAAACCAGGGTTTACCAGCCTGTCTCCAATCAGCTAGTAATGAGCTGTGATGGACACATTTAAGGAAAAAAAAATTACTTCAAGAAATGGGGGTACTAATCTCATTCACATTCCAAAATATACGAGGACATCAGCTTTAAACATGGCAAAATTTGGGGCAACAGTTCTTAGTGATATGAATGTTAAAGCTAGGTTAAATATCAGAGATCAGGTAGTACAAACTTTTCTTGTTATAAAAGAGGAGTCCAAGACTCTATGAAATAAAACCATTTGCCCAAGATCACACAATTAATAGCAGGGCTAAGAATAGAACACAAGACACTGCTAATGCTAATTCACTTCAGTCATGTCCAACTCTGTGAGACCCCATAGACAGCAGCCCACAACATGTTCCCACCAAGTCTCAAACATGCCCAGGACATTATTTACTTGTCATAGGATGGACCAAAGCAGTTCTCTCTCTAATAGATTTTCAACTTTGATTATATTCAAAAAGGTTTGAGAAAAATTCAAGGAGATGAAACATATTCAATTTTCATCTAGAATTTCTAACATTTCTAGAAAGTACTTTGAACCTTCAAAATTAAACTTAAGAACTGCCAGCCAATACGCTCCATTCTTCTAAATACACACCCCTATTACCAGCTGATTGGACACATCTGAATGTTAACTATTCTTAACTACCTCCTGAAAATCTGCCAAAGTGATCTTTGCCAGATGGTGCAGGAAGTCAACTATTCTTAAATACTGATTCATTGCTGAAAATTTCAATTCCTGTTTATGTGTGTAGGTAGGAGATCTGAGTGATACCTGGGTAGATTACGGTGCTAGCTCTGCCACTTACTAGCCATTAAGCTTTTGGGCCTTGGTATCCATGATTATAGGAATTTTATTTTTTTAGATTAAAGTATAGTTGACATTCAATATTATACGCTAAAGGTGTACAACAAAGTGATTTGCAACTTGTTAAAGGTTATACTCCAGCTTTAGTTATCTTTGCATATTCCCCATGTTGCAGCTTACTTATTATATATTTAATAGCCAGTCCCCTTCTTTTCTAAATTGTGACTTGGCCCCAGGCCATGAGTTGGAACACACTCACTTTAGTGAGCCTTTTTCTTCTTCTTTTCACGTGGGACCTGACCAGTGTCTTGTGGGCACTACTTGCATGACTTGAGCAAAACAAGTAAATCAATTCCCCAGATTCAGCATCCGCAAACATCACACATCTAAAAAGAAACGTACAGAAGAGACATTCAAATCTAAGACAGGAACTTTAGTTTTGTTAGTGGATCTAACATCTGGCTCTCTCTCAGACCCAGGACATCTTTCTGCTGGTCGATACTAAAAACCTCAGGCACCACGGAAAGGAGAATGCATGGGAAAATGCTATTAATAAAGGACATTTACATGTAATGAGACCCTTCTATGCATCTGGAGCTTCAAATACATTTTTCCTCACAATATACCTACCTGATATGGAGGAGCAAGTGCTCATGGACACTGAGAAACTGAGAGCAGAGATAATGTTCAGGAATTTACTGAACTCTGATTTCCTCTGCCAGATAGACGTGGCCTTGATGATGACGGGTTGGACACAAGCCCCACAAGAAAATGGTATCTGCATTTCCTCAAGAGAAAGCGTTAAGTGCAAAGACTGTCCTTGAATATAATGAAAGGCTCAACTTTAAACGCATTGTGGAAAATCAAAACAGTAGACTTGTCAGCCGTGGCAAGGCACAGTCCTACACAAAGTCACTAGTAGGTCTTCGTGACCACCTGGCTTTTGATAAAGTGCTGCCCTTGGTTAAATACAATGGAACACAATCAAATCTTCAAATAGTATATGTGTGTTCTCTTAAATCTGAAATGCTGAACTATTATCACTCCAATTGATCAAATGACGAAAAGGAGAACCAGAAATGGTAGCCTTGCCTGAGGCGTGAAGAGATTAAATAACCATCTCAGCTATCTTTTCTATAAACATAAAGAATCCATAAAGAAAGGAAGGGTAGCATTATTTCCAATGGCCATAGGGACTACTGAGTAGCAGAAAGTACTGAAGCAGTGACAAAAGCAGGCCTGGGAAGTAGAGGGAAGAGGAACCCAAGTCACAATCTTGCTCTGCTCTAATCTACAAGGCCTATGTCAGGGGCTTACCCATCAGTTTGATGTCTGCCATTATAAACCAGAAGCTGGGCTTTCCTGGTAGCTCAGTTGGTGAAGAATCTGCCTGCACTGCAGGAGACCCCAGTTCAACTCCAGGGCTTCCCTGGTAGCTCAGCTGGTAAAGAATCTGCCTGCACTGCAGGAGACCCCAGTTCAACTCCAGGGCTTCCCTGGTAGCTCAGCTGGTAAAGAATCTGCCTGCAAGGCAGGAGACCCCAGTTTGACTCCTGGGTCAGAAAGTTCCCCTGGAGAAGGGATAGGCTACCCATTCCAGTATTCTTGGGCTTTCCCAGTGGCTGAGACAGTAAAGAACCAACCTGCAATGTGGGAGACCTAGGTTCGATCCCTAGGTTGGGAAGATCCCCTGGAGGAGCGCATGGCAACCCACTCCAGTATCCTTGCCTGGAGAATCCCCATGGACAGAGGAACCTGGCGGGCTACAGTCCATGGGGTCACAAAGAATCGGATACAGCTGAGCAACTAAGCTCACACACATTATAAACCAGAATGGTACCAGACCTTGACATTTGCCCTGCTATAGTGAGTCTTTGGAATAAGAGAAGTGGCCCTGATTTTCATTTTGAATTTGTCTTTAAGAATTATATGTGGAGAAGGTGAGAAACACAGATGAATCAAAGGCTCTGAGTTCAGATAATAGTTGACTTCACTATCCCCCACTCCCTGATCCCACATGCTTCCTGGTGATTGGAGGAGTCATGAATCATGAGCTTAGACTGCCCAGTGAGTAAGTAAGCAGGGTTTTTGTTTAAGAAGAGTCTTCCAGTTTTGCAGGTACTGTAAAAGTGACCTAAACAAAAATAGTGGTGGGTAAAGACAGAGTACACAGATTCATGTGTCATCTCAGCCTCAGAGCATCAGCCTCTGACCTCTGTAGAGCTGCCAAGAAGGGGAACTCAGAGGCCAGGCTTCTATCAAGACTGCAGCAGTAAGTATTTGGTGTCAGTAAAACTCTGCTTGCCAAGGCTACTGCAGACCAGCTCCCACTGCACCCTGGTACAAGTATAGTTTCCATGTGAAAACATCAGTTTGCTCAGTTCTGAAGACACGGGTCTTTGTGAGTTTTCTGTGACCTCCAAAGAGGAAACATCCCATGCAATGTAGAAGAAAGAGGGTTTAAATGATGACACGTCTTTGAGTCAGAAGCGATAGATTCCCACCCAGGAGAAAGGCAACAACAGGCTGAGAAAGGGTGATTCAAGAAGCTAGATATATAGTCAATATAAGTCAGAAAACTGATATTTCAATAAATACTAATCAAATTCTAAGAGTTTTCAGACAAAAAAAATTTCTTGCCTTACCAAAGAGAACGTAGCTATTACTAATATGAGTCCCCAGTTATTTCAAAGGGTATCTGTTTGGCATACTGTAATGAGTATACATTTCCCAATTAATTTGGTTTAGAGTCAGAAAAGGGGGAAAGACTTCTGGGAAGTCATCTCATTTCTTTCAAACTCAAAGAGTTAAATCTAAGTTCACATTGGCTTGGCTCAGTGTTCTTATTTGAAAGAAGCAATGAAGCAGGACATTCAATGATAAATTCTTTTCAAAAAGCTCTTTTAAGTTGTGGTCCCCAGAAATGCTGGCAGAAATAAATATACATTTTTTAAAAGAGAAAAAAAAAAAAAAAGTCCTGTGCCTTTCATGAATTGATTGCATCTCCTGCTTCTGCAAGCTAAGAAGTCATAATCCTCTGCAATCACAGATTGTTTGAAGCCAATAAACCAAAGGTGATGACCTTGCTAATACATCCCAGCAGGAGAAAGAAATAAAGCCGTGCTGAGGAATAACTCTTCAGCACACCATTTCCCTTTGGAAAGAAGAGAACAGAGCTGAAAATGCCCCAGCTTGATTTATGGATGAACAGTAGTTCAGAAACTTCACCTGAAATAAGAAAACGGGTTTCCTAAAGCTCACCAGTAGTGCTGTTTCATCCCTTGTGCCCTACGACACACAGGACAAAGTCCCCACCCCTAGGTGCCAGCTTCGTTGACACCAAGGCTTCCCCAGCTTTGGTTGGAGACCATATTGCTCTCTGATGGGAGGCCCCTATTCCCCCTACGTGAAGTTTATTCTCTGGTGACAGAGCAGTGTGCAGGGCTCAGAATTAGGAATTCAAATGGGCTCAACATTACATTTGTTTTTAAACAACCCCCCAATGGTAGCCAAAGGAAAAGAAACTAGGAGATACTGAAAGGAAGTGAAAGTGAAAACTGCTCACCCTTTTTGACTCCATGTCCTACCCTTTTCAACTCCATGGACTAGTCCATGGAATTCTCCAGGCCAGAATACTGGAGTTGGTAGCCTTTCCCGTCTCGAGGGGATCTTCCCAACCCAGGGATTGAACTCAGGTCTTCCGCATTGTAGGCAGATTCATTACCAGCTGAGCCACAAGGGAAGCCCAATAATACTGGAGTGGATAGCCTATCCCTTCTCCAGAAGATCTTCCCGACCCAGGAATTGAAATGGGGTCTCCTGCATTGCAGGTGGATTCTATACCAACTGAGCTATCGGGGAAACCCCTAGGAGATACTAATGGGGATAAAATCATCTCCCCTTTACAACAATACCACCTTCCAACATACACTGAAGCATAATTACAGACAAGCCACATGGCAGTGTCAACCTACATGGCAGAATCAAATTAATATTTGACACCTCCTTCATGTACAATGGCAATGAATGAGAGCAAGACCTGATATTTGATTAAACTACTCCTGTTACCCTTTGATTACTTGTGATATACAGTAAGCAGCAAGCTTTGCATCAATTAATTATATCCACAGATGACACAGTTCATTTGTTTTTTAAGTCTTCTCTCCCCAACTATGGCATTGTTTTTTAAGTCTTCTCTCCTCAATCATGGCATCCACTCCCATCACTTCATGGCAAATAGATGGGGAAACAATGGAAACAGTGACAGACTTTATTTTCAGATCAGATCAGTCGCTGAGTCGTGTCCGACTCTTTGCAACCCCATGAACCGCAGCACGCCAGGCCTCCCTGTCCATCACCAGCTCCCGAAGGACACCCAGACTCACACCCATCAAGTCAGTGATGCCATCCAGCCATCTCATCCTCTGTCGTCCCCTTCTCCTCCTACCCTCAATCCCTCCCAGCATCAGAGTCTTCTCCAATGAGTCAATTCTTCGCATGAGGTGGCCAAAATACTGGAGTTTCAGCTTTAGCATCATTCCTTCCAAAGAAATTCCAGGATTGATCTCCTTCAGAATGGACTGGTTGGATCTCCTTGCAGTCCAAGGGACTCTCAAGAGTCTTCTCCAACACCACAATTCAAAAGCATCAATTTTTCGGCGCTCAGCCTTCTTCACAGTCCAGCTCTCACATCCATACATGACCACAGGAAAGACCATAGCCTTGACTAGGCGAACCTTTGTTGGTAAAGTGATGTCTCTGCTTTTTAATATGCTATCTAGGTTGGTCATAACTTTCCTTCCAAGGAGTAAGCGTCTTTTAATTTCATGGCTGCAGTCACCATCTGCAGTGATTTTGGAGCCCAGAAAAACAAAGTCTGACACTGTTTCCACTGTTTCCCCATCTATTTCCCATGCAGTGATGGGACCAGATGCCATGATCTTCGTTTTCTGAATGTTGAGCTTTAAGCCAACCTTTTCACTCTCCACTTTCACTTTCATCAAGAGGCTTTTTAGCCCCTCTTCACTTTCTGCCATAAGAGTGGTGTCATCTGCATATCTGAGGTTATTGATATTTCTCCCGGCAATCTTGATTCCAACTTGTGTTTCTTCCAGTCCAGCATTTCTCATGATGTACTCTGCATATAAGTTAAATAAACATGGTGACAATATGCAGCCTTGACGTCCTCCTTTTCCTATTTGGAACCAGTCTGTTGTTCCATGACCAGTTCTAACTGTTGCTTCCTGACCTGCATACAGGTTTCTCAAGAGGCAGGTCAAGTGTCTGGTATTGCCATCTCTTTCAGAATTTTCCATAGTTTATTGTGATCCACACAGTCAAAGGCTTTGGCATAGTCAATAAAGCAGAAATAGATGTTTTTCTGGAACTCTCTTGCTTTTTCCATGATCCAGCGGATGTTGGCAATTTGATCTCTGGTTCCTCTGCCTTTTCTAAAACCAGCTTGAACATCAGGAAGTTCACGGTTCACATATTGCTGAAGCCTGGCTTGGAGAATTTTGAGCATTACTTTACTAGCGTGTGAGATGAGTGCAATTGTTCGGTAGTTTGAGCACTCCTTGGCATTGCCTTTCTTTGGGATTGGGATGAAAACTGACCTTTTCCAGTCCTGTGGCCACTGCTGAGTTTTCCAAATTTGCTGGCATATTGAGTGTAGCACTTTCACAGCATCATCATTCAGGACTTGGAATAGCTCCACTGGAATTCCATCACCTCCACTAGCTTTGTTCGTAGTGATACTTTCTAAGGCCCATTTGACTTCACATTCCAAGATGTCTGGCTCTAGGTCAGTGATCACATCATCATGATTATCTAGGTCTTGAAGCTCTTTTTTGTACAGTTCTTCTGTGTATTCTTTCCACCTCTTCTTAATACTCAATGAAATTAAGCCATGCCCGAGGGGCAACCTGGGACTTTATTTTGGGGGGCTCCAAAATCATTGCAGATGGTGACTGCAGCCATGAAATTAAAAGACACTTGCTCCTTGGAAGAAAAGCTATGACCGACCTTGACAGCATATTAAAAAGCAGAGACATTACTTTGCCAATAAAGGTCCATCTAGTCAAAGCTTTGGTTTTTCCAGTAGCCATGTATGGATATGAGAGTTGGACTATAAAGAAAGCTGAGTGCTGAAGAATTGATGCTTTTGAACTGTGGTATTGGAGAAGACTCTTGAGAGTCCCTTGGACTTCAAGGAGATCCAACCAGTCAATCCTAAAGGAAATCAGTCCTGAATATTCATTAGAAGGACTGATGCTGAAGCTGAAACTCCAATACTTTGGCCACCTGATGTGAAGAATTGACTCATTTGAAAAGACTCTGATGCTGGGAAAGATTGAAGGTGTGAGAAGGGGATGGCAGAGGATGAGATGGTTGGATGGCATCACCGACTTGATGGACATGAGTTTGAGAAAGCTCTGGGAGCTGGTAATGGACAGGGAAGCCTGGCATGCTGCAATCTCTGGGGTCACCAAGAGTTGGACATGACTGAGTGACTGAACTGAACTAACTGAACTCCCCAGTCTATTGTCCTGGTGCTCTTTTTACTGAACAACTACTATGGGCCAAGAACTATACCTGGTGCTATGGATATAAAGGTTAATAATGTAATAGGCAACCTTCAAGACAGTCCCTGTAAGGGGAATAAATATACAGAAAGTACTAATGACTCAAAGTAATACATCAAAAAAGGAAAATATGTACAACAGAAAGAGTATGTGAGCAGTGATTTATTCTGTGTGGAAGGTGCTGGTCAAGAAAGGGATCACACAAGAGATGGTCGCTCTGGGGTTCAAAGCCAGGCTCTGGAGCCAGACTGCTTGAATTCAGATCTCTTCTCTACTGTCTAATATTCTTATGACTCTGAGCAGTATCCTCATCTATAAAATGTGTATAATGATATAACCAAACTCGGAGGGTATCGAGAGGACTCACTTATGGTTAATACATAAAAAGTTCTTAGAGGAGTGTCTTTGTTGTTGTTTGGTCACTAGGTCGTGTCAGACTCTTTGTGACTCCATGGACTGTAGCCCGCCAGGCTCCTCTGTACGTGGGATTTCCCAGGCAAGAATACTGGAGTGGGTTGCCATTTCCTTTCCCAGGGGATCTTCTCGACCCATGTCTCTTGTATCTTCTGCACTGGCAGGCAGGTTCTTTACCAACTGAGTCTAACACATAGTAAACCATCTGTATAAGTGGCTATCATTATTATTTACTAGACAAATAGCCTGAAGGGAAAAGGCATTTCAGATGAAGAAGGGAAGACCACAGAAGTACAAGATCGAAGATTTTTATTGGTTTCAGGTTATTTAATTTACTTACTGTGTAATTAGTAAGTGATGCACATTTTTTAAAATGTAAGTGTCATTATAATTCTACTAGATAAATACTATTGCATCTCCTTTTATGATGAGAAAATGAAGCAGAGATTGGAAAACTTGCCCATTGTCTCAGAGCTAGTTAGTGGACAGAGCCTGGATTCATGTCTGGGCATCCGATGCTTGAGCCCAAGTGCTGACCTGTTTACGGACAGCCTTCCAAGGGCACATGTTGTTTGGCAGAACCTACACGTAGTTCACTATGTCTGGAACACATAATGAGCTTCCTTTATTGAGAATTATACTAAATGGAGTGATCAAAGTCAAGGACTATCAATACCTAACAGGATAAAGACAGGAGAAGCCAAAGTCAACTGAGAGTCCAGAAAATTAAATTCTGAAAAGCAGACTTTAATATCAAAGAAGCACATTTTTGGCATGGGCTCCAGAGCAAATTGTGATAAGAAGGAAAAAGTAACCAGAAAGGAAATCAACATTACTTCAGTGTGATATCTAGGCTGGCACTGTTTTCTTAAAGGCGTCACGGTGGCTACCAGACGTGGTCCACAAGTCTTAGCCTTGGAGTCAGCAGCTTCCCAGAGAAAAATCTAATATAACTCAACCAGAGAAGGCTGCCCAGTGTTTCCCCACAATGTGAGTTTTCACTCAGAATGTTGGGGGCCTGATAAACAGATCCAGCTGTTACATATGCTGCTGCTGCTAAGTCACTTCAGTCGTGTCCGACTCCGCGTGACCCCATAGACGTCAGCCCACCAGGCTCTCCTGCCCCTGGGATTCTCCAGGCAAGAAAACTGGAGTGGGTCGCCATTTCCTTCTCCAATGCATGAAAGCGAAAAAGTGAAAGTGAAGTCGCTCAGTCGCGTCCGACTCTTAGCGACCTCATGGACTGCAGCCCACCAGGCTCCTCCGTCCATGGGATTTTCCAGGCAAGAGTACTGGAGTGGGGTGCCATTGCACACGTGGAGAAATACTGGCTCCTTCTCCTACAGATCTGGGTGTATTTATTAACAGTATCTTTTAAGAAAATATTTTTCTGATTAACGCCACCTCCTCTTACCAGGTCCTTTTCACAGAGTCCCCTGAAAGCTAGATACAGTCTAAGTTTAATATTAAAAAAGTCTGGATATTATTTCTTCAGTGTTCTTTAGGCTTTTAGACATGCTTGGATTGGGAGGGGGCGGTCCTACTATTCACTCTTAGTCCTCCCTCAATCCCCAGTTCACTTTCTTCTCTGTCTGGCACAGATCCCCTCATCTACCACTCACTGCCCCCAATCATCTTCCTGTCCTGTCCTCTAACACTGCTCCAGAAAAACACAACCAACTGCCTTCTTGAGGATGTCCCCTGCTCACGGGAGTGAAAACAGCCACGCTGACCCCCAGGCCGTGGCCTCAGCTGGGCTCTCAGCATCACCCACAGCTACCCCTGCTTTCCGAGTAGGCCTTCCTCGTGGCTCCTTAGCAGCTGCTCCAAACCATCTGGCTTCCCTTATGCTGAAAGAGAAGCAATGCTCCCCTTCTGGTCCACTCCTCATCACCCTGATCCACCATAGCTAGATTACCTGCCCCCCAACCACAGAAGCTCCAAATCCATATACTCCCTGCCGCTCAATCCTCGACCAGTTTTACTCCCTCCTAAGTTCTACATTTTTAATCTCTTTCCATGGATTCAACCCACATAAAACAGGGTTGTCCTCACTTAAGGAAAGGAAGATATTCCTTTAGTCTATGACCTCTTTTATATTTGTATATGTCTTCCTTTATGTCCCTTCAAAACTTCTTTCTTGAAAGAGTTGCCCCCATATCCTTTTCTCCTTCACTAATAGAAAGTGCTCAGGAGATGTCAACAGAGCAGGTGTATGTAGTAAATAACCTCGCCACCCACTGGACTATCTAAGACTAAGGCAAGAAAATCATGTCTCTTCCTTTCACCTTCTCCCTCATCCAAATGGCCCTATTCATTTTCACTTTAAAAGATTTATTGAAATCACCACCACTACCCACTTCCATACCCCATACTCCCTTCCTTTGTGGCCTAAAATAAGTCAATCCCTTCTCAGCTCTTCTGATACCACTGACTGCTTTTCCCCTGGTCACCAGTATTGTTGTTTCCCAAGTGAAATTCTCAACATGACACCATGATTCATTTATTTTCCTAAAATTCACATTTCATCAAGTTTCCCCCTTGCCCCAAACCAAAAAATGATATTTCAATGGGGATACATATCAGAATAACTAGCACAGAAAAATATGAATTAGCCCACCTCTATTTTTCCAAAATCATCTCCAAACATCCTCTCCATACACAGAGTATATTCCAATATTACACACACAGAGTATATTCCAATCTTGAACAGTTTCCTCAATATGCAAGACTATCATCACTTAAAGGTGCTTAGAATACAGTATATTCTCAGTAAATAAACAGCCCCATTTACTAGTGTGATTCTTACTTGTTCCTCAAGATTCAAATCAGATATCCTTTCCCTTCTTCATCCCAGCTCATATTACAATACCTCTATTATGACATTTGATTCACTAATTTCTCATTTATTTATCTCTCTCCCACTGTGAATTCCTTAAGAGCAACAGTCAAACCTTATGTGTATCTGGATTCACACAATTTACCATGATTCTAGGCATGTATTTACTTACACATTCAATTAATTGAGAAATCTCACTTGAATGTCTATGTGCCACGCACTTTCCTGGGCATTTGAAATACAGTGGAAAGTAAGATAGACAATATTTTTGCCTTCAGGGAGCTTATATTCTACTGGTGGCATCGGCCAGTAAACAAGTGATAACTAGAATCATTAGACATCAGGACATGCAGTAAATGACAGGAACAAAGAGCTATGGTAAAAAGAAACAAGAGTCTCCTTTTAATAGGTGGGAACTTTTTAAAAATAAGATGGTATTCAGGCTGAAACCTAAAAAATGAGGACAAGCTAGTCATGTTGACTGAATAATGAGATTGCATGCTGGTGAATTTCAGAATTTTCCACAATTTATTGTGATCCACACTGTATGCAGGTCAGGAAGCAACAGATAGAACTGGACATGGAACAACGGACTGGTTCCAAATAGGAAAAGGAGTACGTCAAGGCTGTATATTGTCACCCTGCTTATTTAACTTCTATGTGGAGTACATCATAAGAAACGCTGGGCTGGAAGAAGCACAAGCTGGAATCAAGATTGCCCAGAGAAATATCAATAACCTCAGATACGCAGATGACACCATCCTTATGGCAGAAAGTGAAGAGGAACTAAAAAGCCTCTTGATGAAAGCGAAAGTGAAGAGTGAAAAGGTTGGCTTAAAGCTCATTCAGAAAACGAAGATCATGGCATCCGGTCCCATCACTTCATGGGAAGTAGATAGGGAAACAGTGGAAACAGAGTCAGACTTTATTTTTCTGGGCTCCAAAATCATTGCAGATGGTGATTACCACCATGAAATTAAAAGACGTTTACTCCTTGGAAGGAAAGTTATGACCAACCTAGATAGCATATTGAAAAGCAGAGACATTACTTTGCCAACAAAGGTCCATCTAGTCAAAGCTATGGTTTTTCCGTGGTCATGTATGGATGTGAGAGTTGGACTGTGAAGAAGGCTGAGAGCCGAAGAATTGATGCTTTTGAACTGTGGTGTTGGAGAAGACTCTTGAGAGTCCCTTGGACTGCAAGGAGATCCAACCAGTCCATTCTGAAGGAGATCAACCCTGGAATTTCTTTGGAAGGAATGATGCTCAAGCTGAAACTCCAGTACTTTGGCCACCTCATGTGAAGAGTTGACTCATTGGAAAAGACTCTGATGCTGGGAGGGATTGAGGGCAGGAGGAGAAGTGGACAACAGAGGATGAGATGGCTGGATGGCATCACTGACTTGATGGACGTGAGTCTGAGTGAACTCTGGGAGTTGGTGATGGACAGGGAGGCCTGCTGTGCTGCGATTCATGGGGTTGCAAAGAGTCGGACACGACTGAGCGACTGAACTGAACTGATGCTGGTGAAAGGTAAGAATTTAATTGTATCTTGGATATCTTTTGACCTTCCTTGTACCCAGGGCAGAGCTCTAGACCCAAAGAACATCCACTGCCCCTGTTTACTTACTTATTAATGATAAGCTCAAGTTTTGACTTCAAAGGACAGACCAAAGCATCAAGTGAGGAAGAAATTCCTTTGAGAGGTTATGAGGATATGGAAGCATTGGGTTCCTATTGGAATTGGATGGCAGTGACCTCAATCTCAAGGGACAACATAGATGTTAGGATTCCATCATGTACTGTTCAATGGCAAGGTAGGAAAACCAAAACCGACATCCATTAACCACTTTCTGAGTTTATAACCAGGTTTGATATTGGAATGCCAGTTGTTCTGCATTTGCTTTACTCTTTCCTAAGGCCATACTGATAAAATTACTACTCCCTCAGGGCAATGATAGCTTTTGTGTGTATCTCATCTATTACTTACTAAAAGGAGAAGTGGAGAACTCAGCACAGCCAATCACCAAGGCAAATGAGAAGTGAAAACATGCGATCTGAGGCCAGACCCTCACAGTGATCTCAGGAAAGCCAACAGCATCTCTGGGCAGAACTCACCCAGATCCCTACAGAAATAGGAGGTATGCAGGAAGATTTTGACAGAATCTCCAATGTGCATGCCTAGTGTTCGATGGATATTAGTGGATTCCCTGACTTGAATCTGGACTCTTCACACTTGGCACTGCCTGTGTTCTTACTCTTTGAGTGCAATGCAATGTATCACAAGGTCATGTAGCACATTATTGAAAACAGTATTTCCTATATGGAAGGTTTGAGTTTAAAAAATGTAGGATTAAATAAGCACACAACACAGACCTTACTTTAAAAGAAGACCCTGAACCAATACTCAACATACTATTTCTAAGAAAAAAAAAAAAAAGATAACTTAATACATGCCAAGTTATCTGAAGTTATATTTTAGGTGCCAAGTGAACAAAAATAAGAGACGGTCACAGTCTTTGAGTTTCCAGGCTAGTGTGGAAATAAATGAACATGGACAAAAACATGTGCATAACTTTGGCACTGCATTTGTCACACTTCTATGATCACCCAGTGAGTGTCTGCCGCTCACAAGTTTTGAATTTCTGTAGGGAACTAGCAATCTGTTACTCCTAGTGTCTACCTAGCACAGTGCCTGGCATAAAAAAGGGGGCTAGTAGATGTTTATTAAAACAAACCAAATAAATATACACCTGATACCCATTATAAGCCCAAGTATATAATACACTCAGGATTCTTGAGGAAGAAGCAATTACCTTTGCTTAGAAAGAGGGGAGAGATGGAGACAGGTTCAAGAGTGTCACAGACCAACACACATATGAAAAGATACTCAGTGTCACTGGTAGTCACAAAAAATTCCTTTAAACACTGCAATCAAGACACCATTTTCACTAAACAGACAGCAAAATTTTAAGTATTAAAAATAGCCACTGCTGGTGACATGATAGGGAAATGTACATGTAAGAACATATTTACAAACATCCTGATTGAAGCACTATATGTAATAAATAGGGCTTCCCTGATGGCTCCGATGGTAAGGAATCTGCTTGCAATGTAGGACACCTGGGTTCGATCCCTGGGTAAGGAAGATCTCCTGGAGAAGGGATTGGCTGCTCACTCCAATATTCTTGCCTGGAGAATCCATGAATAGAGGAGCCTGGTGGGCTACAGTCCATGGGGTCACAAAGAGTTGGACACAACTGAGGGGTTAACACACACATATGTAATAGTAATACTGTAGAAATTAGAATAAAAATCAAATAAAAAGGCCATAGAGAAGCAGCATAGCTTGGACTTAAGAGAGCACACTCAGGATCCAGCTCACACTCACCATTTGCATGACCACTGGGCCCATTACTTAATTTTTCTAAGCCTCAGTTCTCCCATTTGTAAACCTGGGATACTAGCAATTTTCACTTTATAGGGCTTTGATCAAGATAAAAAAGCACTGAGAACACTTCTTGGCTCAAAAGAAGCACTCAGATCAGATAAGTCCCTCAGTCGTGTCTGACTCTTTGCAACCCCATGAATCGCAGCACACCAGGCCTCCCTGTCCATCACCAACTCCTGGAGGTCACTGAGACTCATATCCATCGAGTCAGTGATGCCATCCAGCCATCTCATCGTTTGTTGTCAACTTCTCCTCCTGCCCTCAATCCCTCCCAGCATCAGAGTCTTTTCCAATGAGTCAACTCTTCTCATGAAGTGGCCAAAGTACTGGAGTTTCAGCTTTAGTATCATTCCTTCCAAAGAAACCCAGGGCTGATCTCCTTCAGAATGGACTGGTTGGATCTCCTTGCAGTCCAAGGGACTCTCAAGAGTCTTCTCCAACACCACAGTTCAAAAGCATCAGTTCTTCGGCTCTCAGCCTTCTTCACAGTCCAACTCTCACATCCATACATGACCACAGGAAAAACCATAGCCTTGACTAGACAGACCTTTGTTGGCAAAGTAATGTCTCTGCTTTTGAATATGCTATCTAGGTTGGTAATAACTTTCCTTCCAAGGAATAAGTGTCTTTTAATTTCATGGCTGCAGTCACCATCTGCAGTGATTTTGGAGCCCAGAAAAAGAAAGTCTGACACTGCTTCCACTGTTTCCCCATCTATTTCCCATGAAGTGATGGGACCGGATGCCATGATCTTCGTTTTCTGAATGTTGAGCTTTAAGCCAACCTTTTCACTCTTCACTTTCACTTTCATCAAGAGGCTTTTTAGTTCCTCTTCACTTTCTGCCATAAGGGTGGTGTCATCTGCATATCTGAGGTTATTGATATTTCTCTGAGCAATCTTGATTCCAGCTTGTGTTTCTTCTAACACTACATAAGTTAATTAAGCATGCAGTAGTTAAATTCAGTATACAACATCCGTACTAATTGATGCTTATAAACCTGACCCATTTTTCTTAATGTATTCATCTGAATGGACATTCATGACTCACTGTTAAGTGAAAATAACAGGTTGTCAGAGTCCTGTGAATAGTTACTCCTATTTGCTCAAACAAACAAAAAAAAGTGGTCCTGATATATGTATGTATCTCCTGGTATTTTTGAGTCTGGTCACAATGATGCAGACAGAATCACCCAAAATGCTTAGCATCACTGACCTCAGGGAAGCTGAATCTGTGTGGGAAGGAAAAGACTAACAATTATTTTGCCTCTAACTGTATGGTTCATTATAGTGAGCATACATTCCTTTCAATTTCTTAAAAACAATAAGATTAAAAAATGAATTTGTAAGCCCAGGAACTACAAGTAGCTCTCCATGATACAAATATGTGGGTGGGAATAGGAGTTATTAAGTCAAAGGAGTCCAGACTCCAAGGCACCTCCTGATCCGACTGGGGAGCCTGACTCTCTCCTGGGGCCCATTAGGCAGGCACTAAACATTTGCAACACAGGGATGATTAACATCACTGGACTTGTGTAACATTAAGAGCCCTCTTACACAGACATTTCACACTCTAGCTTTATTCAATTTTTCTTTTTCAGGATGTATAGGGCATGTGTGTGTGTGTGTGTGTGTGCGCACGTGCACGCGTTTGCACACTCCCGCACTCTCAGTCATGTCCAACTCTCTGTGGCCCCATGGATTGCAGCCCACCAGGCTCTTCTGTTCATGGAGCCCTGGAGTAGGTTGCCATTGGCAGCACTTGCATTGGCCAGGGGCTTCCCAGGTAGCACAGTGCTAAAGAATCCACCTGCCAATGCAAGAGCCTCAAGAGACACAAGTTCAATCCCTAGGTTGGGAAGATCTCCTAGAGAAGGAAATGGGAATCCACTTCAGTATTCTTGCCTGGAAAATCCCATGGACAGAGGAGTCTGGTGGGCTACAGTCCATGAGGTCACAAAGAGTCTGATCTGACTGAGCACACCCACATATCCCTGTTCTAAATCTTTGTATCTGTAACTGACTGAAAGCTGAATTGTGTGGCAAAACATCCTTCCAAGCTGAGACTAACAGCCTATTCATGTCACTCTCTGCTTTTCCCCTGGAGGAGGAGTGGGAAGGAAGAGACTTCCAGCTAGTGGGAATTATCCACAGGGTTGGCCAAAAGTCAGCCTGAATCCCTGGAGTTCTCCAGGAAGTACTAGCTGCAGCCAACCCCACACAGAAGCTGCCTCAAAGCCCTCTGCATCATTCTTTCCACAAAAATGTGATGGGGATGCTTCTCTTGACAGTCACTGTAACACCCAAAACGAAACAAAGTGACAGGTGACAAGGAAACAGAGCTGGCTCCCAGTGCCGAATCAAATGGCCTAACCCATTTTCCCACTTTAACCTTCATTCCACAAAAGCAGGAATTGCTGCTTGAGTAGTCCATAATGGTGGAGATCTTTTCATAAGCTTATGTTTCATGTGGATCGGAAAATAGGACAGCAGTGAATTTGAGAATCAGTCAAGCCAGGCAAGCTCTACAGCAGACCCTTGGTAGGCTGTGTGTCCCTTTAAGAGAATACACCTTTAGTCCCTTCACAACTGCCTGAGGCTTTCTCACCAGCTAAGCCTCTCAGCAGAGTGCTGATTACCCTGGCACAGGGATTAATACATTTCTTCTCAGAGATACTGTATCTAGATTTTGACATTTTATTTATCTCAACCTTTAAGCTTATCTTGCTTCAATATGGTAAAACCACCAGCTCTACCAAGTCTCACAGCTTAATCCTCTGGAAAGTGAAGAAGATCCTGAGGTGTAATTAATTGTTCTGGGGCAGATCATCCCCTTTGCCTCTCAGTTTGACTCCTGGAGTGAAGGACCACACAAAACAAAACAAAATCAACAAGCTGCTCCAGGATTAAGGTGTAATCAATGACAAGACCAACTGGGAGCCAAAGCTCATTAATTTGGAATAGTGGCATCTCGCTCTGTCAGCCTAGGTTTGTTGATTAGCAAGGTTGAAAACCCTAGAACACCAGTGCAAAGTCAGCTGTTTTTCCCGCTTCTTTCCTACCCTAACACCCTGGAGGCATTTGCCACTTGCCCCTTTTGGACGACCCGCTGGTAAAAGTTACAAAGAATACAGGCTCAATCAGAAAGTCCATGTATCTGTCTGCTGGACAAGAAACCATTTCCCTGTTGCCCAGTATTTTTCTGGTAAAGGGCAAATGCTGCTCAAAATGTTATAATGCTTTGAAAACTCTGATTTTAAGATAGACAGATAGATAATAATCATATATGTATGTACAATTAAAATGTTGTTTGTTTAGGTACAGCAAGATCCACCCGAAGGCAGACAGGACTCTAGATGATCAATAAGCAGTGAAATGAATGAAGTTTATAATGTGCCTGTAAGCGTGTGGGCTATTATTTACAAATTGTGTGACCTTGGCATACTGTAAAAATGAACTGTGAGGATGCAATAATGCATGTCAAGCACTGAGCTTAGTGCCTGATACAACCTGAGTGTGTGATCAAAGTTAACTTTTATTACTGTTGTCATTATTTTCATTAGCAAAGTATCACTGCCGTTACCATGAAACCAGAAAGGTGTTGGGTTTAAGGACATGAAGTCTAGTTGCAAAGAGAAAATACAAGCATGAGCAAAGTAAAGAAGCAACACTTATCTCATATCTTTATGCTAACACTTAATATTTGTATGACAGTTTGTCTATTTACATTAGATTAAACACATTCTGGGATCTGGCAGCTCCGGGTGCTGTGTAAGGACCTTATTCAATATAATTACATAAGGCAGGTTACAGACAAGTACAGTTCTCTCTCATTTTAACTGTCCATAGCAGTAGAGCTTAGCCTCTCTAAACAACAAAGTCCTAGAAGGCAAAGCCTATATGCTGTGGATCTTTGTATTTACCCACCCTCCCTTTCCCAGACAAGAACAATACAAGGCCTAGAGGAGTTAATCAATCCATCTGTGGTGAATAAATGAGTGAGAAACAGAGTTGTATGTCCATGACCATGCCATAGAGATAAAATTGTAGTACTTACTAGCCTGTCCAAAACCAGTACTTATTGAGCATTATCTATGTGCTATGTCCTGAATCCAGTGCTGTGAGTGCCATGAGACTTTCTAAAATATGGTCTGTGCCCCTAGTAAAGCCCCAACTGTAGGCATAGGCAGGTTTTCTGAGAAGAAAGTACAAGCTCGTGCAGGAGAAAATGAGTCAACACTGAGCAGTCTAGTCTCCTTCAGTAGGACTGAATTAGAAGATACAGGGCCATGAGGACCTCATTTCCTGGTCCCCATTCTTGACCCATCCAGGCCTGTCCCTGTCCTAAGTTAACACCCAGAAAAGGCTCCCTAAAGACCAAATATGGGCACCATGAGCCACTCAAAAATGCAGCCCTGAAATGCAACTGGGAAGTTTTCTAAATAACTTTTCTTTCTCTTTTCCTCTTTTCTAAATTATATTTTAACTCAGGCATGTGGTCTCCAATAAAGTATTAAAATGAGCAGTTGCAATAGAATAGAACACCCATAGTAATAATTTGCCACATATGACATGTAGAACATAATAAAACATGCAGAACATGATAAGACATGTAAAACATGGCATATGAGGTAAATGACTACTTTGGGTATGTTAGAAAAGCAAATATATATGGGTATATACATGTACATATTATAGGTACATATGCATATATATGGATATGGGGCTTCCCTGATGGCTCAGCTGGTGAAGAATCCACCTGCAATGCGGGAGACCTGGGTTCGATTCCTGGGTTGGGAAGATCCCCTGGAGAAAGGAAAGACTACCCACTCCAGTATTTTGGCCTGGAGAACTCCATGGACTGTATAGTCCATGGAGTTGCAAACAGGCGGAGACGACTGAGCTACTTTCACACATATGCATATATATATATATATATATACACACACATGCATATATATAGGTTTCCTAGGAGGCTCAGATGGTAAAGAATCTGCCTGCAATGCAGGAGACCCGAGTTTAATTCCTAGGTCGCAACAATCCCCTGAACGAGGGCATGGTAACACACTTCAGTGTTCCTGCCAGGAGAATTCCATGGACAAAGGAGCCTGTAAAGAATCAGACACAACTGTGTGACCAACACTTTACTTTTTCATGCATGTATATGTATATGTATGTACGTATATGTGTATTTTTATGAATGTGTGTGTGTGCACATATGTGTTTATTCTCCAGTGAAATTGGTTCTAAGATGGAAAAGTAAGCAGGTCACTCTTGCCATACTTTCCCAAGCTAAAGCCCATGGAGTTTGCTCCCTCAGAAAGGAGGTCTGATACCACTGGAATGAGATGTCATTTTTATTTCACTAACCGGATTCCTTAAGATCAGAAAAGAATAGTCCTCCTAGACTGGGGCATCAGTAATAGTGCCCCAACAGAGAGAGAGATGCGTGCTGGACGTGTGCTTCTCCAGTCCAGGACAAGCTGTTCCTCATATCCCTCCAGAGTGCCCTTCCTAGGACTATTCAGAGTGAGAGTTATGGCTGCTCTGCCTATATCCCATGGAGACAGAACTGCACATCTTTTAATTTTCTAATACACCAACAACACTTTAGATGGCAGATGCACCACAGGGTAAAAGCTGGCTTTTATTTTCATTTATGCACATACATTAGAGAAATTGATCAAGGAAGCATAAGCTTACTCAGAGATGCTGACAAACAGGTACTGAATTTAAACAATACAGCAGGAGTCAGGCCCTTAATGTATTAAAGAACAGTACTTTTAGAGGCTCCTACCAAACCTCCTACACTTGAATTCAGTTACATAAATTTCCTTGGGACAGAAACTCTGCATAATTGACCTCTTCATTGGGAAAAGAGTTCACTAATTGAAATGCCTGACAACAAATAAAATAACAATCTAGCCTTTTCTTTAGTATAGTAGGGCTCTCCCAGAGCATAGGACAATTTATTTGGAGCTTCTTATACATAGTGTCAAGTCTAATAAAAAATAGACATCAAGTGAAAATGAAATTTAATGAACAACCGTCTTGTGGGGTCTGGTACATTCTTTTGGGGTGTCTTTTCAATCCATGAGCCTCCTCTTGGAGGCTCTGTATCATCCTCTTGTATGACCACCACATTCCCCAACAGAGGCAGGCCCTACAACCAAACTGCTACCATGAAAATCAGCTTTCCCTCCCCAGCCACTGTCAAGTGTACTGGGAGCAGGGGGAACAGCTGACAAATAGGGTGACTGGAGTCTTTCTCCCTAGACCTCAGCATTGAGATTCAGAGCCAGCAGCCAGTCTCTCCTGGTCTTGAGAACTGAGTTAATGGAACCTCCCACTGATCTTACGTGGTCACTACTAACTTTGGTCTGTCCAGACCACTCCTGCCTTTGTGTGTGTGCATGTATGTGAAAGAGTGCATGTGTCTATGTGTGAATATCATCTCTGAAGTTTGTCTCCATCCTCTCAGGCTCCGGGATCATCATGTGATCCAGGCCTGGCCAATCAGTCCCTAGACTTGAGGGACTAGTTCGGGTTTGACCACACGACCCAGGCTACTGGAGAAGAGCCAAAGAGGAATGAGATAAATCAAGCAGATTTTTTTAAGAAACAAAATGAAACAAGAGAATGCATAGTTTTCAAGAATAAAGGAGGACAGAATAACTGTCTGGGTATCTGAGGACTTGCTTTTGTGCCAAATCCAATGAGTTAGTCTACCCTCTTAAAGAATTTGTTCATCCATTTGAAAAATCACTCACCATACACTTTATATATATATATGGCCCAGTAGTGTGAATCCTAGAAATAAACGCATGCATGTCCTCTGTGCTGCAGAGCGACAGAAAAGCAGCTGTGAAAGTGTTGCCCTGGGAGCCTGCCTGGGTTCTTCAGACCTTGAGTTATACTGATCCCCTCTGCAAAGACATCCTTATTCTTTCATTTCCAGCCCAATAAGTTCACGATTGGTGAGAACTATGGAAACCAACACCCATAAAGACAACCTAATGAACACTTTAGCAAAAAGACTTCTGACCAAAAGAAGAGGTCTATAAAAAGAAAGGATCTGGTCCTCCTGCTAAAAACAACAACAACAACAAAATATCCTACCCATGGTTAAGGAAAAAAATAAAGAGCAGACAGAGAAGAAAGGGTACATATAACCAGAAACCTTCTCTCTAGGAAACAGGGGTGAGGAGGGAGCAGCCTGGCCGAGGGCATCATGTTGAAATAACACAGTAACTATTAGCTCAATTTCCTTACCTCCAAAGCGAGCTCTCGGTGATGCTCCCCAGGTTATAGTCATAGAGCTTTGTCAAAATGAGAATCACCTGAAGGCAAAAGAAGAAATCACGGTTAGTTTCAAACAATTACAATTTCATAGAACTGAAATGGCCCAAGGGAGGGCTTAGAATTCCTTTAACGGATGCTTAACATAATTGAATGAATTGTTGCAGCATCCGCTTAACACTGATTGGGGAAGGGCTTGCCAGTGCCTGGGCTTTCCTTGTGGCTCAGCTGGTAAAGAATCTGCCTGCAATGTAGGAGACCTCGGTTCGATCCCTGGGTTGGGAAGATTCCCTGGAGACGGGAAAGGCTACCCACTCCAGTATTCTGGCCTAGAGAATTCCATGGACTAGAGAACCCCATGTATAGTCCATGGGGTTGCATAGAGTCGGACACAACTGAGCAACTTTCACTTCACTTGCCAGTGCCTTCCCTTAAACAGCTAAAACTGGACCCTGGGTCCTAGAGCTTACAGAATTTAGGCAGCTCTTTATAAGAAACAAAACACAAAGTCATGAGTTCCAATCTGCACATCCTGGGAAAGGGCCTGTGCAATTAACACTGAAACTTAAGCTTCATTTGTTTCTTGGCAAATCTTCCTATAATTTTAACTTGCTTTTCTTCAACCTCATTCAGAGGAACCCAAACAATTTAGCTCATTCTTTCAGAATTCAACACCTATTAAGCATTTACTAGGAGACCAGAATTTTGCCTGACGCCAGAAAAGAACATAAATACAAATAAGGCCTGGTGGTCTGGGACCCACCAGAGCTCATGCCCATCATGGCAGCATCAGAAAACGGCTGCCTTTGTTGCCTGCAGCCCTGACCTAGCTCCGCCTGGTTAAGTGAAGCACAGGCATGCCGTGACACTGGGGAAGATTGAACAGAGCAGCGTGTTTCTAACCATGGATGGTCTCAGCCCTTATTTGCTCTCCTTACATAATGAGAAGAGCCTAATAGCTCTGCCTTGTTTTCTGTTGAGGTTCGTATTTCTCTCTTGATAGTCATAACCTAGAACATGCGGCCCAGTCCTGTTGTTTCCAACTTAGCATAAAAATGTTGACATTGATTTTTGGATTTTCTCTGAAGACCAAGGAATCAGTTGTAGCCACAGTGAGCATGAAACGGTCTAACCTTGAATTCCAAGCCAGCAAGCTGCCAAGGAGCTGCTGAATCCTTCATGGTTCTACTCTGCTGGCACAAGGCTTGCTTTACTGAAAACACAGCACCAGCAAGCGGATTCTGATCACTTCTTTCACAGCAAGCAAAGTGGAACTCCATGCCTTAGGTTTGTTCCAACTTCAAGGGGATGAAGGACCACAGTCACCCCAAAACAGGCACAAATCTGAGCATCTGAGCTCTAAGGCCACCCCTCTCTTTAACTACTGCACAGACTTCCTTCAAGGATCTGTTCAAAACTGACTTTCTTAGCAAAATGTGAGCATGTGCGAGGCGCTGGGTGCCCTATGGGCATGTCAGATGGCAGGCCTGCGGTAGGGGCATATGCTTAACAGATCCGTGTGCCAATTAAGTTGCTCTAAGTGCTAAATTTCAATCACCGCCATCCCAGGAATGCTGATCAGCGACAGCGGGGTGGCTGTTTGTTTGAAAACACAGAGATGTCGTTGCTCTACCTTGGTATGATTTTGCCGAACAGGCCTATAAATCCCCCACCAAGAAAACGGGGGTGTGGGCATAAAGCGTTTCTCGGTAGTTGCTCTCTTGATACAAGATGGCAGTAAACTAAATAATGAAGTTCAGCCGGCCGCAAACTGCATTTCCCATCCATCTGATGAGGGAAGCCACTGGAGCCCCAGAGAAGGAACCTTTTTAACCCAGCATGTAACAGTGTGGAGCCGCTCACACGCGCACGCAGTTGTTTAAGCAATTCACAGGCAGGTGGCCAGGGAGGTAAAAATCCACTCCCTGATTCTTCTTGCTGGGCGAGTAAAATGAAAATGCCAGTGATACACTCAGGCAGCTTGTCAATACTGCACCCGATGAGGCATTCTTTATGGCATTTCAAAGCATATCTGCTTGAATCAATCTAATCTTTCGTTTTCAGAGTGAAAGCAAGAAAGGAGAACTGCTAACCTTTAGTTATGCTTCAATCGATTATCTGAACTCTCTTTTCCCCTCTGTTTTTCCCCTTTTCTATCTACATGCATTATTCACCGCCTTACTCCTGAATGATGATACGTCATTATATAAGGTTGATTTGTTATTGTCTGTTTTCCTGTTCTGGTTATCAATACTGTTTTATAGAATTAGCATCTGTTAAAGGGCCACAGCCAAAACTACCACAAGATGAGTAAAAGAGGTTAACACAATCATCCATCTAATCTAGTTTTATTGTCTATCATTTCTGTGTATTTTTTAAACAAAACAAAAAACACTGAAACTTATTAATCAAGTAAAACATATGTACTTAAAAATACATATAAGTGGTCTTTACTTGTATTCATTTGGTAAATACTTTTAATGTACAGATTTAATTCCAAGTTCAAGTGTATAGCATTTAAGTATAAATTTAAGTCAATGTGATCAAGGCTGATTTGATAAATATTGGGATTGACCAAAAAGTTTGTTAGGGAAAAACCCAAATCCATGTCCACTGAGTCGGTGATGTCATCCAACCATCTCATCCCCTGTCGTCCCTTTCTCCTCTTGCCTTCAATCTTTCCCAGCATCAGAGTCTTTTCCAATGAGTCAGCTATTCACATGAGGTGGCCAAAGTATTAGAGTTTCAGCTTCAACATCAGTCCTTCCAAAGAACACCCAGGACTGATCTCCTTTAGGATGGACTGGTTGGATCTCCTTGCAGTCCAAGGGACTCTCAAGAGTCTTCTCCAACACTACAGTTCAAAAGCATCAATTCTTCGGCACTCAGCTTTCTTCACAGTGCAACTCTCAAATCCATACATGACCGCAGGAAAAACCATAGCCTTGACTAGACAGACCTTTGTTGGCAAAGTAATGTCTCTGCTTTTGAATATGCTATCTAGGTTGGTCATAACTTTCCTTCCAAGGAGTAAGCATCTTTTAATTTCATGGCTGCAGTCACCATCTGCAGTGATTTTGGAGCCCAGAAAAATAAAGCCAGCCACTGTTTCCCCATCTATTTGCCATGAAGTGACGAGACCAGATGCCATGATCTTAGTTTTCTGAATTTTGAGCTTTAAGCCAACTTCTTCTCTCTCCTCTTTCACTTTCATCAAGAGGCTTTTTAGTTCCTCTTCACTTTCTGCCATAAAGATGGTGTCATCTGCATATCTGAGGTTATTGATATTTCTCCCGGCAATCTTGATTCCAGCCTGTGCTTCTTCCAGCCCAACGTTTCTCATGATTTACTCTCAGTTCAGTTCAGTTCAGTCACTCAGTCATGTCCAACCCTGCGACCCCATGAATCGCAGCACGCCAGGCCTCCCTGTCCATCACCAACGCCCAGAGGTCACTCAGACTCACATCATTGAGTCAGTGATGCCATGCAGCCATCTCATCCTCTGTTGTCCCCTTCTCCTCCTGCCCCCAATCCCTCCCAGCATCAGGGTCTTTTCCAATGAGTCAACTCTTCGCATGAGGTGGCCAAAGTACTGGAGTTTCAGCTTTAGCATCATTCCTTCCTACATATAAGTTAAATAAGCAGGGTGACAATATACAGCCTTGATGGACTCCCTTTCCTATTTGGAACCAGTCTGTTGTTCCATGTCCAGTTCTAACTGTTGCTTCCTGACCTGCATACAGGTTTCTCAAGAGGCAGATCAGGTGGTCTGGTATTCCCATCTCTTTCAGAATTTTCCACAGTTTATTGTGATCCACACAGTCAAAGGCTTTGGCATAGTCAATAAGGCAGAAATAGATGCTTTGCCAGAACTCTCTTGCGTGGCCTCTCCTAAATATTTTGCTTATGAGTAGCAACCCAGTTGGGAGCAGCAGTGGACTAAGAAGCTTTCCTGAAGGAGTTTATTAAGCTTTCTATTCTTCTTAAACTATGAATTTAGGGTAGCTCTTAGGCTTCCGAGGAGGCACCAATTATAAAGAACCTGCCTGCCAATGCAGGAGACCCAGGTTCGATCCCTGGGTCAGGAATATGCCCTGGAGAAGGGCATGGCAACCCACCTCAGTATTTTTACTTGGAGAATCCCATGAACAGAGGAGTCTGGTGGGCTACAGTCCGTGGCATCACAAGAGTCACACGTGACTGAAGTGACAGCATGCTGCATGCTGTGAGAACCAGTGGACACTTAGGGAGATCTGAGTCCCACTAGGACACCTGGCCTGGCCATTGACCTTCACCTCATCTCTTCCTCATCCCCAGGAATCTTAGAATTTCTAAGTAGGACATTTCTCCTTATTTTTTCATTTTACAGTTATGAATGCTTTTTAATCTTTTTTTTTTTCCCTTGCTCTGTGTCCAACTGTGGAGGTGGAATCTAATCATAAGGGGAACAAAACTGTGCCCTGGGCTTCTTGATAGTGAGCACTTTGAATACAGGATCCTAAAGTCCTTGGAAGGAAAGTTATGACCAACCTAGATAGCATATTCAAAAGCAGAGACATTACTTTGCCAACAAAGGTTCGCCTAGTCAAGGCTATGGTCTTTCCTGTGGTCATGTATGGATGTGAGAGTTGGACTGTGAAGAAGGCTGAGCGCCGAAGAATTGATGCTTTTGAACTGTGGTGTTGGAGAAGACTCTTGAGAGTCCCTTGGACTGCAAGAAGATCCAACCAGTCCATTCTGAAGGAAATCAATCCTGGAATTTCCTTGGAAGGAATGATGCTAAAGCTGAAACTCCAGTATTTTGGCCACCTCATGCGAAGAGTTGACTCATTGGAGAAGACTCTGATGCTGGGAGGGATTGAGGGCAGGAGGAGAAGGGGACGACAGAGGATGAGATGGCTGGATGGCATCACTGGCTCGATGGATGCGAGTCTGAGTGACCTCCGGAAGCTGGTGATGGACAGGGAGGCCTGGCGTGCTGCGGTTCATGGGGTTGCAAAGAGTCGGACACGACTGAGCGACTGATCTGATCTGATCTGAAAGTCTTTTCATTCCTGACGGTCTATAGTTCCAAATGCTAAATAATGAAGAGGGTAACAGGAGTCCTAGTCTATAAAACAAGACATTTTTCTGTGTAATGTTCTCAGTCATTAGTGATTCAGGGTTCTGCCTTTGTACAGCAAAAGGAGACTCCATAAGAACTCAGTCTTGTCGGAGCTTATAACCCTGCTCTCCTGAAGGAGGCTTCATTCACTTCTGAATGAGCATTGGCAAAACCACATGGGTGATGTTAGCAGGCTGGTTCAGGGGCTGAAGCTGGTTACCTGCGTTCTTCCTTAACTGGCCTCATGTAGGCCCTGGTGTCCCCTCATCACCCAGTTGCACATGACCCCTTTCTGCTCCCTGCACCACCCTGCCAGAGACATTAGGTTGGATGTTTTTAAAGATATGTATGGAACTGAATATGGAGACAGGATAATCAGGGTCCCAAAGAGATGTGGAATAACCTTTCACTGGGATAGCACAGTTGGATAAAATGTAAGACGGATATTCAACAGCCAGAAAGTTGTTTGTTTTTGGTTGTTTTCCTTGTACTTCAATTTTAGGGAAAGGAAGAAAATTCACAACAGTGGTTTTCCTAAAACATGCATGCTCTGGAGTGTGTGTTTGGCTCAGAAAACCTTTATTCAACTTCCAACTTAAACAGAGGTTCTCATTCTTTCCAGGAGCCATGAATTCTTTAAGAATCTGATCTAATAAAAGCTATGAGCATAAAACAATGAATATACCATTAACGATTCCCCTGATCTCCTGACTCCTACGGGGATCATGAATCCAAGGATAAGAACTTTCTATAATTTCCAAAAAATGGGAACTTTGTTCAGAAGAAAGAACTTGCAGCTGTAAAATTCTACACATTTAATTCAATAAACATTTATTATGCCTTCTTAAGAAGCAGGGATAAAAAATGTGTGCTATGAAGACTCAATGAGGGGATGAAACTCAGTACCAGTTTCTGGAAACTCACAGTCTAGTAGAGAGGCTGAGCTGTACAAAGATGATTAAAAATAAGAAAGGAAAAGGTATGCAGCAGGAGAAAAACGTGCATATCTTTTAGAGAGCAAGAAAGAAAAGTATCATCAAGAACAGCATCTTATAAAGGAGGCATTCAGGCTAGATCCAGAAGGACATGTGTGATTCTAATGGAGTCAAGGGGCTACCTGGATTATATTCTAAGCGAAGGGAGCATGAGGGCAGGGGCCCAGAGAGGAGAAAGCTCACACTGCAAGAGAAAGAGAGCAGGTCCCCAGGCTTAGCTCAAGCTTAGATTATGGGCTGCTGCTAAGTCGCTTCAGTCATGTCCAACTCTGTGCGACCCCATAGATGGGAGCCCACCCGGCTCCCCTGCCCCTGGGATTCTCCAGGCAAGAACACTGGAGTGGGTTGCCATTTCCTTCTCCAATGCATGAGAGTGAAAAGTGAAAAGGGAAGTTGCTCAGTCGTGTCTGACTCTCAGCGACCCCATGGACTGCAGCCTTCCAGGCTCCTCCATCCATGGGATTCCATTGCCTTCTCTGAGATTATGGGCAGGGACACACAAATATCAGAACAGGGAGACACATTTGGCCCTATTGTGATTAGCCTTAATATCAGGATGGCAGTGTGCTTTGCTGAAAAGAACAAAGGCCTAGGAATCAGAAGAAGACCAGATTTTGATTCTTGGTTTAGCCACCATATTCTGTTAATATAACTTTAGTGTAAGAAGCAGAGTATTAAAAATGACTCAAATGATATGGATGTATTATCTCATGCAACAAGTGGTCCAGGGTTCATGGGGTTCCAAGACTAAGTTAGTCTAACAATGTCATCAAGGACTCAAGTGATACACATATTTCCTCTCTGACAGTGTCAGCACTGGGTGCTACCTGCCCTTGTGTTTGCAAGGAGGCTCTGACACTTCTCTGCATCATGTGCAGACATAGTTACTTCCAGCAAAGAAAAAAGAGCCTCCAGCATATATGTGCTTGTTTTGTTTTTACTTATAAAGGAAACACTTTTCCCAAAGCCCTAACAGCAAAATCTCTGCAGTTTCTGTGACCAGGATTCAGCCACATGCACACAGAGTACGTGCAATAAAAACAGAGAAAGCAAGGTGGGCTCTGCCAGCAAAGAAAATGTGGGGAGTGGCCACTACAACTAGTACTATCTGCCACTGCTTCTTGAATAAAGCCCTTAAATGCTGAACTGACTTCTCTTATTTAAACAAATATCAGAAAAAAATAAGGACATAATTAAACAAATATCAGAAAAAAATAAGGACATAATGTTATCTTTTTTTTTTTTTTTTTTCTTGTAGACTTACGGGAAGTAAACAGTAGAAAGTGGGAAAACTCTGCAAATGTTAAAAATCCTATGCAAATATAAGCAATTGCTACTATTAATAACATCTAGCATTTCTTGGTTTCCTACCTTTTGTGCCAGACAAATTCTATTATTAAGGACATTTCAATTAATTATATGATTTGCTTTTTTCTGATGAGAAAAGCAAGGCATGCAGAAGTTAAGAAACTTAAATTACTCAGCTAGTAAGTGGGGGAGAAGGCAATGGCACCCCACTCCAGTACTCTTGCCTGGAAAATCCCATGGATGGAGGAGCCTGGTGGGCTGCAGTCCATGGGGTCGCTAAGAGTCAGATACGACTGAGCGACTTCACTTTCACTTTTAACTTTCATGCATCGGAGAAGGAAATGGCAACCCACTCCAGTGTTCTTGCCTGGAGAATCCCAGGGATGGGGGGAGCCTGGTGGGCTGCCATCTATGGGGTCGCACAGAGTCGGACATGACTGAAGCGACTTAGCAGCAGCAGTAAGTGGGATGCTAAGTCACTTCAGTCGTGTCCGACTCTGTGTGACCCCATAGACGGCAGCCCACCAGTAAGTGGGGGACAAGTTTAACTCACATTAGATTCTTAATCACTGTGCTTACCTCTCTCTATGGTATATTGCTTAATATGCATATGACTGATCACAGTGGCAAGACAGAACCACTGAAGTATCCTCACTTTACCTTCGATTCAATAGTACTGAAGTCCTGTTACCTATCAGATGTCATGGGCTAAACACAAACTCCTCTCTTGTTCTGTCTTCTGCCAAAAATCCCTAGGATATTTTTTCCTTATAATGGACTAACATGAGTTTTACCTTTTTACTCACATCAGATCAATGGCATTTTTGTCATTTTTAAATTTTTTAAAAATTGTTGAACCCTGGAAATCCTTTGTCAAAGAGCTGATCCTTCCACTGACCTGACAGTAGAATTTGTCTGTTCCCAGATTAGGTGTTCCTGACAGTGAATGTGCACACATCTCACTGCAAATTTCAACAGACTGTTTTATAATATCAACATTTTCAGAAGATTTATGTAAATGTGTACTTGTGTTCCATTTGAGCTATCAAAGGGCAAAGAAATCAATAACTGCTAATAACCCAGATTAAGAAGCCCCAGAGGGAAGTTCAAAGGTTGGTATGATGCCCACACACACTCACAACCACACATTGAAGTCATCAGATGGAAGTACACTTGAAATCATCAGACAGAACTAATCCAGTACACACAAACATAATTTGAAATGAAAAACCAGTAGAAAGAGTAAGATGAATGTGGGGTGCAGGGCCAACTAGAAAGCTGTTAGTAGATTTTTGCCCCTGGAAAGTTCTTAATCCCCAAGTGACCTTCCAGTTTTATAGAAGCCTGCACATCATTTAGTGTAATGTTTATTCATATGATATCCTCTACAGGGCACTAAAATGGTCTGAGTCAGTCACTGGATCCCTCCCCAGGGAACTTAAAAGGCAAGACAGACAACAGAGATGTAGACACAAAGAGGGCAAGCAGATAATCTAGTCAACACTAGACACAGGGCAAATTGTAATACAGAAAAGGTTTCATGGAAAGTGGAACATTTTTTAGTAAAATTTGCTATGTGTCCTTCCTCTGAGTCTGTTTCCCAGTAGAGGTCATTTGCGGCTAATATGGAAGGCTGGTCCAGGAGCTGTGGGCCATTGTCTCAGTAGTTTGCATATAAGAAAAACTGTAAATCTCACTGGAGGACTGATGCTGAAGCTGAAGCTCCAATACTTTGGCCACCTGATACGAAGAGCCAACTCATTGGAAAAGACCTCAATGCTGGGAAACATTGAAGGCAGGAGGACAAGGGGGAGGCTGAGGATGAGATGGTTGGGTCGCATCACTGATTCAATGGACATGAGTTTGAGCAAACTCAGGGAGATAGTGGGGGACAGAGAAGCCTAACATGCTGCAGTTCATGGGGTCACAAAGAGATAAGATTTAGTGACTGAACAACATTGGAGGCAACTTGTATCTCTTGCCCCCTATCTAGAGAAAGTCAAGGTTTCTCCTATTAGTAATAAGCCTAGAGCCAGGTCATTATATTTCACAAACAAATCCAAGATCCTTAAACCCACCAGACCTAAGTTGCTTTTGAAAGGAAATCTTGAAAACAGAAACTTTGATCATCAACTTGCTTTTCTGTTTCCCAAAGTGGGAGATGCTATCAATTTGGGGGGAAAAAAAAAGGCACTCCCTTCAAAATCTATTTATCTTAGAATGCCAAACCAAAACAGACTGACTGAGATATACCATTCTTATACTTTTTTTTTCTTTCCTTCTCCTTCTCTTCTTTGAATAATAATAAAAAAGAAGATAATTTTCCAAACATAGATCCATATCTAGTAGATAATGTTGGCCATCTATACTCTCCTTCCTTTATTTAAATTACTCTGCCCAAAATGATACTCCATTTTAATCATCTGCATTATAGCAGAGGAAGTAGGGAGATGCTAAATTAAATGATGTATTTTTTCAAGAAGAGCCAGATGTCAGCATCAATGTCATCCTGGAAGAGTAGTGAGATAAAATGATTGCACAAAATATGAGGAAATGCATATTCAAGGCAAAATCTCACTATATAGGGAAATAGAAAATATTAAAATGATAGTAAAATAGAAATATTAAAAAGAAACAGAAACCTAAAGCCAAAGTCTCAAGACATGAAAGTAAATGAAGCTAGAGCATACATAGAGAGAAGCTGGCAGCTAAGTGGGTGGTCTGGAACTCTAGAACAAAGAACCTCCTGGAAATGTCCTCAGCAAGTCCACTGTTTCATAAAGAAACTAACTATATACCGCATTCTCCTCATTCTTCTCTTAGGGCTTAAAAAGGAATGGAGATGATATCCAAACCATTCTCCCCTGAGTTAGGCTCTATTCAAATTAGGTTGCCTGGTACTTTGCATAGAAACACACATAATGCAGAGAACTGTTAATTTGGAATTTCAAAACAATTTAAAAAAAAGTGCACTATCTTCCCTCTGGAAATCAAGAAAATGTAAGAGAAGTAACCTCCCATATACTGAAGTAAAAGGGGTACAAACCTGAGTCTGAGTAGAAGGGAAAGGCGAGGGGGATCTGAATAATGGACATATTCCTTTTCAACTTTTCTGAGGTATTGATCTGAGAAAGATAGATCTACAATCTCTCAAATCACTGTCTGAAGTACAGATGCTATCTAAATATTAAGCCTCTTCCTATTTGAGAACCCACATGCAAGGTGAACACACCATTACACAGCAAACAGTGTGTTAACAATGAGGGGCCCTTCTGTTCATGTTTCCTTATATTTAGCTTTGAAAGAAAGAAACAAAGCAAGACTTTCTACTTCTCTATCTTTGGTTTTATACAGTTATTCATGGGTCTTAAGAGGTGAACTCATTTCTTTTTTTTTAATATCACTTTTCAAGTTTAAGAAAACACACAGAAAGCTAATAAACAGATATGCATATTATGGTGATCCAAGCATCAGAATATGAATTTCAGTAAGTTAATAGAATGAAAATGAAAAGAAAAAGTAACTTCTCCTTTTTTTTTTTTTTTTTTTGAATTTTCTCATTTAATATCCATTGCAACTAACCAAGGCAACAAGAATAACACTGGAACATGAGAGATAGTTCAAACAAGATAAGTTCAAATGATTTCCTTTACTATGGGAAAGTCTTAAAGTGGACCAGAAATGAAGAGAGGTAAATAAACAGTAACTACTGACATCTCTATGAGCAGATTTTTTATTTGCCTCATCTGAGTGCTAATGTGTGGTGAGACACAATTAGCCTAAAAGGAAATTCAGAGCTTTAAAAAAGCTGACTTAAAAGTGAAATTCAAATAACATCTTGAAATCCCAAGCCAAGGACCTTAATAAATAATCAAGGTTTCTGTTGGAGGACAAATCCTATAGAAGTTAAGAGATTTTTATATGTTCCTTGTCATTTACTCATGGAATCAAAATGCTTCTACATGATTCTAATTCTAATCCTCTACAAGGGCATCTAGATGGCCAGTGGGTGGTTATAAAAAAAAAGTAGCATTTTGCCACTCTTTGAAAAGAAACTTAGGACAAAATTGGAAGGAAGGGACTGGAAAGATCTAATTTCAACCACCTCATTTGACAAATGCAGTAGGTTACACTTTTAGAAGAACCAGTTTTTGAATAAGCAGTTTCTGAGAGTAAAGAAGAGTCTTAACAAACCATATGCTAATTTGGGATGTGAAGCAGGGGTTCCTAAGTCCAGGAGGAAAGACTGGATTGGGACAGTTCTGAGCCAGGAGAGTTGGAAGGGGTAACACAAATTGGTAGGACCAAGCATAGACCCAGGTCTTCTGAGGCTGAAAGTCATGCAACTTGACGGGGCTTCACTTTAAGAAAAGTAATACAGAATTGTTAATAAAACGAGATGTAACAGTCAATATTTATTAGAATGACAAATTAGATGACAACAAATTACCAGTGCATTAAAGATTTGCATGTTTTTATTCTGAGATACGTTTAGGCAGTTTGGCAGAAAATGAGGAAATAGGAATGTCTTCTGATTTCAACCTAACTTCACGTCTCCACCTGCAACAATCCACAACTCCCTCAAACTCCCAACACTCACAGGAGCCATCCCTCTGAAGGCTGTGAATCTTAAGCTTCCTTAACTGCACTGTAAATCCACCTTTAAGTGGAATTCCACACTGTTAGTTGCTCAGTCGTGTCCAGCTCTTTGTGACACCATGGACTGTAGCCCACCAAGCTACTCTGTCCATGGAATTCTCCAGGCAAGAATACTGGCCTTCTCCAAGGGATCTTCCAGTCCCAGAGGTCGAACCCGTGTCTCCCGCATTTTGGGGAGATTTCCCATCTGAGCCACCAAGGAAGGCCTACTAGATTCCACACTAGATGTTCATTAAATCTTTTCAATTGAGTTCTCCATTTCAGTAGTTCTGGGTATGAAATAGGAGATACAGACTTAAGTCTGATCTCTGCTGATAACACAATGTGACACTGAGGAAGCCAAGGTACCACTTTGGGCTTCAGTTTCCTCCATGGTTACACTAAAAGCGTGTAAGGTCTGCTCCCATTATAATAACAACTAATGCCAGTTTTCATTCCAATCCCAAGGAAAGGCAATGCCAAAGAATGCCCAAACTACCGCACTATTGCACTCATCTCACACGCTGGTAAACTAACGCTCAAAATTCTCCAAGCCAGGCTTCCTCAGTACATGAACCGTGAACTTCCTGATATTCAAGCTGGTTTTAGAAAAGGCAGAGGAACCAGAGATCAAATTGCCAACATCCGCTGGATTATCAAAAAAGCAAGAGAGTTCCAGAAAAACATCTATTTCTGCTTTACACTATGCCAAAGCCTTTGACTGTGTGGATCACAATAAACTGTTCTGAAAGAGATGGGAATACCAGACCACCTGACCTGCCTCTTGACAAATCTATATGCAAGTCAGGAAGCAACAGTTAGAAGTGGATATGAAACTACAGATCGGTTCCAAATAGGAAAAGGAGTACATCAAGGCTGTATATTGTCACCCTGCTTATTTAACTTGTATGCAGAGTACATCATGAGAAATGCTAGGCTGGAAGAAGAACAAGCTGGAAGCAAGATTTCCAGGAGAAATATCAATAACCTCAGATATGCAGATGACACCACCCTTATGGCAGAAAGTGAAGAAGAACTAAAAAGCCTCTTGATGAAAGTGAAAGAAGAGAGTTAAAAAGTAGGCTTAAAGCTCAACGTTCAGAAAACTAAGATCATGGCATCTGGTCCCATCACTTCATGGAAAACAGATGGGGAAATAGTTGAAACAGTGTCAGACTTTATTTTTGGGGGGCTCCAAACTCACTGTAGATGGTGATTGCAGCCATGAAGTTAAAAGACGCTTACTACGACCAACCTAGATAGCATATTTAAAAGCAGAGATATTACTTTGCCAACAAAGGTCCGTCTAGTCAAGGCTATGGTTTTTCCAGTAGTCATGTATGGATGTGAGAGTTGGACTGTAAAGAAAACTGAGCACCAAAGAATTGATGCTTTTGAACTGTGGTATTGGAGAAGACTCTTGAGAGTCCCTTGGACTGCAAGGAGATCCAACCAGTCCATTCTAAAGGAGATCAGTCCTGGGTGTTCAGTGGAAGGACTGATGCTAAAGCTGAAACTCCAATACTTTGGCCACCTCATGTGAAGAGCTGACTCATTGGAAAAGACCCTGATGCCGGGAGGGATTGGGGGCAGGAGGAGAAGGGGACCACAGAGGATGAGATGGCTGGATGGCATCACTGACTCGATGGACATGAGCCTGGGTAAACTCCAGGAGTTGGTGATGGACAGGGAGGTCTGACATGCTGTGTGATTCATAGGGTCACAAAGAGTCAGACACGAACTGAACTGAATGCCCACTCAGTGCTCGATCTTCAAGGTCACCAGGCTTATTAGCAAGTGCCACTGTCATTGCTAAAGCTCGAGTTCTGAGTCTTCCTTGATGCCATTCCTCTCTTTTCTCCCCAAATTGATATCAATCACTAAGTCTTACAAACCTCTGCCCTCTAATCTCACTTGAGCCTGGTCTGCTGCTGCTGCCGCCAAATCGCTTCAGTCGTGTCCGACTCTGTGCGACCCCATAGACTGCAGCCCACCAGGCTCCCCCGTCCCTGGGATTCTCCAGGCAAGAACACTGGAGTGGGTTGCCATTTCCTTCTCCAATGCATGAAAGTGAAAAGTGAAAGTGAAGTCGCTCAGTTGTGTCCGACTCTTAGCGACCCCATGGACTGCAGCCCACCAGGCTCCTCTGTCCATGAGATTTTCCAGGTAAGAGTACTGGAGTGGGGTGCCATTGCCTTCTCCGTGAGCCTGGTCTAGCCCAGCACAATGCCTGAGACATCTCTGCCAGGATCTCATCTTGCTTCCCTCAAGCCACCCTCTGTGCTGCTACCACTATAATCTTTTTGAAAATAGCAATCTAGTCATCTTTTCCCACTCTTTAGGGCACTTCTATGGTCCCCCACTGATCTTAGAGTTTAAATTTCATATGACCTACAAGGCCAAGCATGACCTGCCTCTTAACACTCACATTCAAATCAACATCATATCAATGCCTCCTTAAACACATCCGTCTCCTGCTGACCTAAAGAACATCAATATTCGTTGATGGTCTGACTGACTATAGTGATATTGGTGATGGACTTTTCCAGGCATAGAAAACATGTTCCAGTTACATGAGCAATTATTGCAGCAAGCCTCTGGAACAGAGTAGGCTGAAAAAACCTGAGTAATTGCAACACAAGAGCACTGCTGTTTCATGAAATTCCGATTTTAGGAAAGATACTCCAAACACCTTGGATCCATTTAGAAGTCCAAGCTGATTAAAGGATTAAATGCTACAGATAACTCAGTGCTGTGTATCTCTTTTCGGAGGGGTGAGTAGTTGTAAAACATGTCTATGATCGAATCCAAAGATTTATTGATTTTCCTGTCCTTTCATTCAAAAGTATTAGCTTTCGTGCACAGACCTGTGAGATACCTGAAGGTTGGCCAGGACACTACAGAGGCCCAATTCCCATTCTGTGAATTTCTTCTGTCTAAGAAAGGACAGCCCTGGGTATGTGTAAATATGTCAGTGTTCAGATCTGAAATCAAAGTCTGAATGCTAGGACTTTCAATAACTTCCTACGGGCCTCTCAAAGCTTCCTCTGTACAATAGGGACAAAGTCAAGTAAAGTCTCAATAGGTGGCAGGGTAGAGACACAAACTTAGAAGTTGGGAAGGATTGATTTTGGTTAAGGAGCCAATTTTAATTCCTTTTATGACTTTAGTTAATTTTTTTAATTTTTTTCTTACCCTTTTTCTTATTAAATAGGATTGATAAAATTAGAAGGCTGGTGTACTACAGTCCATGGGGTCACAAAGAGGTGTACATGACTAAGCAACTGAACAACACCAAAACTAGAATTGCTTTTTCTAACTGAACAATTATCACCAATTTACTATCTTACTGAGTACTTAAGAAGAAAAATCTGTCACTCTGCTAAGCATTTGGAATCAGATCAGATCAGATCAGTCGCTCAGTCGTGTCCGACTCTTTGCGACCCCATGAACCGCAGCACGCCAGGCCTCCCTGTCCATCACCAGCTCCCGGAGGTCACTCAGACTCGCATCCATCGAGTCAGTGATGCCATCCAGCCATCTCATCCTCTGTCGTCCCCTTCTCCTCCTGCCCTCAATCCCTCCCAGCATCAGAGTCTTCTCCAATGAGTCAACTCTTCGCATGAGGTGGCCAAAATACTGGAGTTTCAGCTTTAGCATCATTCCTTCCAAAGAAATTCCAGGATTGATTTCCTTCAGAATGGACTGGTTGGATCTTCTTGCAGTCCAAGGGACTCTCAAGAGTCTTCTCCAACACCACAGTTCAAAAGCATCAATTCTTCGGCGCTCAGCCTTCTTCACAGTCCAGCTCTCACATCCATACATGACCACAGGAAAGACCATAGCCTTGACTAGGCGAACCTTTGTTGGCAAAGTAATGTCTCTGCTTTTGAATATGCTATCTAGGTTGGTCATAACTTTCCTTCCAAGGAGCAAGCGTCTTTTAATTTCATGGCTGCAGTCACCATCTGCAGTGATCTTGGAGCCCAGAAAAACAAAGTCTGACACTGTTTCCACTGTTTCCCCATCTATTTCCCATGCAGTGATGGGACCAGATGCCATGATCTTCGTTTTCTGAATGTTGAGCTTTAAGCCAACCTTTTCACTCTCCACTTTCACTTTCATCAAGAGGCTTTTTAGCCCCTCTTCACTTTCTGCCATAAGGGTGGTGTCATCTGCATATCTGAGGTTATTGATATTTCTCCCGGCAATCTTGATTCCAACTTGTGTTTCTTCCAGTCCAGCATTTCTCATGATGTACTCTGCATATAAGTTAAATAAACATGGTGACAATATGCAGCCTTGACGTACTCCTTTTCCTATTTGGAACCAGTCTGTTGTTCCATGACCAGTTCTAACTGTTGCTTCCTGACCTGCATACAGATTTCTTAAGAGGCAGATCAGGTGGTCTGGTATTCCCATCTCTTTCAGAATTTTCCATAGTTTATTGTGATCCACACAGTCAAAGGCTTTGGCATAGTCAATAAAGCAGAAATAGATGTTTTTCTGGAACTCTCTTGCTTTTTTGATGATCCAGCGGATGTTGGCAATTTGATCTCTGGTTCCTCTGCCTTTTCTAAAACCAGCTTGAACGTCAGGAAGTTCACGGTTCACATATTGCTGAAGCCTGGCTTGGAGAATTTTGAGCATTACTTTACTAGCGTGTGAGATGAGTGCAATTGTTCGGTAGTTTGAGCACTCCTTGGCATTGCCTTTCTTTGGGATTGGGATGAAAACTGACCTTTTCCAATCTTGTGGCCACTGCTGAGTTTTCCAAATTTGCTGGCATATTGAGTGTAGCACTTTCACAGCATCATCATTCAGGACTTGGAATAGCTCCACTGGAATTCCATCACCTCCACTAGCTTTGTTTGTAGTGATGCTTTCTAAGGCCCATTTGACTTTACATTCCAAGATGTCTGGCTCTAGGTCAGTGAGCACATCATCATGATTATCTGGGTCTTGAAGCTCTTTTTTGTACAGTTCTTCTGTGTATTCTTGCCACCTCTTCTTGATATCTTCTGCTTCTGTTAGATCCACACCATCTCTGTCCTTTATTGTGCCCATCTTTGCATGAAATGTTCCTTTGGTATCTCTGATTTTCTTGAAGAGATCCCTAGTCAATATTGCATAGGAACCTGGAATGTCAGGTCCATGAATCAAGGCAAATTGGAAGTGGTCAAACAAGAGATGGCAAGAGTGAATGTCGACATTCTAGGAATTAGCGAACTAAAATGGACTGGAATGGGTGAATTTAACTCGGATGACCATTATATCTACTACTGTGGGCAGGAATCCCTCAGAAGAAATGGAGTGGCCATCATGGTCAACAAAAGAGTCCGAAATGCAGTACTTGGATGCAATCTCAAAAACGATAGAATGATCTCTGTTCGTTTCCAAGGCAAACCATTCAATGTCACAGTAATCCAAGTCTATGCCCCAACCAGTAACGCCGAAGAAGCTGAAGTTGAAAGGTTCTATGAAGACCTACAAGACCTTTTAGAACTAACACCCCAAAAAGATGTCCTTTTCATTATAGGGGACTGGAATGCAAAAGTAGGAAGTCAAGAAACACCTGGAGTAACAGGCAAATTTGGCCTTGGAATACGGAATGAAGCAGGGCAAAGACTAATAGAGTTTTGCCAAGAAAATGCACTGGTCATAGCAAATACCCTCTTCCAACAACACAAGAGAAGACTCTATACATGGACATCACCAGATGGTCAACACCGAAACCAGATCGATTATATTCTTTGCAGCCAAAGATGGAGAAGCTCTATACAATCAGCAAAAACAAGACCAGGAGCTGACTGTGGCTCAGACCATGAACTCCTTATTGCCAAATTCAGACTGAAATTGAAGAAAGTAGAGAAAACCACTAGACCATTCAGGTATGACCTAAATCAAATCCCTTATGATTATACAGTGGAAGTGAGAAATAGATTTAAGGGCCTAGATCTGATAGATAGAGTGCCTGATGAACTATGGAATGAGGTTCGTGACATTGTACAGGAGACAGGGATCAAGACCATCCCCATGGAAAAGAAATGCAAAAAAGCAAAATGGCTGTCTGGGGAGGCCTTACAAATAGCTGTGAAAAGAAGAGAAGCGAAAAGCAAAGGAGAAAAGGAAAGATATAAACATCTGAATGCAGAGTTCCAAAGAATAGCAAGAAGAGATAAGAAAGCCTTCTTCAGTGATCAATGCAAAGCATTTGGAATAACATAATATATATTCATTTTTAAATATCCTGTGAACCCAATATGTCTTCCTTTCTTTTTATGGTCTCTTTTAAGAAAAAAGATTATAGAAACTTTAAGGAATTTGCCTAATAACAGGTAGTACCTAAGTAGGAAAGTTGGGATTTAAACTCAAACAAACTGAGACCAGAGCTCAGGTCCTTCACTAGTAATACCATGCTACATAGCCTCTTTATTTGGCATAGTCAATAAAGCAGAAATAGATGTATTTCTGGAACTCTCTTGCTTTTTCCATGATCCAGCGGATGTTGGCAATTTGATCTCTGGTTCCTCTGCCTTTTCTAAAACCAGCTTGAATATCTGGAAGTTCAAAGTTCATGTATTGCTGAAGCCTGGCTTGGAGAATTTTGAGCATTACTTTACTAGAGTGTGAGATGAGTGCAATTGTGTGGTAGTTTGAGCATTCTTTGACATTGCCTTTCTTTGGGATTGGAATGAAAACTGACCTTTCCCAGTCCTGTGGCCACTGCTGAGTTTTCCAAATTTGCTGGCATATTGAGTGCAGCACTTTCACAGCATCATCTTTCAGGATTTGAAATAGCTCAACTGGAATTTCATCACCTCTACTAGCTTTGTTCATAGTGATGCTTCCTAAGGCCCACTTGACTTCACATTCCAGTATGTCTGGCTCTAGATGAGTGTTCACACTATCGTGATTATCTTGGTCATGAAGATCTTTTTTGTACAGTTCTTCTGTATATTCTTGCCACCTCTTCTTAATATTGTCTGCTTCTGTTAGGTTCATACCATTTCTGTCTTTTATTAAGCCCATCTTAGCATGAAATGTTCCCTTGGTATCTCTAATTTTCTTGAAGAGATCTCTACTCTTTCCCATTGTATTGTTTTTTTGTTTTTTTTTTTTCTATTTCTTTGCATTGATTGCAGAGGAAGGCTTTCTTATCTCTCCTTGCTATTCTTTGGAACTCTGCATTCAGATGCTTATATCTTTCCTTTTCTCCACTGCTTTTCACTTCTCTTCTTTTCACAGCTATATGTAAGGCCTCCCTGGACAGCCATTTTGCTTTTTTGCATTTCTTTTCCATGAGGATAGTCTTGATCTCTGTCTCCTGTACAATGTCACGAACCTCTGTTCATAGTTCATCAGGCACTCTATCTATCAGATCTAGTCCCTTAAATATATTTCTCACTTCTACTGTATAATCATAAGGGATTTGATTTAGGTCATACCTGAATGATATAGTGGTTTTCCCTACTTTCTTCAATTTATTGACTATGCCAAAGCCTTTGACTGTATGAATCACAATAAACTGTGGAAAATTCTGAAAGAGATGGGAACACTAGACCACCAGATCTGCCAATTGAGAAACCTGTATGCAGGTCAGGAAGTTAGAACTGGACATGGAACAACAGATTGGATCCAAATCGGAAAAGGAGTATGTCAAGGCTGTATATTGTCACCCTGCTTATTTAACTTCTATGCAGAGTACATCATGAGAAATGCTGGGCTGGAAGAAGCACAAGCTGGAATCAAGATTGCCGGGAGAAATATCAGTAACCTCAGATATGCAGAAGACACCACCCTTATGGCAGAAAGTGAAGAGGAACTAAAAAGCCTCTTGATGAAAATGAAAGTGGAGAGTGAAAAAATTGGCTTAAAACTCAACATTCAGAAAACTAAGATCATGGCTTCTGGTCCCATCACTTCAAGGGAAATAGATGGGGAAATAGTGGACACAGTGTCAGACTTCATTTTTCTGGGCTCCAAAATCATGCAGATGGTGATTGCAGCCATGAAGTTAAAAGACACTTACTCCTTGGAAGGAAAGTTATGACCAACCTAGATAGCATATTCAAAAGCAGAGACATTACTTTGCCAACAAATGTCCAAATAGTCAAGGCTATGGTTTTTCCTGTGGTCATGTATGGATGTGAGAGTTGGACTGTGAAGAAGGCTGAGCGTCAAAGAATTGATGCTTTTGAACTGTGGTGTTGGAGAAGACTCTTGAGAGTCCCTTGGACTTCAAGGAGATCCAACCAGATCTAAAGGAGATCAGTCCTGGGAGTTGATTGGAGGACTGATGCTAAAGCTGAAACTCCAATACTTTGGCCACCTCATGCAAAGAGTTGTCACATTGGAAAAGACTCTGATGCTGGGAGGGATTGCGGGCAGGAGGAGAAGGGGATGAGAGAGGATGAGATGGCTGGATGGCATCACCAACTCAATGGACATGAGTTTGAGTGAACCCTGGGAGTTGGTGTTGGACAGGGAGGCCTGGCTGCTGTAATTCATGGGGTCGCAAAGAGTCAGACACAACTGAGCAACTGAACTGAACTGAACATAGCCTCTCTCTACTCATCTACTACTGTGGGCAAGAATCCCTTAGAAGAAATGGAGTAGCCATCATGGTCAACAAAAAGAGTCTGAAATGCAGTACTTGGATGAAGTCTCATAAATGAGAATGATCTCTGTCAGTTTCCAAGGCAAATCATTCAATATCACAGTAATCCAAGGCTATGCCCTGACCAGTAATGCTGAAGGAGCTGAAGTGAATGGTTCTATGAAGACCTACAAGACCTTCTAGAACTAACACCCAAAAAAGATGTCCTTTTCATTATAGGAGACTGGAATGCAAAAGTAGGAAGTCAAGAAATACTTGGAGTAACAAGCAAATTTGGCCTTGGAGTACAGAATGAAGCAGAGCAAAGGCTAATAGAATTTTGCCAAGAGAACGCACTGGTCATAGCAAACACCCTCTTCCAACAACACAAGAGAAAACTATACACATGGATATCATCAGATGGTCAATACCAAAATCAAATTGATTATACTCTTTGCAACCAAAGATGGAGAAACTCTATACTGTCAGCAAAATCAAGCCCAGGAGCTGACTGTCTCAGATCATGAACCCCTTATTATCAAAATCAGATGTAAATTGAAGAAAGTAGGGGAAATGACTTGACCATTCAGAATGACTTAAATCAAATCCCTTAGGATTATACAGTTGAAGTGACAAATAGATTCAAGTGATTAGATATGATAGACAGAGTGCCTGAAGAACTATGGTCAGAGGTTCATGACACTGTACAGGAGACAGGGCTCAGACCATCCCCAAGAAAAAGAAATGCAAAAAGGCAAAATGGTTGTCTGAGGATGCCTTACAAATAGCTGTGAAATGAAGATAAGCAAAAGGCAAAGGAGAAAAGGAAAGATACGCCCATTTGAATGCAGAGTTCCAAAGAATAGCAAGGAGAGATAAGAAACCCTTCCTCAGTGATCAATGCAAAGAAATAGAGGAAAACAATAGAATGGGAAAGACTAGAGATCTCTTCAAGAAAGTTAGAGATACCAAGGGAATATTTCATTAAAAGATGAGCACAGTAAAGGACAAAAATGGTATGGACCTAACAGAAGCAGACGATATTAAGAAGAGGTGGCAAGAATATACAGAAGAACTATACAAAAAAGATCTTCATGACCCAGATAATCACAATGGTGTGATCACTCACCTAGGCCAGACATCCTGGAATGTGAAGTCAGATGGGCCTCAGGAAGCATCACTACGAACAAAGCTAGTGAAGGTGGTGGGATTCCAGTTGAGGTATTTCAAATCCCAAAATATGATGCCATTAAAAGTGCTGTACTAAATATACCAGCAACTTTGGAAACTCAGCATGTCCAAAGGACTGGAAAAGGTCAGTTTTCATTCCAATCCCAAAGAAAGTCAAAGACAAACAATGCTCCAACTACCGCTCAATTGCACTCATCTTATACGCTAGCAAAATAATGCTCAAAATTCTCCAAGACAGGCTTCAGCAATATGTGAACCATGAACTTCCAGATGTTCAAGTTGGTTTTAGAAAAGGCAGAGGAACCAGAGATCAAATTCCAAACATCTGTCAGATCATCAAAAAAGCAAGAGAGTTACAGAAAAGCATCTACTTCTGCTTTAATGACTATGCCAAAGCCTTTGACTGTATGGATCACTACAAACTGTGGAAAATTCTGAAAAAGATGGGAATACCAGACTACCTGAACTGCCTCCTGAGAAATCTGTATGCAGGTCAAGAAGCAACAGTTAGAACTGGACAGGGAACAACAGATTAGTTCCAAATTGGGAAAAGAGCACGTCAAGGTTGTATTTTGTCATCCTGCTTATTTAACTTATATACAGAGTACATCATGTGAAATGTTGGGCTGGATGAAGCACAGGCTGGAATCAAGATTGCCGGGAGAAATATCAGTAACCTCAGATACGCAGATGACACCACAGTTATGGGAGAAAGTGAAGAACTAAAAAGCCCCTTGACGAAAGTGAAAGAAGGGAGTCAAAAAGTTGGCTTAAAGCTCAACATTCAGAAAACGAAGATCATGGCATCCGGTTCCATCACTTCATGGCAAATAGATGGGGAAAAAATGGAAACAGTGACAGACTTTACTTTGGGGGGATCCAAAATCACTGACTGAAGCCATGAAATTAAAAGATACTTGCTCCTTGGAAGAAAAGCTATGATCAACATAGACAGCATATTAAAAAGCAGAGACATTACCTTGTCAACAAAAGTCCATCTAATCAAAGCTATGTTTTTTCCAGTAGTCATGTATAGATGTGAGAGTTGGACTATAAGGAAAGCTGAGTGCCAAAGAATTGATATTTTGAACTGTGGTGTTAGAGAAGTCCTTTGGACTGCAAGGAGACCCAACCAGTTCATCCTAAAGGAAATCAGTCCTGAATATTCATTGGAAGGACTGATGCTGAACCTGAAACTCCAATACTTTGGCTACCTGATGTGAATCGCTGACTCATTGGAAAAGACCCTGATGCTGGGAAAGATTGAAGGTGGGAGGAGAAGGGGAAAACAGGATGAGATGTTTGGATGGCATCACCAACTGGATGGACATGAGTTTGAGTAAGCTCTGGGAGTTGGTGATGGACAAGGAAGACTGGCATGCTGCAGTCCATGGGGTCACAAAGAGTTGGACATGACTGAGCGACTGAACTGAACTGAACATGGTGTCTTTAGCATGGAAAGAAGCAGCTTTAAAGTTTCAAAGATTATACTTCTTGCTTTTAATTAGTCTGAGACTAAGCTCTGTCCGTCTTTATGCATGTTGGTTCTATCTATCTATGTATCCATCCAAGCATCCATCCATTCATTCAACTCTTTCTCTAAGCACTGACCACAATGTGTATTTCTTCTAAGTGCTATCAAGGATGCATAAGAAACAGGTACTTGCTCTCATTACACATTAAGGCCACAGGAGAAACAGATATGCCAGGTTAGAATTGAATGCTTTGGGAACTAAGCACCGTGGCACTAAAGAGAAAGGAACAGTCTCTAGATAGATGTAAATAGGTTTCTTTCCAAGCTCTTATAAGCCGGGTGCTTCACACACCACATAAATTCACTTTGCAACCCTAGGGTGATGGTTTTAGTTATTCTCACACAGGAGATGGGATGGGATGGGACTTGAGTCACACATATTTAAGCCTTGATCTTCCTGGCTTTTGATGTAGAGCCAGGGGTCTTGATGGATGAGCTCTTTCAGCATCCTAAGCAGAGGGATCAATTTAGCATCTCACTCACTGAACCTCTCTGGATTTCACAGGCTGGAAAGACACAGTTCTTACCCATCAGCAGGGATAAAACATAGAGGTCTCATAGTCAGACAAAAGGAAACAGACTTCCTCTAGATCTACAACAAGACCAGCCATCTGCTACTCTGATAATAAAGACTTCATAAACTGAAAGTCACTCAAATGTCCAACACAGGAAATGAGACTTCAGTAAAGAAGAATAAGCAAAGCCCGAAAAAATGGTATCTCTATTCCACAGGGGAAATCAGTTGCAAAAATGGAAAAGTATATCACTGCTGCTCCCCTTACTTTTCAATGCTTTACTCCTAAATCAAGACAAACAGTGAAATTTAGAAACCCAGCACCGAGTGTTGGAATAGACTCTGATGTTGGGAAAGATTGAGGGTAGGAGGAGAAGGGGGCAACAGAAGATGAGATGGTTGGATGGCATCATCAACTCAACGGACATGAGTTTGGACAAACACCAGGAGATACTGAAGGACAGGGAAGCTTGACATGCTGCAGTCCATGGGGTCGCAAAGAGCTAGACATGACTGAGTGAGTGAACAACACCACCACCCAACACCCAATGTACCGGAGGGAATGCAAATCTCCCAGGAAAGAACCAGGTTCCTGGCCTTGGGACAGGATTGGGCCATTGCAAATGACTGTCTGCAGAGAAAGGGAGCCAGGTGCTCCCCGCAGGGTACAGGACTGTGAGGGGATCCCTGGGCCTAATCAGCAGTTCAGCAAGAGACTCAGAGCCACTGGTGGAAGGGGACATCTTAGCCAGCACCTCTGCCTGGACGCTGAACAAGGCAGTAGGAAACAAGAAATCTGTTTTTGTGAAAATGGAACTTCTTCTTTAGACTCCCTCTTACTTTTTCCCCCCTCTAAACTGTCCAAGATTAATGTGGCAAAAAATAAAATGCCCTACAGGCTGCTTATTTTGACGCTTACTACAGAGCATAAAAGTGAAGAATTAGCATGGAATGAATAATTTATTTAGCGCTTTACTGTTGTTTTAAACAAATCACTTCCATGAAAGCAATGTGTATTCAAGCAATAAATCACTGTTTAGCACTCTGTCGCGAGGAAAAGATACCACTTGCCAGAATTATTGAATGGCAGTCGCTAGCAGGAGGCAGACCCAGTAACGGTAAGCTGATACGCCTGCACAAAAGGATTCTCTGGATCTGGAGAAGGCTAGGTCTGAATGAGATTCTGTAACGATAACTTTTTTTTATGCATAAGACTTAATTAAATGAGCACCTACTTGAGCTAATGCATCTGATACTATGACAAACACAGTGTAACTGAGCTTGTATCACAGCTATTATTATTTTATTATTGCAATGACTGTGGACCAAGCACAACTAAGTGTCCTGGACACATTACTGAAACAAAACAGTGAGTTTTATGCCCTTGAGTTGATCACTGTCCTATAGGCTTCAAACCACTTTATATTATGTGACAGAGTATTATACAAAATGCTATGACGACTTACTTGCCTAGTTGGAGGGCGGGAATCTGAAAAGTTTTCACAGAGGTGGTTTCACTGTATTCAGACCTTGGTTTAGTCAAAGGGCTAGAAAAAGAACAATCACTATAGAAGCATGCCAGGGACCAGAGGATGGCGAGTATGAAGCCCATGCGATATCTGAGTGGAGAGGTGTGTGTTGACATGGTGCAGATCCCAAGGGTGGAGAAGAAAACAAGAGGAAGGCGGCAGAAGAGGCTTCAGGGGGATGCAAGATGCATCCCTGTGCCTCCTAGACGCTGTGCTGCTTAGGTAAGAAACTTAAACCAGTTTCAGTCTGCAAGGCAAGGATGCTGGCGCTATTCTTCACCAGACTTGCTGATCACCAAATCTAACATAGCAAGGGAAAGTGGTTTAGGTTGAAGACAGAATGACCCTGGTACTTTTCTCACAGTCAAACTGGAGATGGAACTGCTCTGTCGTCCCAGCTTTATAAAGTTCTCAGAATGAAACCATAACCCTAGTTTTTGTTAGGGAACAAAACAAAAAAAACAGTTTCCACAGGGTAAACTATCTCAGATTACAAATTTTGAACTTTTTTTCCCTTTCTTAAAATAACCTGAGGTCTGACAGTCTAAGCTGTGATGCTCAGAGACCTCCATTACTCCTGGTATCTTGTGACAATTAGTACAGGTTGATCATTCCTGTCACAGTTCAAAAGGCTGAGGGCTTAGTGTTTAGGCAATTGTAGGAAAAACAAAATCTTTCCATTCTATCAATAGCTTAAAAGGTTTCTGAATTATCTCATTTCCCTTTGGCTTAAATAATAGTTATTAAAAGCATGTCATCCTCAGAAGAGTTTAGAGAACCAGTATTTCCCATCTCTACTTCAAAGTGGTTTAAGAAAGAATGAACTTGCAACTTATTTTGGATAGTTTCAACTTGGCCAAAAATTTGCTGAACACTGCAAACATTCTGGTTACTAGAGTGAAGGTGACAGGCAGAGAAATGTCATGAATTTGATGCTTCTCATCACCTTAATGATATTTGCTGCTTAAAAAATAAAATAAAATAAAAACTAGGTGTCAGCATTTTATCAAGCTCAGAGAAAGTTCAAAATGTTGTTGGCTACCAGTCAGCCAGAAACACTTCTCTCCCAGGAAGAAATTAATCAATAGACGGCTCTATTGAAGGTTCACTATGTTCAAGGTAGAGCTGGTAGAACCCACGGGAGACAAAGAGACAAGTAAAAAGTAATTTCTGCCACCCAGGAATTTACAATAAAGGTAGAATCTTATTGTCACACCCCTGCTCAGAAACTCTCAGGGTTTCCCTTGTCTTAAGAGGATTAACTCCTTATTCTTCAACAAGACATCCAAGGTCCATTCTATATAGCACATGTCTCTTTTCTAGTTTTATCTCTTTGCCAATTCTTCGTGCAATCTCCTACAACCCTGACCTCCTTGTTATTCTTTGAACCACCATAAATATTCAGGTCTCTGGCTTTTTCAACTTCCGATACCCAGCTCCAATGCCATTGCCTCCATGAAGCCACCCCAGCCTCTCTGAATAGGGTTTGTTGCTTCATCTGTCCTTCTTTAGTATTGTATGCTTCTACTACAGTTAACGGAGAAGGCAATGGCACCCCACTCCAGTATTCTTGCCTGGAAAATCCCATGGATGGAGGAGCTTGGTGGGCTGCAGTCCACAGGGTTGCTAGGAGTCGGACACGACTGAGCGACTTCACTTTCACTTTTCACTTTCATGCATTGGAGAAGGAAATGGCAACCCACTCCAGTGTTCTTGCCTGGAGAATCCCAGGGACAGGGGAGCCTGGCGGGCTGCTGTCTCTGGGGTTGCATAGAGTCAGACACAACTGAAGCAACTTAGCAGCAGCAGCAACTACAGTTAAGCACATCATTTTTATGATTGACATACCTGTCTCTTTCATTAGATTGTGATCTAGTTGTTATATTTTTAATTATAATTTCTTGTGCTAGGATAGAGTCTGACATAAAAGAACTCTCAGCATATACTCAAAGAATAAATACTTAATGCAGTAGTTTTTAGTTTTAAACACACAAACATGTGTGTTTAAAAACATATATCAATCCAGGACAAAAGAAATTATTGTGCAAGCCTACTGCCATCCTTAATATACAGTAGGTTCTCATTAATAAATTATAATCATAAATACCCACCGAAATCATAGTCAAAGTATAATGGGCAAACTATTCTGCACACTAGGTTGTAGCACATTCTCAAAACTTCAGAATTAGGGTGAGCATAGTGTGGTTCATGATTTAAACCAGCCTTATCGGAGATCATGGAGAAGGCAATGGCACCCCACTCCAGTCAAAGTGATGTGTAACACAGACTAGGCTGTGCCATGGCTGTGTCAACATAGACTAGGGTCATTTTAGAACCATCTCCAATACCAGGTTGTGAAATCTTGAGTAGTCACTGTGTGTGTATGTGAAACAGGAAAGCAAGTAAAGATTTTGAGCACAGAGGTAATACACAAGACACCGAGGATACTAAGTTAGATTTGACAGTGATGAAAGGAATGGGTTAGCAGGTATCATCAAACTTTTTCTTAAAGAACACAGTGGTAAACATTTTAGGCTTGTGGGTGACAAAGCATTTGTTGCAACTATTCGTTCTGCAGTTGGATCATGAAAGCAGTCATAGAGGATTTGACTACAAATGGGAATGCCTGAGTTCCAAAATCCTTTATTTACAAAACAGGCCATGGGCCAAATCTGGCCCCCTCCCAGGTTGTAGTTTGCCAACTCCTGGATTAGAGCAACAAGTGCCTGAAAGTTAAGACAACACTTAAGAGTCTATTTAAACATACTGATGTAAAATTTTGGAGGCTTGTACCAGGGTGGCAGAATAGAAATGGAAAGAAAAGAACAAAAGGAAGAGAGATTACAGAGGAAAAAAGAAAGTGGGACTAACTGGATATTACAGAAAAAAAGGAGGAAGAATTTACGATAACTTTTTAAGGTTTTGAAACAATGAGGCTAAGAGGAATAGAAGCATCACTAATAGGATAGATTCTTCTTTGTTAGCTGTAAAAACTTTCCTAAAAGGGCTGGAAGAAAGCAATTTGAAAACATGCACATATGGAAACTGGAAGCTTGAGCTAGTCTAGAGAATTTTGGTGATGGAGGTACTTAAGAGATTATTTAGTCATTTTATAATATAGCAGGGTAGGTGGCATTTAAATCACAGATCAGTAGACGATTTTCAAACAATAGCAGGCCCAAATCATGTTTTGTTTGTCTTATACAATATTGATTTTCAATGTGTTTTAAAAGCAAAGATAGTTGGTTGCCAGCATCTCAAAATCAGTAGTTTATACCAAGCTGGAATTCTTGGTTCTCTTGGGGAAAAACCTAAAGTAGCTAAAGTGACTTTCCTACACAGCAAAATCAGCTTGAAGGATGGGGCAGTAGCTTTCGCTTATACGATATGGGCTCTCCACTCTCTGGGGCAAACTCCGTACCATCACTCTCTGACCACCCTTGTGTGGTCCTGTGGACATCTGAGTTTGTGAGCCTTAACTTCAGTGTCTGGGGCTTGGAATCAGACTGCAAGGCTTGTGTCCTGGCTTTCATCATCCTGAGTGGTCAGTTAACTTCCATAAGTTTCCTCATCAAGAGGTGTGGAATAATGTTAGCACCTACTTTATAGGATTATTATAAGGATTACCTGAAATATTATATGTAAAGCACTGGCACACAGTAGTCCCTCAAAATGTTAGCTACCATGATTTTTATCATTATGAGAAATTGTAGCCCAGACAAGTTACATAAATTGCCAGAGTTGAAACTGTTGAATGGTGGCAGATGAGTAATAGAACTCATTTCTCATGACTCCAGAGGGATTTCAAACACTCTTGAGTGTATTCTAGCACAAATGCAATGGGGATGTTTGAAAAACCTAACAAAGGTATGCATTGAACCAAGAAGAAAAAGAAAAAAGAGTAAGTCAGATATAATGATGGGCCAATATGTTGGACCATACCTAGGTGTTATACCCAAACATAGCATATTAGAGCAAACATAGAATAATTACATGCCTGCAACTTACTTTTCTGCCAAAGTCATATAAAGGAATTCTCAACATTTAATCTACCATTTGTGACAGAGTAACAACCAAGCCCTATCTCAAATCAAAGTTTGGTGACTCGCCGCCTATTCTGGGGAACAAGTATAGGTAGAAAGACCAGCAAAAATACCCTGGAGCGATTTTGTCCTGTTTATGAATTCTAAGTCCTTGCTTGTTTCAAAAGTGGAGGAGAGAAAGTGCTAAGTCAACCAACTTCAGCTAATTAGTTCTTTCTATTTGGTGACCGGAAATCAATGATGGGCAAACTTCGAAGACTTTCACCCTGGCTGAGAGGTTTGCTGTCGCTCATCATCCATCACACTTGCCTGTTAAGTGGCCTCACTGAGCTCTGTCTAAACAGCACCCAGTTCTCTGGGTATATGCCCCCCTCTTTGTCTCAGCCTATAAGAAAATATGCTAGTGGCAGCTGTTTGTAAGAAGCTGAAGACTTTGTGAAACCAATTGTAATGCAAAGGTCATATGTGCTAAGCTGTTTATAGATTGCAATTTGTAAGGTTATAATGTCACATACCATCAATAACTCAAGGTGGAGAACTACAACTGTTAATAAGTCATCAATTCTTCACTCTTTTCTTTCAACACTCATTCCCCCAACAGCTTTAACTTATTTCACTGAAGTGTGATTCCTTGAACTTTGAACTAAAGCTTTCATATGTTTATGAGGAAGGGAAAAAAAAAAAAAAAAAGCAGAATGGCACATCATGGCTAATTCTTTAACAAGTGTCAAGGCATTTGAACCAATTAAGACCATAGTTCAGATAGCAGTGGTAGCATAAAGGCTATTTTCCTAGGAACCCAAAGATCCAGAAAATGTGTTTACTTTATATATGTGAGGCTTAACATCCATCCCTGCCGTCCCCTAAACAAGCAAACAAATGAATAAATAAATAGAGGAGTCAAAAGTTGCTGAAATGCACTACATACCAAAAGCTAAAGGAGTTTCAGCCTGTTTATAAGAATATATTTGCTGTAATTGTGCTCTGACAGGAGTTTGTCCAAATGCCTTATTTGGGAAAATAATTAAATTTAAACTCTAGTGAGATTATGACTACCAAACTTGTTGCACCTGATTTTGGGGGAGGTTATAAACTTGAAGTATCTAATGACAGCTATGGACACTACATATACTACTTCTCATCCAACCCAGGTCTCCTGCATTGCAGGCAGATTCTTTACTGTCTGAGCTATTAGAGAAGCCCCTCATGAATGACAGATGTAAACGAAATTCTCAGGCAACCTTCAGAAGCTCATTCATTTAACTCTGGGTAAAGAACTTTGATGATAGAGATGCAGTTGATCTTGTCATACAACCCATGTGCTTTTAAAACAGAGGATAGAGGGACATGATGAAATCACCTTTCCTGGTACTTACAGTCACAGGATTCAAAAGAATAATTGATTTTTCATCTTTGATAATATTTTTCCCTGTCTTCAGCTTCAGGCTGAGGCATGTACAAAATGGCAGAGCTCAGAAAAATAGCCAGTTATCCAAAGAGAGGGCAGGTAGGACAGGGCTTCTCATCACAGTACCAGGGGGCTTTGAACAGACTATTTGTTTTGTGTTTGTCTGTTTTTCCTGTCAACTCCTTCCCTGTAAATATGTCCCCGACTGTTTGATTCTTTAGTGTTCCTTGGGAGGGGAAACTCTCAGGGATCTCCTGTGAGAAGCTTAGACAAGCCTGTAAGCACCAAACATTCACTGAGCATTCCTGAGTTTCTGACTCCAAGACCCATTCAAACCTATGGGTTTCCATTTTTGTAAAATTCCAAATCCCAGGTCACCAAGAATCAGATATCAATATATTAGCCAAACCATAGTCATTATTTATGTAAGGATCTTGGTATCTAGATCAGGTATAGTAGGACATAGTCTTGGATTAGATTGTGTGTAAGAGACTAAATTGGATTCTTTAACAAGAAAAGCCATTACTGAAATCTGATCAAAGAAAATACAAATTTTAGAATCAATCACAACTTAATGCATATAATTCTCACTGTACTGACTAATTAGAATAATATGAATACTTATTAGTATGTCTAAATATATATTAATCACATTAATCAAAGGGGGAATATATGCAATGAGCCAAATAAATATTGATATGAAGGACTGTTAACAAAGTTGTGCTTCTGCCTTCCAGGGTAAGGACCATGCTTCTTCAATATACTGTCTATTCATTAAGCAAGACAGCCAGGCTTTCACAGTATTAGTCCACAGAATGTGGAAATACAGAGAACTATGCCCATTTGCAAGGACAACTGATTTAGATTTTAAGGATGGGGAGGAAGGGCACACTCTTCTTTTATCAAACTCTTATCATTTCCAGAAATCCATCTGAACTCAACATTAAGAAAAACATCTTTTCAAGGCACTTGGCTCTTGAGACAAGATCTCTGCTGCCTTCTGCTTCTGCTTCTTTTGCTCTCAGTTTCATAAAGGGATCAGTTTCACAGGTAAAAGATAAAACTAGAGCAGTTAAATATTCTAGAAAAGGCAAAGGTCTGGTTGCTGGTTGTAAGCTTACCAGCATATTTTAATGCCTTTTAATGTTATCGGGCTATTATTTTAACCAGAGTTTGGTTAAAACTCACCCACTAATATGTTTCTGTATTCATCTTACATCACTGGTGCTTAGCTTCCAGGCACAGGGGTATTTATAACTTTTGGTCAAATGAATGAAATACCAAAGGTGCTAAAAAACAGACATTCAAAATATTGCTAGCTTTTAAATATTTACCTTGCCAATAGTATACAATGCTTTGCCTTACCAACTCAGAATACTTATATATACTGTCACATTTTTATGTTAGTTTCTTATTTAATGTATCTTATGGGCAGGCGACGACCCAAAAATCTATAGTGGATAGACATGGCATATCTATTTACTTAAAATCTATATTAAAGTAAAATAAATAATTCATTCTTTGCTTTCCATAAGTCAATGGGGACCCCACCAAAAATAGCATTTTTTTTTTCTGTGATATAACAATTGAATATGGTCAACTAATCAAGTAAAAAGTGTGTCGTGCTTTCCAGAGATTTATTTGCCTTTTTATCACTACTAGAGTTTCCCTAAATAACACTGCCCACTGTCCTTGAAACCAGATTGTGCCTATATCAGTAACCATTCTTATAAATAATAACTGCTGGTAAGGACTTATTTAAGTCTATATAGTATGCACTGCCATCTCTGCCTTTCTCACAAAATTCTGAATTGAAGAACTTAATACAAAATAGCAGCAATAGCAAAGTCACCTACACAGCAGTAATTGTGAGGCGTTTTCCAGTAGGGGAACCAATGGCATAATTCCTGTTATTTCCAACTTGTCTGGGCCCTAACAGCAATTTGTAAAAGTCACATCTAACTTGGTGTTTATACATAGGACAACAATTAATTTAAAAAATAAATAAATACAATTGACAAAAGGTTTTATAAAGACCAATTATTCAGTTCAGTTCAGTTCAGTCGCTCAGTTGTATCCGACACTGGAGAAGGGAATGGCAAACCACTTCAGTATTCTTGCCTTGAGAACCCCATGAACAGTATGAAAAGACCAATTGTTAAGAAATTTTAATGCAAGATCTAAGTACTTTTACCAATTTCTGGGTAAATGGAACTTACCAATGCACCAGAGGAACTGGAGTGTAGCAATAGACCACATATGTAAACAGGCCCATATATTTTAATCTTATAAGATTAAAGATTAAAGATTCTTTAATATTATAAGAGAGAATCATAAAGCAAAGAAGTACCACTGAAGCATGATTTCAATGATCAAAAGAAAGATTTCAAGAGGATAGACTGATAATATATAGTTTATTAGTTTATTTTTAAACCAATTTGGAAATATATTGCCAATGACACAAGCTTATTTACTAACATGTAAGTTGTCTAACCAGTCTTAAGTATTCCTCAGATTTCCCTGCAAAGCTTTGTTGTCATCGTTCAGTTGCTACTACTGCTGCTGCTAAGTCGCTTCAGTCGTGTCTGACTCTGTGCCACCCCAGAGACAGCAGCCCACCAGGCTCCCCCGTCCCTGGGATTCTCCAGGCAAGAACACTGGAGTGGGTTGCCATTTCCTTCTCCAATGCATGAAAGTGAAGAGTGAAAGTGAAGTCGCTCAGTCGTGTCCGACACTTAGCGACCCCATGGATTATAGTCCACCAGGCTCCTCTGTCCATGGGATTTTCCAGGCAAGAGTACTGGAGTGGGGTGCCATTGCCTTCTCCATTCAGTCGCTAAGTCATGTCCATTTCTTTGCGACCCTATGAACTACAGCATGCCAGGCTTTAGCTATAACTAAGCCAACTTAATTTTCCAGAAATGAAGCAGTAATAGTGATCTTCCTATTCTTAATAGGAAGAGTTACCATTCTGACCACTGTTCATGCAGTACTAGATGATACCGAAGTAACTTTTATCTTTATAAGCATATACTTATGAACATATTTCAGAGATGCTTAAAATCCTGAAACCTCACAGACACACACAATACAATGAAAACACTAGCAAACATGAACTATGTTCTCATTAAGTTGCTTAAAAATATGCAAATTTTCAGGGTTCTATGTTTTCCATGCCGTCCTCCAAAGCCTTACAAGTAGAAATACACCTTGCAAGTGGAAATAAATATTTGAAAAATCAGGGATGAAATAACTAGGCGTTTGATTTAGAAAGTGGATTTTTCTGTCTCATAAATATACCCCTATGTCTTCAGGCTTCCTTCGTGTCTCAGTTGTAAAGAACTTGCCTGCAATGCAGGAGATCCTGGTTCAATGTCTGGGTCAAGAAGATCCCCTGGAGAAGGAAATGGCAACCCACTCCAGTATTCTTGCCTAAGAAAGATGTCTTTACCATATAAAATGTCTATATGTCTTTACCATATAAAATAACCAAAATCATTTATATTCACAGACACTTCAAATGCCTAGAAAGAAGAAAGAAAAGAAGGAAGGAAGTGAACATTTACAGGGCATGTTTTATGTGGCATTCTGTTGCTGCTGCTAAGTCACTTCAGTCGTGTTCAACTCTGTGTGACCACATAGACGGCAGCCCACCAGGCTCCCCCGTCCCTGGGATTCTCCAGGCAAGAACACTGGAGTGGGTTGCCATTTCCTTCTCCAATGCATGAAAGTGAAAAGTGAAAGTGAAGTCGCTCAGTCGCATCCGACTCTTCGCGACCCCATGGACTGCAGCTTTCCAGGCTCCTCCATCCATGGGATTTTCCAGGCAAGAGTACTGGAGTGGGGTGCCATTGCATTCTGTTAAGTCTGTGCATATACTATAATCTCAGTCAATCTTGATCCCAGCTCTAGGGGCAGTTCTGCTTATCAACAATCTTAGAGATTATGAAATGTGATACAGAGAGCCCTTTTCTCCAAAGGTCAGTCATTCAGCATCAATGCCAGAATTCAAATCCTGATCTCTTTGCTCACAGATCAAGCAATCCTTCCATATCCTTAAGCTCTACTGGTGACTGTGATGGAACAATTACAAGTTTCTTAACCAACTCCATATTAAGTAACAGCCTTGTCTAAAATAAATTTTCAAACATGAATTCTGTTTTTCAGCAACTTGACTTAGCTATGAGGTGGCTAAATGTGGCTTCTTTGTATCTATCCAATTTGATGTTTGCTGAGCTTCTTAGATACTTAATTTTTAAATCAAATCGGAGAGTTTTACATGTATGTTTTTGGAGGTGAAGATTTTTTTCTCTTTGTTCTTCAGATTGGATAATTTCTATCACCTCTCTTACAGTTCCTTACACTCTCTCCATTCTCCTCACCAATACATATTTTCATTTCATACAGTATTTTTCACTTCTAGAACTTCCATTTCACTCTTTTTTGATGGTTGTCATTTCTCTTCTAACATCTTCATCTATTTTCTCAGCATGACCATTTTCTTCTTTAAGTTCTTGAACATATTTGCAACCGTTTGAAATCTTTGTTGTTAACTCAAACATCTGGACCATCCTCAGGTTGGTTTGTTTCAACTACTTTTTCCCTTGACTGTAGATGGCACTTTCCCTATTCTTTGCATGACTAGTAATCTTTTACTATCCATTGAATACTGTGGATGATGTGTGGTATGGAAATAGACTGTGTTAGCTTTTCATGAAGTTTTGTTTTGTTTTTTAATTCCTAATAGATAGCTAATAATAATAATAATAATAAAATCACTGGCTGATCACCTGGAGCTTGTGAGAGTGAAAATCACTCAGCCATGTCTGACTCTTTGTGACCCCATGGACTATACAGTCCATGGAATTCTCCAGGCCAGAATACTGGAGTGGATAGCCTTTCCCTTCTCCAGGGGATCTTCCCAACCCAGGGATCAAACCCAGGTTTCCCACATTCCAGGCAGATTTTTTACCAGCTGAGCCACAAGGGAAGCCCTGGAGCTTGTAGGAGCTTGGTTTTACACTTTACTGATGAGGCAGTTTGTATTTTCACTTCAGTTCAATTCAGTCAGTTGTGTCTGACTCTTTGTGACCCCGTGAACTGCAGCACGCCAGGCTTCCCTGTCCATCACCAACTCCCGAAGTCCACCCAAACCCATGTCCATTGAGTCGGTGATGCCATCCAACCATCTCATCCTCTGCCATCCCCTTCTTTTCCTGCCCTCAATCTTTCCCAGCATCAGGGTCTTTTCAAATGAGTCAGCTCTTCACTTAGGCTTCTGGAAAATTCCTTAGCCTGGTATATAGTCTTTATACCTAGGGTTTATCCCTTCTGTGTCTTAATGGTAGGCTTAAGGTATTTACTAAGCCCCTTAGTTGAGATTCAAGCCCTTATCTCTGTTTCCCCTGCAGTAAATAGCAGCTGAAACCCTTTCTCAGCCCTTTTAGTCTGCAAGCTGTTCCCATTTGCTGGCTCCTTGGAATTAAGGAATCAACAATTTGATACAGATTTTTGAGGCTCCCATCTCTGTTGCTTCTTCATTTCTTAGCCACCCCCACAATCACTAGCCTGTGAAAGTCCCAAATCCCATCCACTGACCCTCTGCTTGAGGTCTAACCACCCTGTGCCATACGGATGGGGGAAGACCCTCAGGGAAAAACTATAAACGCAGATCTCACCTAGTCCCTTTCCCTTTTCTCATGGGCTAAATCTCCTGTTTCTGCTCTTCACTCCCTCTCCAATGAAGAAAAACTGCTTCTTTTCCTTCTAAGATTATAATTATTACCTACAGGAAGACTAGTCCAATACAAGCTATTCCTCTCCCACCCTAAGGGCTCCTTCTTAAAAGTAAACAAACAAAAGCTCTTGTCTTTTACAAGTGCCAAATCCTCCTTTCAATTCTAATCAACCTTTGGAAGATTAGTGTTGCTGTTATTATTATTATAAAATAACTTTTTTTACTTATGTTCTAGAATACTTTTCATTCTTTCTGCTTTTGATCAAGGTGGATTCTGTCACTGCCAACTTTAACAAAAAGTGACAAAAACAGAAATATACTGACTCAATTAGAGTAAGGCCATTTCTCCAGACTCATCCTCCTTTCCTTTCATTGTATTACAGAAGAATATGGGAAGCCATCAGTCTGCCATTTCTTCCCTTGCCTGGTGAATTTCCTATAATGTGTCCAATTAAGTCATCAAAAGAAGTAATGGGAAAGGTAGACGTGAACTCTACTTCACATGTCAACTTTGAAGAGCACCTTTATTCTATAAAATGTGAGTTACACCATACCCACATTTACACAAGGCAAAGGGATCAATCTACTTACTTACTCCTAAGATCTAAAAACGGAGAAGGCAATGGCAACCCACTCCAGTACTCTTGCCTGGAAAATTCCATGGACAGAGGAGCCTGGTAGGCTGAAGTCCATGGGGTCGCTAAGAGTCGGACACTACTGAGCGACTTCACTTTCACTATTCACTTTCATTCATTGGAGAAGGAAATGGCAACCCACTCCAGTGTTCTTGCCTGGAGAATCCCAGGCACAGCGGGGCCTGGTGGGCTGCTGTCTCTGGGGTCGCACAGAGTCGGACACGACTGAAGTGACTTAGCAGCAGCAGCAGCAAGATCTAAAAAACAGGTGGGTTTTAAATTATTGCTTTCTCAGAGAGGTACCAGCAAAAGGGCAGTATCCATATCTCAGCTGACAGGTGGTAGATAAAAAATACATTCTCTCTGCTTGCTGCTGGCTAAGGTGAGGCTGCTCTGTATAACCTGGAGCTAGAGGGCTGAGATTATGCCAGTTCATCAGCTGGATTTTTCAGTATCCAAGAAAATCTGTCTACTTCTAGAGAGAAATTCAACATTTCCAGGGGAGCCACTGGATTGAAAAATGGGTAGATAAACATTTATTTTTTTTTTTAGAATACTCTGCAAGAGGGAAGCCTCTTAAGAGTAAAGTAAGGCAGTTCCCAGGAAGTGTTTGACTGCTTTCCCAGAATTATACTCTAACCTGATGCCTGGGTATCAGTAGAGAGAGAAAAAAAAAAAAGGGCATTAATATTTAGCACTCATACAGCAGTATAAATGCGTGCAATGCTCTACAATAAATAAAATCAAGTCTCAAAATATGCCTTAACACAACTGTAACACAGAAATATCTTTAGACTTTGTAATAAACTCCAGGGGAATCAGCCGGAAGTCATGTAAACTTATAGTATACCGAGCAAAGAGGAGGAGGTTATTCTATAAAACACAATCATGTACTGATGAGACAAAGATCAAATGTCCTTAGGAGGGGCTTTTTTGCTCTAATTTAAACAACATTAGAATACTCCAAGTGCCTTCCCTAAACCCCTCCTTCAGGCTGTCTCTCCCCCTCGGCAGCGTCCTTATTCTGTCAAGTTTAATAATAGTAAGCAGTGACCTTGATGTATGGGTAGTTCACTCTCTTACTTCTTTTCGCTACCACTCATCTCCATGCTGTCTCCATTCAGTAGTACAGTGCTGACACTTTAACTCAGACCCATAGTGCAATTTTCGCAGCACAGCCTCTTCTCATTATCCACCATCACCATTCTCCCTCATCGCACAGGACTTCCAAGCTGAACCAATTGGTCCTGGCTATGCCTTCACTGGGGAGAAGGCAATGGCACCCCACTCCAGTACTTTTGCCTGGAAAATCCCATGGATGGAGGGGCCTGGCGTGCTGCAGTCCATGGGGTCACTAGGAGTCGGACACGACTGAGTGACTTCACTTTCACTTTTCACTTTCATGCATTGGAGAAGGAAATGGCAACCCACTCCAGTGTTCTTGCCTGGAGAATCCCAGGGACAGGGGAGCCTGCTGGGCTACCATCGATGGGGTCGCACAGAGTCAGACACGACTGATGCGACTTAGCAGCAGCAGCAGCAACATGCCTTCATTGACATTGTCCGTTCTTAAGCAGACTGTCTCTTTATGTACACATATTGATAATGCAGATCCATCCATGTGGCTGTTAATATTCAGTTCAGTTCAGTTGCTGTCATGTCTGACTCTTTGCAATCCCATGGACTGCAGAACTCCAGGCCTCCCTGTCCATTACCAACTCTCGGAGTTTACTCACACTCATGTCCATTGAGTTGGTGATGCCATCCAACCATCTCATCCTCTGTTGTCCCCTTCTCCTCCTGCCTTCAATCTTTCCCAGCATCAGGGTCTTTTCAAATGAGTCGGTTCTTTGCATCAGATGGCCAAAGTACTGGAGTTTCAGCTTCAACATCAGTCCTTCCAAAGAAATCCCAGGACTGATCTCCTTTAGGATGGACTGGTTGGATCTTCTTGCAGTCCAAGGGACTCTCAAGAGTCTTCTCCAACACCACAGTTTAAAAGCGTCAATTCTTCCGTGCTCATCTTTCTTTATAGTCCAACTCTCACATCCATACATGACTACTGGAAAAACCATAGCCTTGACTAGATGAACCTTTGTTGGCAAAGTAATGTCTCTGTCTAGGTTGGTCATAACTTTTCTTCCAAGGAGTAAGCATCTTTTAATTTCATGGCTACAGTCACCATTTGCAGGCATAAGGGTAATGTCATCTGCGGTTGTTAATATTAAGGGTCATTTATTTTCTGAACAGGTACAAAAAAAGGATCACCTTGCAAAAAACACCCTTGTAATGAAGATATCTCTGAAATAGCATATAGCTTTTAATATAATCTGCTCAGAGGCAAAGAGATAGTCTCTTTGATATTGATATTGATATTGATAAGTCACTTCAGTTGTGTCCAACTCTGTGCAACCACAGAGACAGCAGCCCACCAGGCTTCCCCATCCCTGGGATTCTCCAGGCAAGAACACTGGAGTGGGTTGCCATTTCCTTCTCCAATGCATGAAAGTGAAAAGTGAAAGGGAAGTCGCTCAGTCGTGTCCAACTCTTCATGACCCCATGGACTGCAGCCCACCAGGCTCCTCTGTCCGTGGGATTTTCCAGGCAAGAGTACTGGAGTGGGGTGCCATCACCTTCTCTGATGAATGAGTCTACCTATTTGCAAAAATGTGACTGATGAAAACAGTGCAATAACTAGGTTATCACACTGTGCGAGTTCAGTTGTCAAGAGGGAGCAACTCAAAGGACATCACACAATCTATAAACCAGCTGGAAGGAGCCATCCAGACTTTGCCCTGCCGAACCCTTTCTGGGCGATGATTAGACAAGTCCTCATAGATGATATACTGTGTGCAGAAGCGCTGATCAGAATCAGGTTTGGCATGGTACGCGGCTGTATTGTACGCGACTGTATTGGTATGCGACTGATAGTCTCTTTAGATCCCTTTAAACCAATACATCTTATCCAGTCCAGGACTGAAAGAACCAAACTTTCATTCTACTCTGAAAACTCAAATTCTTCTCACAGTTGACACAGCTTTGGAAGCCTCCTGCATGTTTTAAATGATTCTTTCATCAGAAAGAATGCTGCTACTGATGTCATAGTATATGACTGTATAGATCACAAAGGTAAATGGGGACCAAATAGTTGCAATTAAGAATAACAGGATTTAAGAAGACTGGAGAGCATTTAAGCCTTCATTTTCCACTGTCTATTTCTACCTATAAGCCTCTTCATTTTGCACTCACACACACAGTTAATGAAAAAGGTCTACTTTTAAGACACTGAGTAAATTGATTCCTAAAGTAAAAGAGGCAAACATGACCAATGAAAAATGCAAAAATGATTATAATTTCATTAAAAGTTTATAATTTAGAAACATTATTAGACATTTCTTTTCACTGAGGTAGATTATCCTTTGCAAAATGAATGATGAACATTTGTGCTTTTCATAGTCTTTGCTTAGAGGAAGACAAAATAGGTTTGGCTTAGAAGACTCATCCATAATCTCATCCAGCAAGGACAGCAAGGAGATCAAACCAGTCAATTTTAAAGGAAATAAACCCCAAATATTTATTGGAAGGACTGATGCTGAAGCTGAAGCTCCAATATTTTGGCCACCTGATACAAAGTGCCGACTCATTGGAAAAGACCCTGATGCTGGGAAAGATTGAAGGCAGGAGGAGAAGGGGAGGACAAAGGATGAGATGGTTGGATGGAATCACCAACTCAATGTTTATGAGTTTGAGCAAGCTCTGAGCGATGGTGAAGGACAGGGAAGCCTGGCGTGCTGCAGTCCATGGGGTCACAGAGTCGGACGTGACTGAATGACTGAACCACCACAACATCCATAATCACTGGCAGCTGGAGCACATCAGAGCACGTATCCTACATCATGTTGAAATGAAAGCTGCTACCTTTTCAGCTGTTCAATATTCTATGAGCCTAACTAATCTGACTTCTGCTTATGTTTAGCCATTTGTCAAATACCAGGTCAGCACAGAGTTTGATGTTCCACTGCCTTTGACTTCCATTTTATATTTGACATGTAAGGCCCTTGGGATACAAGCAAACTTTCTACCCAAGCTGATGCCTACTCAGCATGTGTTCTAGAAGTGAGAGGGTTATTTTAGCTTCCCCATGTTCTGGTTGCAGAAGTCAAATGGCTTAATAATTCTCTCCACAGTGATGTGTTAGACAAGCTGGATGGGAGTTGACACCCTTATCCTGGCCTTTCCATTCCTCAAATATAAGAGACCAGAATCTAAAACAAGAAGAATAGATGTTTAGCCAGATTAATTGGTGAGCTTGGCTGAAATGCTTAAAAGTGCCAAATCTTAATTGTAGTGGGCAATTCTAACTTGAAAACTGATTTTCTCTGAACAGGTCTTCTCTGTATGAGTCCTCAACTTATGCCCACCAGCTATGCTAACAAAAGTAGTTATGCCTTTGGAACAAAGTCAAGAGAACCAAGGGAAGATGAATCCTTGATTTCAGCCTTGAGCATCACAAATAATTATCTGTCTTTGACTAAAAGATCATTACCCTTGAAGCAGAGCTGGATTTTAACTCCAAGGTATGTTACAGAAAACACTAGAAGGTGGAAAAGGAAAGCCTATGCAGGGAGAAAGAGAACAGAATGAGAAAAAGAGGAGAGCTAAAAGGAAAAAGAAAAAGCAAGATGTTGAGGTTGTAGAAAATCATTTTTCCATTTTCTTCTTGCAGCTTCATTTTGAAATTATGCAAACGTCTCATTAATTTCTACATTGAGAATCTGATTCTGATGGTAAAAGTAAATTACTCTTTACAGTCTTCTTATTTCCACTTCTACCAGTGACAGATCTGAAAGAGATGAAATAGTTTACCCAATTAAATAGTCCATGTTACACAATGTGACTCAGTAAGAATACTGTTTCAATAACTTAGAGGGAAGAGAGATACAGGAAACAAAAAGGTGAGGCCTGAGCAATCAACACAGGATCACAATAGCTAAGCTGTTGGATGTTTGTTTGTAATTTGCTTTGGGTACATCTCTTCAGAGCTAGAGTCTGTATGGGCTTAAAAGCACTAGCAATGACAAAGGAGCCCCTGGCTTTGTACAAGAGATGCTTCCCCAACATTCTCAGTGCTCAGTCCTCCTCTCCTAGTCGTGACAATGGAGAACTGGAGTGCTCTTCTGTATAGGCTCAAGCCAGGAAAATAGAGGCCAATTTGGACTTAATAACAAGGGATTATAATAGAGCGAAACATATCATGCATTTCCTATATCTTTTTCTACAATGGGGAAATTGCACAGTGGTTTCATGATGTGTATTGCAGACCCCAACACTAGGCTTTCTTGTCAATTATAAGATCCAGCAAATTTCTCACAGGTCTTTCAAGTTAAGTCTAGATACTATTTCCAGGGCCAAGGTCATGAATGCCTCTTCAGTTCCCCGAGTAGGGCTAGAGGCTCTTCCCATGCCTCTGTTTTCAGAAAGTCTTCATGACTGCGCTCTGACAGCAGACTGATCACTTGCTTCAGTTTGTGGCAATTTTACATGGAGCTGTACTGGTAGTTTGGGTTATATTTGAGTGCAAACTGTATTCAATATAACCCTCAAAGCATCCTTTTACTATTTATCATCACTATTTCACAGAAAATATAAGGCCCAAAGAAATAAAAGATTTAATTATCAAAGACAGAGGGGACATAATATAGGCAGGACTGTGAATTAGAACACTGGATTCCAGAGGATTGATCAAGAATTCCTTTTTCAAACAAACAAATGTTTAAAGCTAGGAAACTAGATAATATTTTTCTTTATTCTGTAACAAACATCATCACCAACATGACATGGTGCCATAACCCCAATACTCACAGCTAAAACTACCAATGCTTTATTTGAATGTATATAGGAGTGAAAAAACCCTACCCTTTTGGAAATTAATAAGCAACCAAGTTGCCAGATGGCACTAATGGTAAAGTATCCCCCTGATAATGCAAGAGACATAAGAGGAATGATTCGATTCCTGTGTCAGGAAGATCCTTCTGGAAGAGGGAATGGCAACCTGCTCTGGAATTCTTGCCTGAAAAATTTCCTGGACAGAGGAGCCTGGTGGGTTACAACCCCTGGAGCCACAGAGAGTTTGCCACAACTGAGTGACTAAGAATACAATCTACCAAGCAAATTTAATTCATCTAAAGATGTGGTATGAAAAAGGAGAAATAAGATACATGAAAGGAAACATTCGAAATAAACATATTCCTAATTCATGATCCTGATAAGAAAGATAAAATTAATATAGGCTCAAACTCTAATTAAATGTAGTCCCAAGGAATTTCAAGCAATTTGTATGTTATTCAAATTCTCCTACCTACAGAATTGATTCTTTTGTGGTCAACTCTATGTAAAATGACCACAGCATGACAAAAATCCTTAGGAAATGTGCTGAATGTCTTAAAAACAAGAGCCAGAGAAAAAGAACACAATCAGGCATCAATTTTTCTATCAGTAAGTCATTGCTTGGGCTTTCTTGCATTGGTAGCTCAGATGATAAAGGATCTGCCTGCAGTTCAGGAGACCCCAGTTCGATTCGTGGGTCAGGAAGATCCCGTGGAGAAGGGATAGGTTACCCACTCCAGTATTCTTGGGCTACCCTGGTGGCTCAGATGGTAAAATATTTGCCTGCAATTCAGGAGACCTAGGTTTGGTCCCTAGGTTGGGAAGATCCACTGGAGGAGGGCCTGGCAATCCACTCCAGTTTTCTTGCCTGAAGAATAATCATGGACAGAGCAGCCTGGTAGGCTACAGTCCATAGGGTCGCAAAGAGCTGGACAGGACCGAGTGACTAAGCACAGAACAGCACATGTTACTGCTCAGCATATAATTCAGTTCTAAGTAATCAGAAAATTAAAAAAAAAATAGGATATCACAAAAATATCAAAGATTACAGAGATACAATTATAGCAGTTGATCCATATTTAAGTCAACAGACACTTTGAGAAAATATTCTAAGCCATTTTTCTTAAAAATGCAATCAATTTAAATGATGATTTCAATTTTAACAGCTGATTAAAACTATTTTGGACAGAAGTATATGCCACTGAACTGTTTTTGCCCTGAAGTAGAAGTAATCGTTCTTAAACTTTGCTGGCAAATGTGTTATGCAGCATTACTTGAATGTGAAAATACCAGTGACGGTTTAAGAACTCACGATATAACATTCTGAAATGGTGCTGAATATTTTTGAGGAGAAGGGAAAGATGAACAGGCAATAACTCATTGGCAGCAATGTGGCTAAGCGTTGACAAACACCCCAGAGGCAGGCACCAAAATGCATTTTGCCTCCTCTCTACCCTTTAGGCAAAGAAGGCAAAGTAAACCATACCAGTAAATCCCACAAAGATCAAACAGAAGCCTTGTCAATGGGAAGACTATTAGTAGTAACTGAAAGGAGGTATAAAACATGTGGGTATTAGGGGTTAAAAAATGAGAGGAGAATAAGAGAAGGAAGAAAAAGGAACAGTTTTAGGAATGAATTAGAAATCTGAAACAAACCTGCTGAATCTTAGAGTTACACATCTGTCTGGGTAGGCAAGAAAACTAATGGGTCCATTCATCAAGTTGCTAAGTTCTGGTGGGGATTACTACAGACAAAGTGAACACCACGTTATCCTATAAATTGGAAAGGGGCAGCAGGAAGTTATGTGTAGGAATGGGGAATTTCAGCTTCCTTTTGCCAGGTGAAGTAGGTTAATACTAGTTACTAAAAGTTAAATAAAAGCTAATTAAGGTGCTGCTTTTCTGGAGCATTACATTGCTCTTTTTCTTCCAAAGTTAGGACTACATGGGAAGTTGAGCACTAAAACACTGTCTCGAAAATATCAGTCATGGTGGAAGCAGTAGTTGTAGCAACAGTAATAGTCAGAACAGTAGCAATGGTGATAAGAATACAGCTCTGAAAGGTAACTTTTCAAAAAATGGTAAAATCATATAGATATAAAAATAAATAACAATTCCATTTATTTGGCTTTTTTTTCCCCACCACCATTAGAATAATGTGTTCAACATACTTGGACTTTAATTTGAATAGAAACACTAGAATGTTCACAACACAATTCACATATAAGGCCCAAGTGAGTCAATCAGTAATATATACAGATACATAACCACATACACTCATAAAGGGGTAACTTGGAATATGTTTTAACCAATCAAAGGAGAAGTGCAACACAGTATCAACCTATCGTATACAGATTAACAGTGTGTTGAAATGAATATGCAAAAGGAGGCAAAACTACCTTCAGAGGCTTGAGCCAATTGGTAGTCTCTACAGGTCAGGAGCCTCGTAGGCTGCAGTCCATGGGGTCGCTAAGAGTCGGACACGACTGAACGACTTCACTTTCACTTTTCACTTTCATGCATTGGAGAAGGAAATGGCAACCCACTCCAGTGTTCTTGCCTGGAGACTCCCAGGGACGGGAGAGCCTGGTGGGCTGCCATCTATGGGGTCGCACAGAGTCGGACACGACAGAAGACACTTAGCAGCAGCAGCAGCAGCTACAGGTCAGGATGTGATACGTAAAATTGTGTTTTACACAATTTTATAGACAAAATTGTGTTTCATTGTTATCATTTATCTACATACAATTTAAACACTTAAAAACAAGCTTTCACAAAATCAGAATCGGAGAACTACCAGAAGGGTGTGCTATAATGTATAATTTTCCACCAAGTCACAGATTTTCCCCTATAACAGGGAAACTAGAAACCTAGGATCCTTAGAAATCAGTTTGAGTTCCACATTAAAGTCACACGCATAACGTCTCACAGCCACTACCCACCCTCCTCTACCTGCCTCTCTCTGTACCAAGAAATCAGAAGCATTGTTTTCAGAGCTAAATTGTTCCATTTGCAAATGAGGGATCTTAATGATACAACAGCCGACAGGCAATATGGTGATCATTCTGGATGATTTGACCAGAGTGTGTCACCTACATAATGTGATTAGTGAAGGTACTTTTGGGGGAAATGACAAAGTCCAGTTTATAAGGAACTTAAACTCAATATCTCTACCACTCAGGGAAACTTGCCCAGTGCCCAGGGCAGTTAAAAAGGAATATCTATCATGTTTTCTAAAATGAAAGGAAATATGCTGAAAATTACAAAAGAAGCATATGGAACTCCATTCTCATTGCATATTTTTGGATCTTCATTTAGAGAAAAGGAAAGAGGAGGAGGAATATATAAAATTATTTTTATGTCCTTTTTTTTTTTTCTTTACAAAACTGCACCAGAACAGTCGGTGCCTTTAAGTTGTCGGGTAGTGTTGTGACCACAAAGCTGGAATTACATAAAATAGTGCTCTGATATCCTCTTTCTCCATAATGTTAACTACCCTGAGAGAAGAACTTCACATTATTTATCTTTATCCTCAGCACAATGTCTGGTACATAGTAGGTGTGTTACAAGTGGTTGATGAACCCAGCCTTCACCTTGCTCTTAGTTTCTGGCCTGAGCTGCTCACGATATGCCCAGTCCTGCTCATGAGGGCCACTGCTTCTGAATTTCTGACATATTTTTCCACGTCTGCAGCTTTGCCAGGCTCCTGGAACCTCACTGCTGGCACAAATTCACTGAATTTGACCCACTGGTTCTCTCTGACCACAGAAAGCCTATCCTGTTGTAGACATAGTGCCACCAAATCATCCCCTACAGCCTGCAAAAAAGTAACTCCTTCAATTCATACCATTTCCAAACATTTTATACTCATGCAAAATAAGAGACACGTTCCAAGTCATCTGAAGAAAAACTAAAACCAGGACAGAGAGATTTCCCTTATTCAGGAAACCTCCCAAGGGGCATCAGAAGCCAGAGAAGTGTGCACCGCTCTCTGAATGACTTTTCCTAAGTCTACATATACAATGTGGTTCAAAGTGGGAGAATATGATTTAACCATTTTTGCTATAAAAATTAGCATCAGTAAATTCAAAAACATGCTTTCTTTTGGTGAATGGCTTCTCCGCATCACACTAAACTGCCTCCCAAGGATCCCCATCCCTGACACCCACCTTCCCTATTCACAGCTGCACAAGTAGGGAGAGGAGAAAGGATGGATGGACTCTGCTTTTAAGACCATTTATACTGGTTACTTCTCAGGGATTCAGCAGATACTTTAACTGTCTGTTTCTGTTTTAGGAAGCAATTCAATGCAACTTCTAGTTGTAATTCAATGCAACTTCTAATTGCAATTCAATGCAACTAGAAGGAAAAAAAAAAAACCAAAAACCAAAAAACAGAAGCCTAGCCTGCAAAGCCTCCTGGTATTGATGATGTCAGGCTCACAAATTTCATAAGCATCTTCTAACAAACATAAATCACACATGATCATAGCCATTGCCTTTTCGTGACTTGATAGTCTTTTATTAAAATGCTCCTGAGTCAAGGGGTATAGAACTTTCTGTACCAAGTAACAGCTACAGAATGAAGCTTAGCTTCTGAAAACTCAGCCTCTGAGGTGTCAGCATAACAGCAGAAATGAAGCTGCTGGGTCACCTTAATTGCTGGGGTCATTTACAACACCTTTATTCTGATCAGGATTCCCAACCTCTGGCTATTTTTTTCAGTTAAGAACACATTTTGATAACCAAGGAAGACCTACTGTACAGTACAGAAAACTATGTTCAATATTACATAATAATCTGTAAGGGAAACAAATTCAAAAAAGATTATAAATATGTACACATTAAAAAAAAAGCAAAAGAAGAAGAGGGAAGCAGAGGATGAGATGGTTAGATAGCATCACCGACTCAATGGACATAAATCTGAGCAAACTCCAGGAGACAGTGGACGACAGGGAAGCCTGGCGTGCTGCAGTCAATGGGGTCACAAACAGTCAGACACAACTTAGCGACTAAACAACAGCAAATGTGTGTGTGTAACTGAATCTCCGCTCAATCACCTGAAATGTACACAATACTGTATATCAACGACACTTAAAATTTTAAAGCTATACAGCAGAGATAAAACTAAAAGAAAGCAACAGATTTTGCTTTCTGTAAGGAGGCCTGGGTATGGGTGAGGTAAAGGAACTATTGAGCTCAATTTCATCTCACTCTCCTTTTCTTTTTAAGAGTATTCTTAAATATGACAGCCAGTCTTAAACTACTTTTAGAGGCTGATGACTTGACCTGGAGTTAAAATAAGCTATATTAGATACTTTCCGATACACCGTTAAAGCGAAACAGCCATTATCTTTTTTACATTAAGAGAAGGGCAGAATGCCATACCCTTTCATTTCTCTAGTAAATCAAATTGAATTATTCATTAGCACTAAATATTTCCAAACTCTGTCCCGCTCCACACACACATAGCATTACCTCATTTTAAACAACGAATGGGATGGCTTTATCGCTTCTAAAAATAACCCCTCTGATACATTGAGCCCCTACAGTTTTGGACTTTGCAAAAATTAATTTCTGTGGCTAGTAAAGCTAACAGCCTTTAGAGTAGAATCAAATGGTAAAGATAATAAATGAGCAATTAAGTAGCAGCCCCCCTGTACTCTTTTTCAGTTCTCCCATTTGTCACTGACTATAGGACTTCAGTGCTGAATAATTCTTGAGATCTGAGGTTAGCCAAGAAGAGCTCAAATTAAAATCTTAAGAAATAACTAGCTGTGCACCTGAAACTATCACAACATCATTAATCGGCTATACTTCAACATAAAATAAATCATTAAAACAATAAAAAATTAATTACTCGGGAAAAAAAGAAAGAACTAGCAACTAAACTTTTAAAGTTTTACAGCTGGTCAAATGAAGGCAGGTCCTTAAATATCTACCTAAGAGCCAGAGTAAAGCCACAGCTATAGATTTATAAGAGTCAGGTTCAATGGAAACACACACATAATGCCCAGCATCTCAGATCACTAAATATGCACTTAAACATACATCAAATACACATATCCCAGCATACGCACATACACGACCAAACACACACACACCCCATTTACCACCACTACCTAACACATACATGGATATACACCCACATCTCATCACACACACACACACACACACACACACACACACACACACACACTCATACACATACACATTGCCAAACGCAATGCCATATATACCCAAATAGACAAAGATCATTTTTCTTCTCTGAGATCTGATCCCTCCAGACACTCGAGTCTGTTTTTCATACGGAATCCTATCTTCCGCCTTCAACTCTGATCGTTTTCCATCTGTTGTGTCCTGTTTCATTAGCAGGAGCTCATCAGGTCACATCAAACAGTGAAGATGCATTGTTCCTATTACCATTTATAGCACCATGTGTTTCATTTAAGAAAACGGGCTTAGTCCCTGGCCTTAAATTACACAGCAGAAACAGGATTTCAGAGTTTAGAGTACATATTTATTCGCCCATCTTTTCACTCTGTCAGAAGAGAAATCACTTCCAGTTGACTTCTAAGACAAACTGTTTCCATTTGTACCAGCAGAAGCTCAGCTCTTTCAAACAATAACTTAGCTTCAGGGACTCCTGAGCTGTTCTTGTTTGCAGATCAGGCAGTAGCCTCAAGACTACACCTCCTTAATTCAGGCCTTACAAATTCAGCCAAGGGCTGAGCTCAGAATTTTACTTATGCATGATGAAGATGAATTTCTCAAGTGTAGCAAGAAAGGGAAAAATGTATTATCTTGACGACTGACACCAGAATTCCTCCTAGGAGGAAATGTCTTTGGAAATAGACCTGGATCGTGGATTTTTATCTTTTGTGTGTTTTATTTTCTTGGTTCCTATTTGTTTTCTCTTCCTTGGTGCTTTTTTAAAAAGGTCTCAGCAGATGCCAGCTGGGCCATGGGAGACAAAGTCTGCAGTTTCTGGAACAAACTAGAAAGGAGCAGGTGAGGGGAAGAGAGGACTGGTAGAGAGGAAAGAAAGAAAAATCCAACAAGAGTCATGGCAGAAACCTACGCTCCTGTGTCAGTAATTTCTCCCCATTTCCTGCCAAATCTTCAATTAAACCTACAAAACTAACAAGGACTGGAAATAAGTGAATTTCCCCCCCAAAGCTGTTACTATAACAACCAGACAATGATTTGTATTTTATGGTGTCTGATGCACACCCAGGAACTGGATACCAAGTGGTCCTGAGAACATACTCTACCACCACATTCCTAAGAACTAATAGAAACCTTAACTACAATTTTACCTGAAACTTGAGTTTCATTAAGGCTCACACTAACATCTAGCTTACACAAAGTAAGTATTTAAATTAGATGGTACAGACAACACTGAACAATACAAATTAATAAACTTTTTTTCTTTTTTTTATAAACTCATATTTTAACACATTATTCTCAGTACTTGCTTGCTTCAAAGGACCCATGAATGAATGGCACAATCCCTGTCCTCAAGGAAATTTACAGTCTGCTGCTGCTAAGTCGCTTCAGTCATGTCTGACTCTGTGAGACCCCACAGACGGCAGCCCACCAGGCTCCCCTGTCCCTGGGATTCTCCAGGCAAGAACACTGGAGTGGGTTGCCATTTCCTTCTCCAAAATTCACAGCCTAGTGGGTGAAATTAAGATATAGATGCAGTTATAACATGAAGCAAAATATGAAGTATGGGAATGTGGATTGTGGAGAAGGACCAATGCTGTCGGGAGCCGGTTTGGATTAGCGCTCTGCCCATGACAAAGGTCATGAGGAAGGAGGCTTGGCAATAACGCAAGGGCAAGATCAAGCCTCAGGAGCCCCTTGGAGGTTCTCAAGCATCTATCCCCCAAAAGCCAGAGTCTGCCTACTTTCTGCTTTGTGTTCTCACCTCTGACTTTACAGGGGGCTGTCCCCCACTACCTTTCTCTGAAAAAAGAGCTAACTTACAGCTCCAGTTAATAATTCCTGGGTGTGACAGTGTTTCAGCCTACAAACTCCTTTTGGAAATCCTCTAGCCTGCCTGAATAGGTTTTTCCGGCCACATGTGATTGTTTAGAGCTTCCCAACTGTGAGAGGCAAGAGATGTTCTAAACTTTCTAAACACAGATTCCTTTGAGCAGTTAAAAGATTGATTAGAAATTGTATTGGTGAAGGGTTTTTCACTTGTTGGGCCAGTGTTTGCTGCTAAGTCTCCATATCCCTTACCTACTGTGTCCTTGGCAGTGTATTGAAATGTAAGTAGTAGCTTTAATGTTTGTAACCTTGGACCCTTGAGTTACATCTTTTTCTTGTTACAACCCACCACACCTTTGCCCTATAGAAATGCAACTCCAATGCTTTTGGAGGGTGGCACCTGACTTTAGAATAATCACTTTTAGAGAAAATAAGTTCCTTAAAATGTTAATAGGCCTCTGGGCCAGAAGATGATGTAACTCACCTAAACTTTTGTGTATGATAGGTTTGAAAGCCTGGCTCAGGAACTGCTGTCCCTGCATGACTCCACCCCTTCCTCCATTATCCTCTATGCATAACTTAAGGGATAAAAACTACTTTGAAAAGTAAAGTGTGGGGCTTTGTTCACCGAAGCTTGGTCTCCCCCTGTCGTTCTTTCTCTTACCTTCTGGCTGAATTATTCAGCCCTCTCTCCACAAAATGTTCCATTTCCCTCACTGAATTTCCTCCTCACTGAGCTATTTTCATTTTCATCACTCTTTATATCTTTAATTAATATTTTAATAAGCAATTGTTTCCTGATCGCCTATGCCGTCTCCCCTTTGAAATCCCTGGATCCACCAGGGCTGGACCCCGGCAAATGCCAACTTCAAAGAGGGGAGAAAAGAAAGATGTCAGTGATTCTTTTGAGAGAATACGATATGAAGGTGTTCAGGTATGGAAACAAATAGTGGGAGGTGGGGGAAAGATTATCTTATTAGAGCTTCTTGTATAATTATCCCAACATTTCTCATATTAAAGGATAGTAATACTATCTTATGAACCTCTACATTGTCTTAAACATAGTACTTCCTTAAAATTAATATTTAATTGCATCCCAGGCTGAGGATCAGCATAAACATAAGCAGAGTTGCAGGATGGGGCAAGGAATGGACAAGAAATGTCAAAAGTCTAGTTTATCTAGAACTTAAGATGTAAGGTAGAAAACTGCATAGGATATGTGGTCAGGCTCGACTGGGGCCAGAGGTAGAAGCATCTACACTCAAATTGTCCTCTTTATGCACTGAGCGGGTGTGGTGGAAGGGTTCTTGGTCAAGGGAAGACAGCACAGGCACACTTCAGACCCGTTATTCCAATGTCATATGAAGGATACATGGGGACAAATCTGTCAGTCGGAAGCCCAGTAGAGGAGAATTTAGTTAAAAATGAAGCCATAGACTTTCAAGCTGAGGTTGGGTTAACAGGAATGAAAAATAATGGGACACTGTTAGTGACAGACTCAGGCTGTTGAGAGGCAGGGGATTGCTTTAGGTCAGCTTAACAACTATTCACTGAGCATCTCCTGTGTGCTCTGTCCAAGGCACTTAAACCTGGCTCCACAAGGATTCATGCCAAACTGTTATTAGTGGTCATACCTGAGATTTGAGTTGGAAGGAAAGAAATTTATTAACTTTTTCCCTCACAGAATTAATTTTTCTTTGGCTTCTTACAGTGGTGATGTGTCACTTTTATGATTTTGAAAAAAAAAAAAATCCAAGAATATGTAAATTAAACAAAAAAGTGTTACATAGTAAGTGAACACGGCAGACACCTCTGGCTTTGAATGCCGCATCAGGGAAAGGAATGGCCTCGAGTGAATTAAAAATCATCTTTATCTCATCATTAAAGCAGCCCCACGAGCATCACCACAAAAGGTGTTAAGCTATTAGTTTGTGGTTTTGAATATCGCCTGAAGTAATAAAGCCATGTTTCAATTTAAAATGTTACATTTTTCATGCGTCTCATTAAGCCAAACTAATATCTCTCTCAATAATTCTGAATTTGTAAGGTCAGACTATAAGGAAACTAAAAAATAATTATGGATTGAGTGAATCTTCCCATTCTCCTTTAATTATTCTGTCAGACCCAGGCCCTGGGAAAGCTCCTACCCAAGGACTAATTAAGGAAGCTTCGAAAACAATCACTTTTGGGGGCTGTTAGATGCCCTGTCTCTCTCGCTGTGTGCAACTTTTTCCAGCCCACACAGCACATACTGAAGCAGAAACTGTAGCTAATGAGTCCTCATTTCTACAGCTGCAAAAACCTGGGAGAATTTAAGAAAACAGAGCATAACTTCCCTAAATATGCTATCTCACATGAATTGTATGTATGTTGCACTTGCCTACAAATGAACTAAGATAATCGTGTCTAGCAAATCCAGGCTGCATTCAGCAGAGAATCTCATATGTGTCTATGGAGAGCTCAACCATAAAATTATGTCACTTCATAACTTAGCTCTGAGTTTAAATCCTAGAAGAAATAACATGGGTACTTTTACACCAAAGTACAAAGGTATCCCGTGTCTTTGTCCCACTATTTGCTGATATGTCTCAGTCAGTGTGGAGGCTGTGACTGAGATCCCATGAGGGGACTGGTGTTCTGATGACAGTCAGCCGAGGGCTGTATCCCTCGGGCCTGCTCCTTACAACAAGAAGTTATTCTATAGATCAAAGTATCAGTCCTTCAGTTGTGTCTGTCTCTTTGCGACCCCATGGACTAAAGCCCACCAGGGTCCTCAGTCTATGGAATTCTCCAGGCAAGAATACTGGAGTGGGTGCCCATTCTCTTCTCCAGGGGATATTCCCAACCCAGGGATCAAACCCAGGTCTCCCCTATTGCAGGCAGATTCTTACTGTCTGAGCCACCAGGGAAGTCCCCTATAGAAAGTACTCATATGCATAAAAAAATTTTCACTTTGCATTCTTCCAATGGAGCAACAATATAAGAATATGTATGCTTATATGTTTAGGTATAAAGTATATTTCTACATTTCTATCTGTATCTACATCTATCCTGAGAAGTCACTTCCTGCTTTAGCTGTCCCATAAAACATGGATATCAATCATTTAGATAAATGCCTGAGAAGGAATAATAGGTCTGATGTTTTTCTGGTATCTCTTTCAGATCTAAAATTCTAGGCATAAAAAATGTGCCAACACTCTTGTACCACAACCCTCATGGTGATGACATTATCTGCAGGGTCTGTGTAATTCTGGAAGAAGTCTCTGGCCCATGAGGACAGCAGTTGTAAGAGATGGACACCATGTTCCAGGGAAGCTCCTGACTCCTGATCAGGACCACTCTGCCTCTCATTAAATAATTAATACAATTCTAAATATTTGGGAGCAAGGAAGGGGTAAAGGAAAGGAGAGACGGAGGAAGAGAAGGGAGAGGGAGGGAAATACTGTGACTATAGAATTTCACCATTAAAAAGTGATCCATGACTGTAATTAATAATTTGGTTTTGTATACTTAAAGTTATTGAGAGTGGATCTTACGCATTCTCAGTACACACACACTTACACACATAGTTAATTCTGTGAGGTAATGGATATGCTAATTATCTTGACTTTGGCAATCTTTTCATAACATATATGGATATCAAATCATTGCATTTTACATCTTAAATACATACAATTATATTTGTCAAGAAATAAATGTGATTTAATTATGCCTTCAATTTTATAATCTATTTTACTGTATCATTTTCCAGTAAATGTCCATTATAAACATAAACAGAAGTATTTCACCAGAATAATCTCCACAATGTGTTTTACTATATGAATAAACTTTAATGTCTTTATATACTCAAAAAAAGTGCCTTTGAATGACTTATCTGATGATACCATCAAAAGTGCATTTTATAGAGCATTGTGCAAAAAGCAAAAGTTAATAATGTCTTAAACTTCCTCACTCCAAAACTAAGAAATAAAAAGCAATCCATGGCATATCCATTTTTAAAGCAGAGAATCCTATTGTCACTGTGTGTTGTAATTTCCCACCCGAGAGTTTGGATTGTTAAACAGACTTCTTTATACAACAATCCTTCAGGTCCCTTCTTTGGTTAATTCCCAGATGTTCCTCCTGACTTTGTTCGAGTGTCTGCTCCTCTGAGAAGTCCCTCTTGGACTTCTATAGGGCCATACTTGGGCTTGTGAGCCGAATATCTGTAAAACTGTAGAGCATGTCGCCTCCATCATAGTGGAAATACTTAGAAAAAGATAAATCCTCATATGCACACCAGTGTGTTCGTGTGTGTGTGTGCATGCACACGTGCACACAGGTATGTATGTAAAAGTAAGTTTCTAAAGACAGCCAAAGAACTAACCTAACAAAACAAAACAGCAAGTCATCTGGTCCTGAAGGAACTTTCTTCAGTTGCTGACCAATCAAATAGTTACCTACACAGATATTTTAATGCAAATATCTGAAAAAGAATTTCTGCACAAAGAGTCCTAGAATATTAATGGCTGTTATGAAAAAGACCAAATTCAGCAAACAATTCAAAACAAATAATTGAAAGAAGGTCAAAGATATGTGCATAAGAAAGTTCATCACAGCATTATTTGTAATAGAAAAAGAAGCTGAATAATGTATAAACTTTAAAAACAGAGGTTGAGTAAATACAGAAATTTTAAATAACAGAATAATATACATAGTAAAATTATAGTTTTTTGAAAAGTATTTCATAAAGGATATAGAATTTATCTGAAATACATAGATATATCTATATAAATATCTCTATAGATGTATGGTTTTAGAATAGGCAGAGGAACCAGAGATCAAATTGCCAACATCCGCTGGATCATAGAAAAAACAAGAGAGTGCCAGAAAAACATCTATTTCTGCTTTATTGACTATGCCAAAGCCTTTGACTGTGTGGATCACAATAAACTGTGGAAAATCCTGAAAGAGATGGGAATACCAGACCACCTGATCTGCCTCTTGAGAAATCTGTATGCAGGTCAGGAAGCAACAGTTAGAACTGGACATGGAACAACAGACTGGTTCCAAATAGGAAAAGGAATACATCAAGGCTGTATATTGTCACCCTGTTTCTTTAACTTATATGCAGAGTACATCATGAGAAACGCTGGACTGGAAGAAACACAAGATGGAATCAAGATTGCCGAGAGAAATATTAATAATCTCAGATATGCAGATGACACCAGCCTCATGGCAGAAAGTGAAGAGGAACTAAAAAGCCTCTTGATGAAAGTGAAAGTGGAGAGTGAAAAAGTTGGCTTAAAGCTCAACATTCAGAAAACGAAGATCATGGCATCTTGTGCCATCACTTCATGGGAAATAGATGGGGAAACAGTGGAAACAATGTCAGACTTTCTTTTTCTGGGCTCCAAAATCACTGCAGATGGTGACTGCAGCCATGAAATTAAAAGACGCTTACTCCTTGAAGGAAAGTTATGACCAACCTAGATAGCATATTGAAAAGCAGAGACATTACTTTGCCAACAAAGGTCTGACTAGTCAAGGCTATGGTTTTTCCTGTGGTCATGTATGGGTGTGAGAGTTGGCCTGTGAAGAAGGCTGAGCATTGAAGAATCGATGCTTTTGAACTGTGGTGTTGGAGAAGACTCTTGAGAGTCCCTTGGACTGCAAGGAGATCCAACCAGTCCATTCTAAAGGAGATCAGCCGTGGGATTTCTTTGGAAGGAATGATGCTGAAGCTGAAACTCCAGTACTTTAGCCACCTCATGAGAAGAGCTGACTCACTGGAAAAGACTCTGCTGCTGGGAGGGATTGGGGACAGGAGGAGAAGGGGACGCCAGAGGATGAGATGGCTGGATGGCATCACTGACTCGATTGACTTGAGTCTGAGTGACCTCCGGGAGTTGGTGATGGACAGGGAGGCCTGGCGTGCTGCGATTCATGGGGTCGCAAATAGTTGGACACGACTGAGCGACTGATCTGATCTGATCTGATAGATGTATACTCCTGCTGCTAAGTTGCTTCAGTCGTGTCTGACTCTGTGTGACCCCATAGACGGCAGCCCAGCAAGGTCCCCCGTCCCTGGGATTCTCCAGGCAAGAACACGGGAGTGGGTTGCCACTTCCTTCTCCAATGCATGAAAGACAAAAGTGAAAGTGAAGTCGCTCAGACGTGTCTGACTCTTAGTGACCCCATGGACTGCCGCCTACCAGGCTCCTCCGTCCATGGGGATTTTCCAGGCAAGAATACTGGAGTTGTCTTCTCCATTATACAGATATATATATATATATATATATATATATATAGGTGTGTGTGTGTGTGTGTGTGTGTGTGTGTGTTAACATAGTTATCTTGGAGGTTTATAGGCAATTTCACTTTCTTTTTGTACTTTTTTGTACTTTAGAGTTTCTACAGTAAGAATATTTCACAATATGATTTCATATCATATACAATATGATTTCAGTGTAATCATAGGGAAATTTCCTTTTAATGAGGTGGGATCATAAAAATAATGATGAATAACAAAAATAGGCATAAGACTTTGAGATATCTCTGGCATTAAAATTACTCAAGCTATAGTTTTCCTTTTACCTATCTTTTGATGCCTAATGATAACCATTTAAATAAATATCTAGAATTACTTGAGTCAATAAATACTCCACTTATATACTATTATGACTAAAAATTATATCAATTGTCTATTCTTGATTTTGTGATAATTTGCTTTGGCTAGGATGTATAATATTGAGGCTCCCTATCATATGTCCATAACACCTTATATATCTATTATAATACATCATCACAGCAAGTTTTAATAACTGATTTACTTCTGTCTCTCCTATTAGGTGGAGAAGGCAATGGCACCCCACTCCAGTACTCCTGCCTGGAAAATCCCATGGACGGAGGAGCCTGGTAGGCTGCAATCCATGGAGTTGCTGAGGGTCTGACATGACTGAGCAACTTCACTTTCACTTTTCACTTTCATGCATTGGAGAAGGAAATGGCAACCCACTCCAGTGTTCTTGCCTGGAGAATCCCAGGGACGGGGGAGCCTGGTGGGCTGCTGTCTATGCGGTCACACGGAGTCAGACACGACTGAATTGACTTAGCAGCTTAGCAGCTCCTATTAGGTGTTCAGTTTATGGAAGAGTGGAAACTCTCATTCCCTCACTCAACACATACTAATTGACAACATATTATGTAGGTCCTGCTATAGAACCTGTGATAGAACAGTGAGGGGAAAGAGATAGAAAACTCCAACTTATGGCCTTGTGTCTCTGATTCCCAGCCAACCCTGTGATTAGCATGCAGTAGGTATCAATAGGGGCTTCCTTGGTGGCTCAGACAGTACAGAATTCATCTGCAGTGCAGGAGACCCAGGTTTGATCCCTGGGTCAGGAAGATTCCCTGGAGAAGGGAATCGCAACCCACTCCAGTATTCTTGCCTGGAGAGTCCCATGAACAGAGGAGGCTGGTGGGCTATAACATGGGGTCACAAAGAACTGGACACAATTGAGTGACTCAGCATACATATACAAATACACACACAGAGGTATCAATAAACATGTGTAAAGTAAACTAATAAACGATGATCAGATCAGATCAGTCACTCAGTCGTGTCCGACTCTTTGCGACCCCATGAACTGCAGCACGCCAGGCCTCCCTATCCATCACCAGCTCTCGGAGGTCACTCAGACTCACATCCATCGAGTCAGTGATGCCATCCAGCCATCTCATCCTCTGTCATTCCCTTCTCCTCCTGCCCCCAATCCCTCCCAGCATCAGAGTCTTCTCCAATGAGTCAACTCTTCGCATGAGGTGGCCAAAATACTGGAGTTTCAGCTTTAGCATCATTCCTTCCAAAGAAATCCCAGGGCTGATCTCCTTCAGAATGGACTGGTTGCATCTCCTTGCAGTCCAAGGGACTCTCAAGAGTCTTCTCCAACACCACAGTTCAAAAGCATCAATTCTTCGGCGCTCAGCCTTCTTCACAGTCCAGCTCTCACATCCATACATGACCACAGGAAAGACCATAGCCTTGACTAGGCGAACCTTTGTTGGCAAAGTAATGTCTCTGCTTTTGAATATGCTATCTAGGTTGGTCATAACTTTCCTTCCAAGGAGTAAGCGTCTTTTAATTTCATGGCTGCAGTCACCATCTGCAGTGATTTTGGAGCCCAGAAAAATAAAGTCTGACACTGTTTCCACTGTTTCTCCATCTATTTCCCATGTACTGATGGGACCAGATGCCATGATCTTCGTTTTCTGAATGTTGAGCTTTAAGCCAACCTTTTCACTCTCCACTTTCATTTTCATCAAGAGGCTTTTGAGTTCCTCTTCACTTTCTGCCATAAGGGTGGTATCATCTGCATATCTGAGGTTATTATGGTATATTAAATCAAAACAAAAAAGAACAGGTAGTACAGGAACACTCTGTAAAGTACCATGACGAAATTAAAGAAAGTCAGGAGCAGAACAAGTAGGAAACCCAAAACATGTATTTAAGGAAAGAAGAAGTATTGGGTTTTGAAAGAAGAGTATATAAAAATAGTAAGTTTCAAATTATGTTCCACAGAACCCTAGATCCTTCTAATATTCTCATTCCTTTTAAAACTATTTTTGATCAATTTTAACGGTTATAATTAAAAAATTATGTCCTCAAATGTATTCTATAGCAAACATTAACACTCCAGAGAGAGAGTGTTCATTTTTTTTCTAGTTTAAGTTATTTTCCGGTGTTAACCTCGGTTTACAACTTTAACTGCAATCCTGGAGTAATTATTTGAAATTCTTTGAGAAGAGTCATGGACTATCAAGTGGTAACTCTATGTGGTGACTAAAGATGGTCACAGATTCTCTGACACCATTTCTAAGAAGAACAAAGGAGCCTGGTGGGCTACAAATCTATAGGGTCGCAGAGTCAGACACAACAGAAGTGACTTAAGATGCACATACTAAAAAGAAAGAGGGTCTCTTGCCTCATCCTGGGAATCTGCACAGGCTCTTTCAATGCTTTGACAATATAATATAACATAAGTGAGACTGTACCAAGTTCTAGACAAGGTCTTACCAGGTCAGCTTCCACTTCCTGTCTCTTTAAACATCTCTCTTGAAGTCCAGGTTCCACACCATGAGGAAGCCCAAGTAACCCTATGGAGAGGCCTCGGCAGAGAAAGAAGACACCTGGCAGTCAGTCCTGGATGAGCTCACAGTTAACAGCCAGAACAATTCTACAGTCACATGAATGAGCACCTTGAACACACATCCTCCAGTCAGGCCTAGGTGAGTCTCACCAGCTGACACTGCATGGCTATGCCACTGCCAAAGTGAAAGTGAAGTCGCTCAGTCGTGTCCGACTCTTAGCGACCCCATGGACTGGAGCCTACCAGGATCCTCCGTCCATGGGATTTTCCAGGCAAAAGTACTGGGGTGGGGTGCCATCGCCTTCCACTGCCAAGCCCTGCCTTAATTTCAGACCCATGATGAAAATAAATAAATGTTGAGGTTTTAGGTCATAATGTTTTAGAGTGGTTCATAACTCAGAAATAAATAAGTGGAATATTCTGCATGAATCTTTAAAAAAGACTTGAAAAATCAGACCTGTGCTTGTCCACTGTGTATGAGTATGCTAGCCGTAAACATGCTCCTCCAGCACACTACGCCACACCCAGCTAAGGGCCATGCAAAGCTTTGGCCCTTGCCATGACCATTTGATAAATGTGCAAAAACAAATGAATACACAGCATATTACAGAATTTCAGTACTTATTGAAGTTTTATGTATTGTCATAATAATCATTATACAATTTTTTCTGTCATCTAAATTTTGATATCATTTTATTTACTGCAGCTTAAGTAATTACATTAGAAATGTATCATTATATTTAGGGATTTTTTTAAAATTAGAATGACTGTGATGACATTGATCAGCTTCAAAAACACATAGCAATTCATACTATACTGACATCATATGATTTTTCAACTAGTGCCAATGACAATTTCAATAATACCTAAAATAGCACTGTATCCAATATTTTCCATAAAGTCACTCATAAAAAAACAGCACAATAAGCATTCCTTAGACCTTTCACTTGGCATCTGGTCCCATCACTACATGGGAAATAGATGGAGAAACAGTGGAAACAGTGTCAGACTTTGTTTTTCTGGGCTCCAAAATCACTGCAGATGGTGACTGCAGCCATGAAATTAAAAGATGCTTACTCCTTGGAAGGAAAGTTATGACCAACTTAGATAGCATATTCAAAAGCAGAGACATTACTTTGCCAACAAAGGTTCGCCTAGTCAAGGCTATGGTCTTTCCTGTGGTCATGCATGGATGTGAGAGTTGGACTGTGAAGAAGGCTGAGTGCCGAAGAATTGATGCTTTTGAACTGTGGTGTTGGAGAAGACTCTTGAGAGTCCCTTGGACTGCAAGGAGATCCAACCAGTCCATTCTGAAGGAGATCAGCCCTGGGATTTCTTTGGAAGGAATGATGCTAAAGCTGAAACTCCAGTATTTTGGCCACCTCATGCGAAGAGTTGACTCATTGGAGAAGACTCTGATGCTGGGAGGGATTGGGGGCAGGAGGAGAAGGGGACGACAGAGGATGAGATGGCTGGATGGCATCACTGACTCGATGGATGTTAGTCTGAGCGACCTCCGGGAGTTGGTGTTGGATAGGGAGGCCTGGCGTGCTGCGGTTCATGGGGTCGCAAAGAGTCGGACACAACTGAGTGACTGATCTGACCTGATCTGTCAAAATATTGTTCCAGGCAAATCACAAGGTCATTGATACACAAAATACAAATATGTAACCCAGATTCTCTCAAGATCAATTAAACATATTAATATTACTTTAAAAAAATGTATACTAAGAAAATTCAAATATGTTGATGGATATTTTGTCATAACTTTGTTCAGTATAAATTGCTTCGTCACATGAAAGTAACATGTGCTCACAATAGAAAAAAAGTTTATGAATGCTTCTTCTGATATTGACACCTCAATAAGTAGTTTGATATATAGGTTATGGTACAATTTAAAAAATTATTTGATAATGTCGTGCAAGGATGGAGTTAAGAAACTAAATTCTACATTCTGGATGAATTTGCTTGAAGTCTGGGTTATATGAGATCATGAGACTGCAACTGTACATTAAAAGGGTTATTATGACTTTCTCTCCATTTTACTTGTTTTGGTAAATTGTGATCATACAAGGAGATATCAGGAAGATTTTTTAATCTGGTTAAATTTTTCTATATTTATACAATAGAAACACTTAAGAATATGGATCAGATTTTTTGTTTGCTTGATAATTTTTTTTAACACATGATCCAGTATGGCAAAAATGTACTCACATATGTTTTGGTGTTGAAAAAAAAAAAAAACAGGAGAAACTAAAATATCATGGCCCTTAAAAAGTTATTCCCCACATAGATTCAAGCAATCTTTGCATCTTTCCTGGACTAGCACCACTTTTTAAGATGCTCTCATCTATCAGAACTGCATTGGATAATGCATTGCACACTGTTCACTAGATCAGGCATTTAGAATTATTTGGGCAGTGAGTTACAATTTCTATTTTTTCACTGAAGCCCTTCGTTATTTCGGATCAATGCAAGGTGCAAGTGTGTATACTTCAAATGAGACAAGAAATCACTACATTTTGCTGGTTTCTCTCTAAAATAGGATATAATTATAAAAAGATTCTTGTGAATTGTGAAGTTTTTAGTAAGCAGAGCCTCCACAGTCTGGTAATGCAGGGCATAATGTTAACAACCATGGACAATGCTACTGAAAATTTACAGTTTGCACTTGGCAAACAAAATAAAATTTCACATTTTGAAATATTAATTGAGTCACTGAGAAATGTACTAAAATATACACATGTAAAAAAAGACTGAAAAATACTACTATCTCATAATATATATAAAAATATTTTCTAACCAAAAATATTTTTAACTTGCCGAGGGATCTGTTTTTCAACTTTTTAAAATTGGGATTTTACTTATTGAAGAATGCAAATAATTATTAAATGATGGGAGTGATTCAATTTGCAAAGATCAGTAGGAAAATTTGAGGCTGAGATTTCAGTTGTTGAAAAATTGTTAAAATGTGTAACTACTTAACTATATGAACCAGTATATTCTTATTTCTGAAAAAAATAAAGTAGCATCAACAACCATGGTATCAATCATATGGTTAACATGAGCAATAGTCATCCATTATACCTGTTTCAAATTTGTGTTCATCAAAATAACCTCGTTTGAACTCAGAGATTTACTAAGTACATGGAAATCTGAAGTTCAGTGAAATGTTGTTTAAACCTTTTGGGGAGGATGAAGTGAAGGAGATTTCACAAAAGGTTTCATTTATAATATGGGTTCTCAGCTAAGTAGGTTGAAAACCCACTGAGCCAGAAACATTTTCAAACAGTTGTTCTATAGGACAGAGTATGAAAGAAAACTTCAGCTGCACTTGATCATGCTCCACTGATCTGAGACCCAGTTACTTGCTCACAAGGCAGAGGATTTTTTTTTTTTTTTTTCTTTTCCAGTTTTCTCTGAATGACTCTTCAAAAGAAAACGCCATTCAGTTAAACATCCTGCATCGGGAGCAACATTCATCACTCAGCTCATCTCTCCTGCAGATGTGTTTATCCACAGCTCTGTGTTGTCAAAGACTGTGGCATCAGCTTCCATCAGTAGCTTCCCTCAGCCACCAAAACCAAAACTTGGGAAATCAGCCCAGCTCAAGGAAGCTGAGTAGGAATGGTGGGAATAACAAAGTTCGCTTTAGCGCTATGATCATTCAGGGAGGGCTCACTTGTGGCTCATCTGATAAAGAATCCACCTGCAATGTGAGAAACCTGGGTTTGATCCCTGGGTTGGGAAGATCGCCTGGAGAATGGAAAGGCTACCCACTCCAGTATTCTGGCCTGGAGAATTCCATGGACTGTACAGTCCATGGGGTCGCAAAGAGTTGGACTCAACTGAGCAACTTTCACTTTCACTTTTCACATCTTTGAGTACATTGGCATCTCTTCTCTAGGGCAGAGCTCAAAGTCCTGATGGCTATGGCTTTGGCAGTATCTATTGGCAAAGCTGCCCTCCATTGTTTGTTTGTTTTCCCCCACTATATCAAACACATCCTGCAGATCATTTTAGCTTCTCTCACATTGGCACCCTCAAATCACATATCTTCCCACCAGAGACAAGAACACAATGATTGTTCACATGCCTCACCATAAAAATGTCCAAGTCAACTGAACCATCTGGAGGGAAGCCCTGTTATTCTGGAGACACTGTAAGAGCTGCCTACCATGACAGGTGCGATTGCCATGTGCTCAGCTGTGGCAACCCACTCCAGTACTCTTGCCTGGGAAATCCCATGGAGAGAGGAGCCTGGTAGGCTGCAGTCCATGGAGTCGCTAAGAGTCGGACACAACTGAGCGACTTCACTTTCACTTTTCACTTTCATGCATTGGAGAAGGAAAGGGCAACCCACTCCAGTGTTCTTGCCTGGAGAATCCCAGGGACAGGGGAGCCTGGTGGGCTGCTGTCCATGGGGTTGCACAGAGTTGGACATGACTGAAGTGACTTAGCAGCAGCAGTCTTGGAGAAGGAAGTGGCAACCCACACCAATATTCTTGCCTGGAGAATCCTGTGGACAGAGGAGCCCGGTGGGCTGCTGTCCATGGGATCGCACAGAGTCGGACACGACTGAAGCGACTTAGCATGCATGCAGCTGAGCAGAACCACCTCAGGAAGAAAGAACGGTGTACTTCCGCCCTAATCACTGTGTCACGCCGATGGGTGCCCCATGAACAGCAGCTCCCTTGAGCAACCTCTCCGCGTTTGGGCCATGGACAAAATGAAGTCCCCTTTGGGTTTGCTCCACTCTCACTTTCACAGAGCATCAGCCACAGTGAGAAAAACATGCCAGTTCATATTTCTCAAACCTCTTTCACTCTTTATTCAAATGCTGCCTTCTGCAGGAAGAATGTGCTAATTAGAAAGTCTGAGGGGAAATAAAGAGGTTGAACTAACCAAGAGCAGGTTACAAGAAGAGACCTTCTGCCATAAAAGGGAGAAAAGCACGTCCCAGTCTTCTTAACAGAAATCCATGCAAATTTTAAAGAGTTGCTCTCTCTCTCTCCTGCAAAAGCTGTGTCTTTGCTTCTGCCCTGCAAAACACCTGCTGATGGCTCCTTTACATGCTTCCTGGACCGCTGTTCATTCTTGGTGGCTAGAAGATTTACCCTGCATCTCTCCACAACCTAGGATTCTAGCTCCCTGGAGAGCCTGACAGGTACCCACCTCCTAAAAGCCTGACCCAAGGAGGTCTTAGAGATTTTTTTTAGATAGTATAGTAGAATACTACAGAGAACCTGAGAGAATGTACCCTCTTATCCCTACACAACTTCTGCTTAGTTATTGCTGACTTCCCTAAACACTAAAAGTCATTGCCCGAACAAGGGGTTCTCTCTCCCCAGGTTCCTTCTGCGTGTGTCACAGTGAACCAGTTCATTTACTACACCTGGAGTATATTTGGGTTAGAAGATACTGGACTGAGAAGGTGAATTTGTTCAAACGTTGAGATTTCACTGCCTTTATAATCTTTATAATCAGTGTCAGATCATAAGATCCTCATTTCTAAACGGTAAAACAAGTCATAAAAGATGATTATACTGTCACCCTCTTGTGTGGAAAATTTTAACATCAGAAGCAAGTGCCTGATCCACATGATCTGCCATGTGGATTTTTGTCCAGGCAACAGGCAGAGTGACACATTACTGCAATGGTTCTGGATCTCAGGTGTTCCTACGTTACTTCGTCTAAGGCTGAAATGGAGACATTTAGTTTGGCTTCAGTTTCACATCTGCCTCCCAATACCCAAGTTGTGGTTTGGCCTCAAGGAATAGCCTTGAGTTTCAAACTAGTTTCATTTCACACACTTCCTTCCTGATTTTTTTTTTTTTTTGTGCTAGACATATGAAGCATACCACAGAGATCTGTGGAACCGCAGTGTAATATAATGATTAAAAGCCAAAGTCCTGGAGTCAGACAGTTTTGTAAAAAAAAAAAAAAAAAAAAATTTAAAGCAGATACTTACAGCTTACAGGGCTATTGGGAGATGATGTATAAAAAATATTTAATAATAATAAAACCAAGTCCCCCTAAACCAAGTTCCTTTTCTGAGTTTATGATTAACCTCCCTATGCAAAATCGTATTCCCTTTCTAGTACCATCTCTATTACTCTCAAGATTGAGGAGTATCAAATTTTCAAGGGGAGGGTTAAAACTAAAGTTCCAGTCTTCCACCTTTCCCTCTCTCCTATTTATTTTATTGTAGAAAAAGGCTTTAGCCTCCTAGGCACATTCCCTGAGTTCCTAAGAGCAGATCCAAGCAGGTAGAAATTAGGGAAGTGAGGGAATGCAGAAACAAAGGAAAAACAGTCAAGAAAGAAAAGTAATGATAGCTTAAATAGCTTAGTGGTAAAACAGAGCTCTAGTTCTTCCTCAAGTGATATGCATAACAATCAGATGCATATCTCTGAGTTGTTCTAAGAAACTAAGACTCCCACCCAGTGGAAGATGGGCTAGGTGCTGAGCACAAGCAGGGAGAATTCACACTGGTTGGAACCAGAAGGCTGATGGGTAAGATTCCCAAAACATCACCCTGTTATCTCACCACCAACCAATCAGAAGAAAGCCTACCAGGGGCAACCCTCACTGCAAAATGTTGCCCTTAAAAACCCTTCCCTGAAAGCCATAAGGGAGTTTGGGTATTCTTGAGCGTAAGCTGCCCATTCACCTTGCTTGGTGCCCTGCATATAAACGTGGTGCTTTCCTGTAACCAGGAAGGGTGAATTTGCTAGATCTATTTCTATGACTTTAACCTTTGTTTCCATAGTTTTTGTTATTATCAGTCAGTTCAGTTCAGTTGCTCAGTCGTGTCCAGCTCTTTGCAACCCCATGGACTGCAGTATGCAAGGCTTCCCTGTCCATCACCAACTCCTGGAGCTTACTCAAACTCATGTCCATCATCAGTGATGCCATCCAACCACCTCATCCTCTATCAGCCCCCTTCTTCTCCCGCCTTCAATCTTTCCCAGCACTGTCTGTCACTGTTTCCACTGTTTCCCCATCTATTTGCCATGAAGCAATGGAGCCAGATTCCATGATCTTAGTTTTCTGAATGTTGAGTTTTAAGCCAACTTTTCACTCTCCTCTTTCACTTTCATCAAGAGGTTCTTTAGTCCTTCTTTGCTTTCTGCCATAATTGTGGTGTCATCTGCATATCTGAGGTTATTGATATTTCTCCCAGCTTGTGCTTCAGCCAGTCTAGCATTTCTCATGATGTACTCTGCATATAAGTCAAATAAGCAGGGTGACAATATACAGCCTTGACATACTACTTTCCCAATTTGGAACCAGTCTGCTGTTCCATGTCCAGTTCTAACTGTTGCTTCCTGACCTGCATACAGATTTCTCAGGAAAATCTGAGAAAGGTCAGGTGGTCTGGAATTCCCATCTCTTGAAGAATTTTCAACAGTTTGCAGTGATCCACACAGTCAAAGGCTTTGGCATAGTCAATAAAGCAGAAATAGATGTTTTTCTGGAACTCTCTTGCTTTTTCCATGATCCAGCGGATGTTGGCAATTTGATCTCTGGTTCTTCTGCCTTTTCTAAAACCAGCTTGAACATTAGGAAGTTCACGGTTCACATATTGGTGAAGCCTGGCTTGGAGAATTTTGAGCATTACTTTACTAGCGTGTGAGATGAGTGCAATTGTGCTGTAGTTTGAGCATTCTTTGGCATTGCCTTTCTTTGGGACTGGAATGACAACTGACCTTTTCCAGTCCTGTGACCACTGCTGAGTTTTCCAAATTTGCTGGCATATTGAGTGCAGCATTTTCACAGCATCATCTTTAGAATTTGAAATAGCTCTGTTGTAGCCACGCATTCCAGGAAACAAACTCACTCAGAAGGACAATACAGATAGTGGAGTGTAGTTTATTACACTGGTGGGCCCAAGGCAGAGTCTCCTCTTAGCCAAGGACCCAGACCAGTTTTTGTGAAAACCCTGTATACCCTAAGTGTATATGGTTCCCTGAAACCAGTGTGAACAAAGGCAAAAAAAAAAAAAAAAAAAATACAATCGAAGTTAACCCGTGATCATATGCCTTAAGCCTAGGTAGTTAACAGTGGACCGTTATCAATAGGCCTGTGGTCATACTCCAGTAAGCATAATAGAATGTATAATTCTATTCGGCTACAGAGATAATTAGGGTATTCTTTTAGGCAATGGAGAGCCCTGGGGTCTTCCTTCTGGGGGCCTGGTTTTCCAGTTGACATGTCATTTCCATAGATACTGGGTATATAGCTCAAAGTCCACAGTCTGGCCCAAAATGGAGTCCTGCTTTCGAGATAGAGCCTGTTCTGTTTCCTCCTTCAGTTGAACTGGAATTCGATCATCTCCACTAGCTTTGTTCATAGTGATGCTTCCTAAGGCCCACATGACTTTACATTCCAGGATGTCTAGCTCTAGGTGAGTATAATAGCTACTAACATTTGTTTATCTCCTACTATTCTTAAGCACTTTCCATGCATCAACTTATTTTTGCTTTCACAATAACTCTGTGAGAGAGTTAGTATCATTCTCCCTACTTTACATGCAATTACTAAGACTCAAGAGGGTAAGCAACCTGCACAGAGAAGTTACTTGCCCATGGCCACAGCTAGTTGGTTGAAGAATTAGAATTTGAATTCAGGCAATCTGTTTTCAAAATCCATGTACTCTATCATTATTTTATACTATATTATACTGTGAAATGAAATATTTCTGTGAAATGAAATCTTTTCTGTTACACCAGTAAACAAGTCATGTCACAGCCATGAGAGATTCCAGCCTTCCAAAAGCAGATGAAACAATACCAGCCATCCAGCAGCCATCAGCCACTTCCTCCCTAGTAAATGCTAAGGAGTTGGGGGTGGGGGAATGTGAGAAAGTACAGGAGGCAGCCATCTGCCACATCCGCCACCACTTATGGTAAATGAGGAATGAAGGATGAGAACAATCAAAAAGTAGGATTTGGCCTCAGATAGCTGAGATGCATGTGAAAGAGCTGATTTCAGTAAGCCCGAATACTTGCATCTTTCCATACATAGAAGAGCACTAAATTTCTTAATGCAAGAAATCTGGTTTTCTTTAATTAACAGTAATCTTTTAATACTCATATTACCTGCCCCTTGCAGTAAACTTCTACATAGCCTGGCCCCTCTCTGCACCTCCGCAGAAACACTTCTCTCTTGGTCACCTGAGCTGCGGTCTCCCAGGCTTGAAGTCGTCATGATTTCCACCAAATAAACGTAACTCTCAACTTTTAGGCGACATGTATTTTTTCAGCCACCAATAAGATCAGATCAGATCAGATCAGTCGCTCAGTCATGTCCGACTCTTTGCGACCCCATGAACCGCAGCACGCCAGGCCTCCCTGTCCATCACCAGCTCCCGGAGGTCACTCAGACTCACATTCATAGAGTCAGTGATGCCATCCAGCCATCTCATCCTCTGTCGTCCCCTTCTCCTCCTGCCCTCAATCCCTCCCAGCATCAGAGTCTTCTCCAATGAGTCAACTCTTCGCATGAGGTGGCCAAAATACTGGAGTTTCAGCTGTAGCATCATTCCTTCCAAAGAAATTCCTGGATTGATCTCCTTCAGAATGGACTGGTTGGATCTTCTTGCAGTCCAAGGGACTCTCAAGAGTCTTCTCCAACACCACAGTTCAAAAGCATCAATTCTTCGGCGCTCAGCCTTCTTCACAGTCCAGCTCTCACATCCATACATGACCACAGGAAAGACCATAGCCTTGACTAGGCGAACCTTTGTTGGCAAAGTGATGTCTCTGCTTTTGAATATGCTATCTAGATATCTAAATATGCTATCATAGATAACCATTCGACTCACCATGTCCATGCTTTTGTTTGTAACATTTTGTCTGTATTTGGCTTGCTCCTTTCTCATTTCCCTAATTCCTATAAAATAGTAAAGAAGCATCACAAGTCAGGACCGCACTAAGAGGCTTGCCCCTGCCCTTTCTGGGCTGAGCTGCGTGTTGGTTTTCTGTAATCCCTTAATGGCTGTTCACATCACTGCCGTCATGTCAATGTGTCCAATTTCCTCCCTTGACTGAGCTCCTGAAGAGCAGGAGAATAGCATTCACTTCTGTATCCCCAGGGGCTGACAGGAGCACCTGGTACACAGGAGATAGCTAATTAATGATGAATTGATGAACAAAACAAAGTCTAGTTACTGTTCCATAGCACCTGGGGGGTTCCATTCACAAACTAAACTGTATCTGCCTTAAATAGGTTTGGAGAAGCGTGAGAAATCAAATATCTAGGAAAAGTTGGGTAACTCCGGTGGCATTTAACCCAGAGCGCAGGCCTCATTGAAATTCAACAAGAAGCCTGGCAGAAGTTAAAGTAAATGGCATGGAAAGGTTTCAAAGTTAGCCAAGAACTCCACAGAGCACTGAGATGGAACCTGCCACCACAAGGAAGATAATTAGTTCTGAGGTAACCTCAAATCACAGGTAGCCAGCAGGAGACTCACTCATACTGTGGATGAGCTAATAGGAGGTCATTACCCACCTATACTGTATTCCGTGGTCATCCTCTCCCTTCCACACCTGCCCAATAACGGGCTGTCTGCATATTTACACACTGTAGTTAAGCCTAGGCAAAGAACTCTAGGGGGATTTATTAGGATGTGGAGTCTGCAAACTACCTGCGGCCACTGGTTGGAAGACAGGATGAAATAAAACATCGACTCTGCAATGACACTATAAATTCCCTCTAGGCCTCCTCCCGCCAGTGCGCCTGACCTCCTCATGCTGTAAGGATGCAGGCCCAGGTTACTGAAGATTTTGTTTCTAACAAGCTTATCAGGGCTCAAAGTTCTGTAGAATGTGTTACCACTGCAACTCTTGAGTCCTGATCATTCAGAATCTCTAGGCCCCCATGAACAAGTCTGCTCAGTTTTATCAGATCATCTTTGGAGGTGTCTCAAATGTGTTCAGCAAAAAAAAAAAAAAAAAAAGGAACGGAGGACTGGAGGGAAAGGGGGTGGGGAGAAAGATCTTCCATTATAAGGCATCCACCACCTTCTTTTACCCTTTTTTCTGGCCTTTGTTTGGTGCTGGAGGGCACCAAGCTTCTCACAGGCACCACTGTCCTTTTCACTGAGTACTTCAGAGTTCTTAAGATGCTTCAAAGTGTCAAAGTTTGGAAACTGTTCTATTGCAAAGTGGAAGACTGGAGCATACCAAGCCATTTTCTTTCCTCCCTAGGGTCACAACTAAGGAGGTACTGAAACCAGCTCCTTTGCCCTCTGATACCTTACAGCAAGGGTTCTCAAGTGTGGGGCCTGGATCAGCAGTATCTGCATAATCTAGGAATGTGGTAGAAATGCAAATTATCTGGCCCCATGACAAAATTTTCAGAAATTAATAAATACTGGGGTTAGACTCTAAGAGTACCAAATGATTCTGATGAATACTCAAGTTTGAGTACCTCTTATTTTACAGAATTTCTATAGAAAAAAAAAAAAGTCATGTTTTATTTCCAAGGTTCATCTGGGATGTAGACATGAATTCCTAAAGGAAGGAACAGCTGATGTTACAGTGTGGTCAGAGTCATCCTTTCCTTAAAAACACTAAAACCACATCTTACTGGATTGAAATGCCATGTTTAGGATTATGATATTCTTTCCAAAAAGCCCCGCAGACCCTCAGGCATACCAACTGACTTATCCAGGCAACATTCCATCACCAGACTGTCCCATATAATCACACAGAGAGACACAGCTTAAGAAGGAAACCTTTCATTCATTTAATTCATTCTGCAAATATTTGTTAAGCATGTGCTACATGCAGGATGCTTTTCTTCCCTTGGGATACAGTAGCTACAAAGCCAAGACATTTGCTATTGTGGAAAGATAGACACTAGATGGAACCTTATCAGGAAGTACATTAGATTGGGTCAGAAAGTGAAAGAGTTACTGTAACCACACACGCAAAATAGAGCAGGGAAGAGGGGTTAGAAGTTACCATTTCAACCAGAATTAGGCTTCATTGACAAGGTGATGTTTAAGCATGGTTTGGAGAAAGATGAGAGAGTGAGGCACACCAGTGCATGCATGCTAAGTTGCTCCAGTCGTGTCTGACTCTTTGAGACCCTGTGGACTGTAGCCCCCCAGGCTCCTTTGTCCATGGAATTCTCCAGGGCTGCCATGCCCTCCTCCCGGGAATCTTCCCAACCCAGGGATCAAACCCTTGTCTCAAGCATCTCCTGCATTGGTAGGCAGGTTCTTTACCATTAGGACAGCTGGGGAGCCCTTGTAGCTGAGGGGAAAGTGTTCTAGACCCAGGACACAGCCAGAGAAAGGGTTGAAGGTAGAAGCACCCCTGGCTTGGACAAGGACAGCTCTCCTAGAAACAGAATGTGGAGAATTGATATATTACATCTTGAAATAATATAAGGACTTTGAAATAATTTCAGAATAGTAACAGAAATAATGTAGTAACATTTAACCTGGGGCTCCCTGGCTTTCTGAATGAGCAATGTTCTTAAACAATAAAGATGTATGTTTAGCACAAAATCTTCCCTATTATCTCCCTGTGAGCACATGCACAAATTAGGAGAGTTTTAGTTCTACTATTTCTGATTGAAGGCAGCAAATTGGTAAAGATCTCAAGGGAATAACTTTGAACTAAAAAATACCTAAGTCAAAAATATACTATTAGCAGTTGATTATAAACAAATATGGATGGAAACAAAACGGCTAAGATCCAAGGGTATCATAAATAGGAAGGGAAATTTAGAAGTCTTTCACTACCAGATATTAGGATTTTCTAGAAAGCTACAATCAATTCAGATAATATTAAAGGATAAATCCACTGGAAAGAGCACATAATTAAGAAAAAGGTTCATAGAGATATACATATGATTTATAACCAGGTTGTACAGCAGAACAGTGGGGGAAATATGGTCTTTTCAATAAATGGCACCAGGTCAACTGGATACATCTACAGGGTAAAAAGTAGTTCCTAACCTTTAACTTGTATCATACGCAGAAATCAATTCTAGGTGAACTGTAGATGTAAATGTGAAAGGCAACACAATAAAATTTCTGGATGATAATACAAAAGAATATTTTTTGTGACCTTGGAGTAAACAAGGGGACTTATTAAACAGGACTCACAAACTATTAACCAGCAAGGCAAGGAAAGGTATTGACTATTTCAAAATGAGAAGGCTCTACTCATGAAAGAATAAAAACTCACTAACAGTATAAAAAAAGAAGGTATCAAGTGGGGAAAAGATATTTGCAATACATATAAATGGTAAAAGACTCATGTCTAGAATATATCCAGAACACTTCAATCAAAATAAAAGATGAACAGAAAAAAAAAAGAGAGAGAGAGAGAGAGGACATGAACAAGGAGTAGACAAAAGAGGACAGGCAGGTAGCTAATAAACGATTGAAAAAATGCTTAATTTCATTATTTGCGAAAATGCAAATGAAAGCCCATAATGATATAACTAGACATATCCACCAGAACAATTAAAATTAGAAAGACATGACAGAACTATATTCCATGAAATGTGGAGCCACTGGGTTTCTCCTAAATTGCTGGTGGGAATATGATCATTGATTTAATTACTTTGGAAAACTATTTGGCAGTGTTTATTCAAAATAAATAGTGCTGGGACTTCCCTGGGTGTCCAGTGGTTAAGAATCCACCTGCCAATGCACAGGACACAGGTTTGGGCCCTGGTCTGTGAAGACTCCACACATGGTGGACAACTAATCCCGTGCACCGTAAGCTCTACGGAGCTCAAGCTCTAGGCCCACAAGCCACAACCACCAAGCCTGTGTGCCGTAACTGCTAAGCCTGTGCACCATAGAGGCCATGCTCTGCCACAAGAGAAGTCATTGTAGAAAGCAGACGCCACTCACTGCAACTCACACACAGCAATGGCAAACCTATACAGGTAAAAATAAAAATAATGAATAAATAGTGCTTTATATATAACCCAGAAATTCCACTTCTATATATAATCCAACAAAACTATATATGTCTGGGTGCTAAAGAAAGTGCAAGAATGTTTATTTCAGCATTATTTGTAGCAACCACAAACTATGCATATATCCATAGAGTGAAACTGATAAACAGTGGAATATTTATACAATGAAATGTTACAAAGCATTGAAAGGAACAAACTACTGCTACATAAAAGAGCAAACATAAATTTCAGTAACACAACTCTGGGCAGAAGAAACCAGACGTGAAATAATACAAAATGGATAGTTCTCTTTACACGAAGAAAAAGAACAGGCAAAATTTAACACACTCAAGTCTACTGAGTTAGAAGTGGGAAGACTGGCTAGCCTTGGAGAGAAATTCCCTGGAATGCTGGGAATGTGCTATCTCTGTGAGGGGTAATGCTTTCTAGGCACACTCCCTTAGTGAACATTCATTGTGCAGTGAATTCATGATTAGTACATTTTTATAGGCATATGCTGTACTTTATAAGAAAATATATTTAAAAAACAAAGAAAAATATAAATATAGGCTTGTGACAAGGTAGTTTGTTAGAGAGAACACCAAGTGAAAAAATTGGGAGTCCCAGGTTCTAGTCCCAGCTTTGTTATAAATGGATTTCCCTGATGGCTCAAACAGTGAAAAAAAATTGTCTGCAATGCAGGAGACCTGGCTTTGCTCTCTGGGTTGGGAAGATTCCCTGGAGAAGTAAATGGCTACCCACTCCATGGAATTCTCCAGGCAATGGAAAATTTTTGCCTGTAGAATTCCATGGACAGAGAAGCCTGGTGGGCTACAGTCCATGGGGTTGTGAAAGTCGGACACCACTGAGCAACTAATGCTCTCACTTTGTGTAATTTTGGGTAACGCATTTTACCAATCCAAACCTTAAGTTTTACATCTGTGAAGGGGATTCCTGCCCATCTCATCTCATCAGATCAGATCAGACCAGTTGCTCAGTCGTGTCCGACTCTTTGCGACCCCATGAATTGCAGCACACCAGGCCTCCCTGTCCATCACCAATTCCCGGAGCTCACTGAGACTCACATCCATCAAGTCAGTGATGCCATCCAGCCATCTAATCCTCTGTCATCCCCTTCTCCTCTTGCCCTCAATCCCTCCCAGCATCACAGTCTTCTCCAATGAGTCAACTCTTCACATGAGGTGGCCAAAGTACTGGAGTTTCAGCTTTAGCATCATTCCTTCCAAAGAAATCCCAGGGCTGATCTCCTTCAGAATGGACTGGTTGGATCTCCTTGCAGTCCAAGGGACCCTCAAGAGTCTTCTCCAACACCACAGTTCAAAAGCATCAATTCTTCAGCACTCAGCCTTCTTCACAGTCCAGCTCTCACATCCATACATGACCACAGGAAAAACCATAGCCTTGACTAGGCGAACCTTTGTTGGTAAAGTAATGTCTCTGTTTTTGAATATGTGATCTAGGTTGGTCATAACTTTCCTTCCAAGGAGTAAGCGTCTTTTAATTTCATGACTGCAGTCACCATCTGTAGTGATTTTGGAGCCCAGAAAAATAAAGTCTGACACTGTTTCCACTGTTTCCCCATCTATTTCTCATGAAGTGATGGGACCAGATGGCATGATCTTTGTTTTCTGAATGTTGAGCTTTAAGGTCAACACTTTCACTCTCCACTTGCACTTTCATCAAGAGGTTTTTGAGTTCCTCTTCACTTTCTGCCATAAGGGTGGTGTCATCTGCATATCTGAGGTTATTGATATTTCTCCCGGCAATCTTGATTTCAGCTTGTGTTTCTTCCAGTCCAGCGTTTCTCATGATGTACTCTGCATATAAGTTAAATAAACAGGCTGACAATATACAGCCTTGATGAACTCCTTTTGCTATTTGGAACCAGTCTGTGGTTCCATGTCCAGTTCTAACTGTTGCTTCCTGAACTGCATACAAATTTCTCTGGTCTGGTATTCCCATCTCTTTCAAAATTTCCAAAGTTTATTGTGAACCACACAGTCAAAGGCTTTGGCATAGTCAATAAAGCAGAAATAGATGTTTTTCTGGAACTCTCTTGCTTTTTCCATGATCCAGCGGATGTTGGCAATTTGATCTCTGGTTCTTCTGCCTTTTCTAAAACCAGCTTGAACATCAGGAAGTTCACGGTTCACATACTGCTGAAGCCTGGCTTGGAGAATTTTGAGCATTACTTTACTAGCGTGTGAGATGAGTGCAATTGTGCTGTAGTTTGAGCATTCTTTGGCATTGCCTTTCTTTGGGACTGGAATGACAACTGACCTTTTCCAGTCCTGTGACCACTGCTGAGTTTTCCAAATTTGCTGGCATATTGAGTGCAGCATTTTCACAGCATCATCTTTCAGGATTTGGAATAGCTCAACTGGAATTCCATCACCTCCACTAGCTTTGTTCGTAGTGATGCTTTCTAAGGCCCACTTGACTTCACATTCCAGGATGTCTGGCTCTAGGTGAGTGATCACACCATCGTGATTATCTGGGTGAAGCTCTTTTTTGTACAGTTCTTCTGTGTATTCTTGCCACCTCTTCTTAATAGCTTCTGCTTCTGTTAGGTCCATACCATTTCTGTCCTTTATCGAGCCCATCTTTGCATGAAATGTTCCTTTGGTATCTCTGATTTTCTTGAAGAGATCCCTAGTCTTTCCCATTCTGTTGTTTTCCTCTATTTGCATTGATCACTGAAGAAGGCTTTCTTATCTCTTCTTGCTATTCTTTGGAACTCTGCATTCAGATGCTTATATCTTTACTTTTCTCCTTTGCTTTTTGCTTCTCTTCTTTTCACAGCTATTTGTAAGGCCTCCCTAGACAGCCATTTTGCTTTTTTGCATTTCTTTTCCATGGGGATGGTCTTGATCCCTGTCTCCTGTACAGTGTTACGAACCTCATTCGATAGTTCATCAGGCACTCTATCTATCAGATCTAGGCCCTTAAATCTATTTCTCACTTCCACTGTATAATCATAAGGGATTTGATTTAGGTCATACCTGAATGGTCTAGTGGTTTTCCATACTTTGTTCAATTTCAGTCTGAATTTGGCAATAAGGAGTTCATGGTATGAGCCACAGTCATGGTCTGAGCCACAGTCAGCTCCTGGTCTTGTTTTTGCTGACTGTACAGTGCTTCTCCATCTTTGGCTGCAAAGAATATAATCGATCTGATTTTGGTATTGACCATCTGGTGATGTCCACGTATAGAGTCTTCTCTTGTGTTGTTGGAAGAGGGTGTTTGTTGTGACTAGTTCATTTTCTTGGCAAAACTTTATTAGTCTTTGCCCTGCTTCATTCTGTATTCCAAGGCCAAATTTGCCTGTTATTCCAGGTGTTTCTTGACTTCCTACTTTTGGATTCTAGTCCTCTATAATGAAAAGGACATCTTTTTGGGGTGTTAGTTCTGAAAGGTCTTGTAGGTCTTCATAGAACCGTTCTACTTCAGCTTCTTTAGTGTTACTCATTGGGGCATAGACTTGGATTACTGTGACATTGAATGGTTTGCCTTGGAAACGGACAGAGGTCATTCTGTCGTTTTTGAGACTGCATCTAAGTACTGCATTTCGAACTCTTTTGTTGACCATGACGGCCACTCCATTTCTTCTTAGGGATTCCTGCCCACAGTAGTAGATATAATGGTCATCTGAGTTAAATTCACCCATTCCAGTCCATTTGCGTTCGCTGTTTCCTAGAATGTTGACATTCACTCTGGCCATTTCTTGTTTGACCACTTCCAATTTGCCTTGATTCATGGACCTGGCATTCCCAGTTCCTATGCAATATTGCTCTTTACAGCATTGGGCCTTGCTTCTATCACCAGACACATCCACAAGTGGGTATTCTTTTTACTTTGGCTCCATCCCTTCATTCTTTCTGGAGTTATTTCTCCACTGATCTCCAGTAGTATATTGGGCCCCTACTGACCTGGGGAGTTTCTCTTTCAGTATCCTATCATTTTGCCTTTTCATACTGCTCATGAGGTTCTCAAGGCAAGAATACTGAAGTGGTTTGCCATTCTGTTCTCCAGCGGACCACATCCTGTCAGATCTCTCCACCATGACCCGCCCATCCCGGGTTGCCCCACGGGCTTGGCTTAGGTGGTATATGTATAATTATGGCTGATTTTCATCATTGGGCAGCAGAAACCAACACAACATTATAAAGCAATTTTCCTCCAATTAATAAAGAATTTACAAAATAGTTTTTAATCATCTCATGATTAGTTAGATGGGCTACCTAAGCCCATCTCACAGGATACTGTAAATAATACATGAGATGATTAAAAACTATTTTGTAAATTCTTTATTAATTGGAGGAAAATTGCTTTATAATGTTGTGTTGGTTTCTGCTGCCCAATGATGAAAATCAGTCATAATTATACATATACCACCTCTTTCTTGAGCCTCTTAAGCAACGTATAAATATATGATGCTGACTAGTAGTAAATTGTACATTTAGGATGTAGAGTTAGATTGTAAAATTTCAATAAACAAACTTCTCAAAAATTAGATTTGTCATTATGAACAATGATTTCAGGTTATTCTTATCTTTTAAACTTTGTACAAAGCCTTTGACTGTGTAGATCACAATAAACTGTGGAAAATTCTGAAAGAGATGGGAATACCAGACCACCTGATCTGCCTCTTGAGAAATCTATATGCAGGTCAGGAAGCAACAGTTAGAACTGGTCATGAAACAACAGACTGGTTCCAAATAGGAAAAGGAGTACGTCAAGGCTGTATATTGTCACCATGTTTATTTTACTTATATGCAGAGTACATCATGAGAAATGCTGGACTGGAAGAAACACAAGTTGGAATCAAGATTGCCGGGAGAAATATCAATAACCTCAGATATGCAGATGATACCACCCTTATGGCAGAAAGTGAAGAAGAACTCAAAAGCCTCTTGATGAAAGTGAAAGTGGAGAGTGAAAAGGTTGGCTTAAAGCTCAACATTCAGAAAACGAAGATCATGGCATCTGGTCCCATCACTACATGGGAAATAGATGGGGAAACAGTGGAAACAGTGTCAGACTTTCTTTTTCTGGGCTCCATAATCACTGCAGATGGTGACTGCAGTTATGAAATTAAAAGACGCTTACTCCTTGGAAGGAAAGTTATGACCAACCTAGATAGCATATTCAAAAGCAGAGACATCACTTTGCCAACAAAGGTTTGTCTAGTCAAGGCTATGGTCTTTCCTATGGTCATGTATGGATGTGAGAGCTGGACTGTGAAGAAGGCTGAGCACCGAAGAATTGATGCTTTTGAACTGTGGTGTTGGAGAAGACTCTTGAGAGTCCCTTGGACTGCAAAGAGATCCAACCAGTCCATTCTGAAGGCGATCAGCCCTGGGACTTCTTTGGAAGGAATGATGCTAAAGCTGAAACTCCAGTATTTTGGCCACCTCATGCGAAGAGTTGACTCATTGGAGAAGACTGTGATGCTGGGAGGGATTGGGGGCAGGAGGAGAAGGGGACGACAGAGAATGAGATGGCTGGATGGCATCACTGACTCGATGGATGTGAGTCTCAGTGACCTCTGAGAGCTGGTGATGGACAGGGAGGCCTGGCGTACTGCAGTTCATGGGGTCGCAAAGAGTCGGACACGACTGAGCGACTGATCTGATCTGATCTGATTGCTATTTTTAACATTTGAAGATCATATCATGCTTGGCTCAAATTCCTGATGGTGACAACTGTGTTTAGAAATAACTTCTCCTCTGTCAATGGAGCGTGTATTCTCAGGCTCACAGTTGCCTCCCCTATCCATTTTTATTGCTAGACTCTCTATTATAGGAATAGGAGTTTGGGATCCACAAAAAAATGTTATCATTAAGATTTTTTAAAACTTTTCCAAATCAGAAAAGGCAATTGCATTGCAAAGTTCTAGACTGAACCAAAGAGGTCAGAATCTGCTAGACAGGGAGCCCATGCACTCTGCCATTCCTTTCCTTGTGCTACATACTTCAGACTCTGCAAGCTCCTTATAGAAGTTGTTCCTTTTAAAGTCCTAACAGCTCAAAAGGGAGAGTACCATTCAATCAAAATGTAGCCCTGGAATTTCTCAAATGCCTAGGGCAAGTACAGATGGGCTGTGCATTCCATTCTAGCAGCAGGTATCTGTCAGACTTGTGACGCCTGTGGTTCTCTGTGCTGAGCCCACTGGGACATGACTCTGCCCTTTAGGAACTTATGATCTACTTAGGGAAGCAGCTCCAACACAGGAATCTGCTGGTCTGACAAGGAAAGTAAATGCCAGAACAAGAGTTGCAAACAGAGTGAGTGTTCTGGGATTCCAAGAAGAAGCAATCATTGAAAGTTACAGAAAGTCCGAGAAGGCTTTTTAGAAGCAATGAAGTCATGAGAATAAAATTCAACGAGCCAAGGCCACTGTAGTTTCTCTTTCTATCAAGAGTCACCCCATGTTCCCTGTGATGATGACCAATGAACTGAAGTCAATTTGGGATGAGTGCTTTTACCTCAAATTATCCAAGTTACTCTGTCCAGACAAGAATGACCAAAAGGAGATACAAATAGGACAAATGACATTTCCTCTTATGCTAATCAAATACACAATCTCCAATCTCAAGATTTCGCTAATGGGTTTAAATAGCTCCTTTAGTTAGAATTACATGTAGCAAATGAAGTATAGTATGAAATGAAAACAATCCCAAAATGCTTGGGCCTATAGGATTTTGTTCAAAAACAGAGAATTCTTGCCTGGAGAATTCCACAGACAGTGGAGCCTGGTATGCTACAGTCCATGGGGTTGTGAAGATTTGGACACGATTAGGCAAGAGGATTCTGTGAAAAATTCTGAAAGAGATGGGAATACCAGAGCACCTGATCTGCCTCTTAAGAAATTTGTATGCAGGTCAGGAAGCAACAGTTAGAACTGGACATGGAACAACAGACTGGTTCCAAATAGGAAAAGGAGTTCATCAAGACTGTTTATTGTCACCCTGCTTATTTAACTTATATGCAGAGTACATCATGAGAAATGCTGGACTGGAAGAAACACAAGTTGGAATCAAGATTGCTGGGAGAAATATCAATAACCTCAGATATGCAGATGACACCACCCTTACGGCAGAAAGTGAAGAGGAACTAAAAAGCCTCTTGATGAAAGTGAAAGTGGAGAGTTAAAAATTTGGCTTAAAGCTCAACATTCAGAAAACGAAGATCATGGCATCTGGTCCCATCACTTCATGGGAAATAGATGGGGAAACAGTGGAAACAGTGTCAGACTTTATTTTTCTGGGCTCCAAAATCACTACAGATTGTGACTGCAGCCATGAAATTAAAAGACGCTTATTCCTTGGAAGGAAAGTTATGACTAACTTAGCATATTCAAAAGCAGAGACATTACTTTGCCAACAAAGGTCCGTCTGGTCAAGGCTATGGTCTTTCCTGTGGTCATGTATGGATGTGAGAGCTGGACTGTGAAGAAATCTGAGTGCAGAAGAATCAATGCTTTTGAACTGTGGTGTTGGAGAAGACTCTTGAGAGTCCCTTGAACTGCAAGGAGATCCAACCAGTCCATTCTGAAGGAGATCAGCCCTGGGATGTCTTTGGAAGGAATGATGCTAAAGCTGAAACTCCAGTACTTTGGCCACCTCATGCGAAGAGTTGACTCATTAGAGAAGACTCTAATGCTGGGAGGGATTGGGGGCAAGAGGAGAAGGGGATGACAGAGGATGAGATGGCTGGATGGCATCACTGACTCGATGGACATGAGTCTCAGTGAATTCCAGGAGTTGGTGATGGACAGGGAGGCCTGGCATGCTACGATTCATGGGGTCGAAAAGAGTCCGACACGACTGAGCCACTGATCTGATCTGATCTGAAGCAAGAGGAGAGTGAAAAGTTGGCTTAAAGCTCAACATTCAGAAAACTAAGATCATGGCATCTGTTCTCATCATTTCATGGGAAATAGATGGGGAAACAGTGGAAACAGCGTCAGACTTCATTTTGAGGGGCTCCAAAATCACTGCAGATGGTGACTGCAGCCATGAAATTAAAAGACGCTTACTCCTTGAAAGAAAAGTTATCATCAACCTAGATAGCATATTAAAAAGCAGAGACATTACTTTGCCAACAAAGGTACATCTAGTCAAGGCTATGATTTTTCCAGTGGTCATGTATGGATGTGAGAGTTGGACTGTGAAGAAATCTGAGCGCCGAAGAATTGATGCTTTTGAACTGTGGTGTTGGAGAAGACTCTTGAGAGTCCGTTGGACCGCAAGGAGATCCAACCAGTCCATCCTAAAGAGATCAGTCCTGGGTGTTCTTTGGAAGTACTGATGCTAAAGCTGAAACTCCAGTACTTTGGCCACCTGATGTGAAGAGTTGACTCATTTGAAAAGACCCTGATGCTGGGAGGGATTGAGGGCAGGAGGAGAAGGGGACTACAGAGGATGAGATGGCTGGATGTCATCACTGACTAGATGAACATGAGTTTGGATAGACTCTGGGAGTTGGTGATGGACAGGGAGGCCTGGTGTGCTGTGATTCATGGGGTTGCAAAGAGTTGGACACAACTAGCAACTGAACTGAACTGAAGCAAATAACACTTTCACTTTGTAATTTGGGGTAACTCACTTCACCAATCTGATGTCCAGACATTTCCTGGATTATCTATTCTCTACAATGCCTAGAGGAGAGAGAAGGGATGAGAGAGGGAAAATATCTGATACTTACATGTTTGAGGAATTAAACTTTTGCTTCTACAGATATGAGTATATCAAAGACCCAAAGCACTTCTTCTGTGAGGAAATCTGTTTAAATCTGGCAATGCTAAATGTTTTCGTGATTAACATCAGCTATTAATTCTGATGGAATCAATGTTCCTCAAAAGGCACTTTAAAGGAACTCTTTTTAAAATAAGTTTTAGGTCTTATTTTTGTATTGAAAACCTCAGACAGTGTGGAAAAGAAATGCTTTCAATTTGTGTCAAGTTTCTCTTTCCTCTACATTTAGAAATAGTCTTTTCTAATGGATTTGGGGAGCTATGCAAAATTTCACATTTTTTACTAGGTGGTTGATTTATAGAAAGTGATTTTTTGAAATTTTAGATAGTAGAAGGTAGTAATGCCTAAATTTACCAAACAAAAGATTCCTGCACTGCCCACCGCCCCTCCCCCACCCCACCCCCCGACCCCCCACACACAAGGGAACTAAATTTTCAATCAAATCTGCCTTAACTCTCCCTACACACACAGACTACATACATACTTACAAAATGTAGAACTTTCATTTGGGTTAACTAAGTTTTCTTCTGTCCCCATTTAAAAAAAAAAAAGTGAGCCAATTTTTTAAAGAAAGTCCTAACAGTTTTGAGTATCTATTTTAGGCCTGATATTGTATATACAAAATCTCATAAATGTCACAATGATTAAAAAAACAAATGTAGAGCTAGGAAAACCGACCCAGAGGGCATGCCTAAAATCAACAGAATTTTAGTCTACATGAAGTGTGTGTATAATTCAACCAGTGAGGACAACATGGTGGTTGTACAGGCTTAAGGGTGTCCAAACCTATCTGAATAATTTCATTAGATGTCCATTTCTAGCCCCCCCACCCCCCATCCCTAACATTTTGATTTAGGTGATGGGGAGAGAGAAACAGGAACTAGGTGGTCCTCTCTTGAGTTCAACAGACCACACTTGAGATACTTTAGTAGAATGAGACCCTACTAAAGAAGGGCTTGGGTTCCAGTGTCAGAGGTCTAGGTTTGCACCCTGATGTGGCCCAGATTCAGAGAGGTTAAATGGTCTGTCTGGTTCAGAGGGAAACATGCACTTGGGAAACCAAAGGTGATAACAACTACCTACAGTATTAGGATTAGAGTTGTATATGAATGATGATGTCTGTCCATTACTGAGTCTACAGCATGGCATATAATTCTAGACACCATCTACCGAATTTTATCATAAGCTGCAGCCACACAGCTCACTACTGCAGTCGGGGGGACCCCAGGTTTTCTGATTGTCACCCCTAAGCCACAGCTTCCAGGAAAGGCTGACCTTCTTACCTCAAACTGAAATGACCAGGGCTCTCCCTCTCAGGCTAATAAGAACTTTTCTTTCATTTTCTGCCACTCCCTATCCCCAAACTATCTTTCTAGAGTTTTTAATTGTTGCACTCATTTCAGCATTTCAGTAGTTAGACAATATCTACTTTTTTCTCCCCATGAGTCAAATCAAACCCAACATAAAAATGTGCGGGGGATATAATGGTATAAAATACCTAAGGCAGAACTTGTGACAGGAGGATTTTTGCAGTCTCAGAAAATACACACATTTAAACTAATAATTCAAGATAGTATCTGGTTATATATCAATATAATGTAGAGACCAGAAGGCCTAGTGAATCTTAAAACATAGAGAAATCAATTTGTTCTGAAATTAGGGGAAAATACCTGAAGGAAGTCATGGAATCTGAGTTAGGTGAAGAAGGATGGAAGGAAATTGTGATTGTTTTGGAAAATGGTGAGTACTTAGTAATGAAAAGAGGATATTATTACACTGTACTTCTCAAGGCTTTCAAAAGTATAGTCAGAGGATCAGTTACATCAGCATTACCTGGAGTTTTCTTAGAAATACAGTTGTCCCATGGTATCCATGAGGGATGGGTAAGGATTGGTTCTAGGACTCCCCACAGATAACCAAATCTGCAGATGCTCAAGTCCCTTACAAAACAGAGTCATATTTGCACACAAGCTATGCACTTACTTACATATACCTTAAATCATCTCTGCTGCTGCTGCTGCTGTCTCATCAGTCATGTCCAACTCTATGCGATCTGCTGCTGCTGCTAAGTCACTTCAGTCATGTCTGACTCTGCGACCCCATAGACGGCAGCCCATCAGGTTCCCCCTCCCCTGGGATTCTCCAAGCAAGAACACTGGAGTGGGTTGCCATTTCCTTCTCCAATGCATGAAAGTGAAAAGTGAAAGTGAAGTCGCTCGGTTGTATCCAACTCCTAGAGACCCCATGGACTGCAGCCTCCCAGGCTCCTCTGTCCATGGGATTTGCCAGGCAAGAGTACTAGAGTGGGTTGTCATTGCGACCTAGGCTACTTATAATACCTAATAGAAAGTAAATGCTATTAAATAATTGCCAGTACATGCCAAATTCAAGTTCAGCAATTTGGAATTTGCTAGATTTTTTTTTTTTTTTTCAAGTATGTTTGATCCTTGGTTAGTTGAATGTGAAGATGTGAAATCCAGATATGGAGTAGGACCACCTACACAGGATTCCATGCCCAGCCCCAGATTTCCCTAATCAGAATCTGCATTTTAACAAGATTCTCAAGTGATTGGTATGCATTAAGTTTCAGAGATATTAGTATTATACAAGTGCTTATTAGTACACAGTACTATCATTAAGTCTCAGCAATTACCAACTGTGAAAGGATTCCACTCTAATATGGAATCAGAGGTTTATGAAATGGAGAATCTCAAACATACACCCTGGGAGCAGTCCTTAAGAACTGAGAGAATGATTTCTGTAAATGTCTATCTTATAGAAGACCAAGACTTACCTCCTGCCCAATGAACATCCACCAGGAATCCCTCGCCATCCTCAAGCTAATGAGTTCGCTGCTTGGACTCCAGCTGAACTCCTACTTTTTGCACCACTGGCTTGAGTGTAGCCTCCCTCAACCCTCAGGGAACTTGCCTGTAGCTTGCTATAACATGCAATTCCTGAACTGTAACTTCTCTGCTATTCCCAAATAAACTCAATTTCCAGTAATTGAACTTGTATCCAGTTGCCTCTTTATTTATGCTGAACAGTGCATAGTGTATCTTGTTTTTTTTGTACTTCTGCCCACATACTCATCTGCATTTTGGATTAAAGGAAACCCACTATATCATAAATTTAATTTGTTCTTGTTTCAGAGGGTGCATCTTTAGAAGACATGGTCTCTTAAAAAGAATAGTAACTGTAAGACATTTACCACATTTGAAGTATAATAATTCTTGAGTATCACTAAACATTCTGAAAGGATTCAAATAGGTAAGGAATGAGAAAGATATTCTATTTTAGAATAATCTGTGGAAATTTAACTAGCCTGCTTGGAGCTGAGGGTTAGTCTTCTCAGTATTGGAGAGCTGTGAAGCTGAACAATCCCCACAAAATTACCTGATATAAAGCACAGTATGTTACTAATAATATTATGTCAAATGACTTACGTCAGATGTTATATAAGGGGTCACAAAACTGAAACCTAAAAGGCGAGAGGAGCATTGTTATAAATGGCTTGCCAAGGGAGAAAAAGGAACTCAAAATGTTAATTTTTTTTTTAAACCCTCTGTGAATGGTTAGGTTATAAAGAAAACTAAATGTAAAACAAAACTACTTGAAAATTCTAGTTAAAACCCAGATTTAGAACTATCATCATGGCAAAGTTTATCTCAAAAGAAGGGAACAAACCCAAGAAATGCCAGCATGGGTATAAATAGTGCTTAAGGTTCAAAGAGACTGCAGAGATGTGGCTAAGACTTGTGGGAAGACCTATTAACTCAGGGGGCTCTCAAGGATAATCTCCTTCTATTGAATCAAATCAGGTGACTGAATTTATATCGGAAGCTTAAAGACGAAATAAACTATCAGAAGCTATTTAGGGGGTTAAGGTGTGTGAGAGAGGCATAATAGCATTGTTTTATAATGCTTAATATATTTGTATGTAGAGAAGATGGAGAGAATCAGATACACTGGAAACTAGGCCCCAAACAAAACCAATTGATTATAGAGTATAACAAAATGGTCAATTTCTCAAGGGTACTCCAAGGGGAATCTAAAAACCATGGCGCGTTTCAGGAAGATAAATTCAGTAAGGGGCAGGTTAATTTCTGGAGGACCCTAGATGTCAGAATGAGGAGATGAAACTTAATTCCACAGGCAGCAGGAAGCCATGAGAGTCTTTGATGCGATAAAACAGCCCCTCAGGAAGGCGCATCTGGACAGCAGTAAGCAAGAGCAAGAGCCTAGAAGTGGGAGGACCAGTGAAGGGATTGCAGAAATAATCCTGGCACAAAGAGATAAGCTGTGCATGGCTGGAGAAGGTCACCTGAATGTCAGCCTTGAGAGTGATATCAACCTCTCTCTGTGCAACATTAAAAGCTTTCCTCTCTCCCACCCAGGACCCCACAGGAGCCAACCTAAAAATCCACCATCCACAGGAATGTGATCTCTCACATTACAAGGAAATCGCAAGCATCATGGTAAGGGATACATGATTCCAAATCTCTACAGACTTTCCAATGAGTCTGAGTTAAACTTCACTTACACTCTGGAATGTTTCCAAGAAGTTTAACAAGATGGAGAAAAATATTATTTACCTGAATTTCTTTAACAATATGAAAATCTTCAAGTAAACAGACTGATGGGTTTATTTGGAAGAACAACGGATTTATTTGGAAGGGGTGCCTTGATTAAAGCTTGAAGCAGAGGCTATCCTCAAAATATTTTCTTCCAGAGACAGAGAGATAGACTGGAAGGGAAAGAATGGGAAGGACCAGGATAAAAAGAGAAAAGAGAAGCATAAGCGTGACAATGGGAGACAGCACCCAGAATAATGTGACACCTCCCCGTGACCCTTCACGTTGGTAGTAATGTTACCAAACATACAACCTAACTGACATGGGTGGACACGCACATCTTGGCTCTAAACCAATTAATGAGCTGAGTGTCAGCAGACTTGAAATCTAGCTTATATGAGCAATTAAATTTCTGTAAGTCAAATGTGAGAGTATGTCTTAAAGGAATTCTCTAATGAGTCCTTTAACAGTATGAATAACTCATGCCCTAATTTATCTTGTTAGTAATTTAGGTGCTTGACGATCAGGCTTTCTTATACTGGGGTGGTCCCATTATTCCTGGAGGGCTGGCAAGCAAGAGAAAGCCAGAGTACATGATTTGTAAAATATTAACTGTTTAAAATAGGGCTGGAGGGTCGGGATAGGGGAAGAAGACTTGGAAGCCTGCCAGGACCTGGCTGAGTGATAAGCCTCCTCTCACCTGGATAATGATGTTGTCAGGGGCCGCCTGAGGGATGAAAGGGGTGATGGTGGCTCTCTATTCCTCACTAATGTCCCCATCCAAGCATCCATTTTCTCATTTACGATCTCCTTGACACCGACTCTATTTACATGGCATCAGAATTAATCAGCCAGGAGTTTTTTAGCTGCAGGAATCAGGCAATCCGTGTAACTCAGCATGGCAGCGTGACATTATCACCAGCTAAGCAATATTCGTTCTGTATGATCACCATCTCCAGGGAACTTGCTGTGTGATAGGACTTCAGGTGCTGAAGTCATAAACCATTACGCTCATCCCTGAGCAGCTGTGTGACACCCTTCCTCAAGGACAGCCATGGAAAGCCACACTGGTGATCCAGCCTGATTTATTAGCAGAGTGGGCAAGGGCAGCACAGAAGTTTCAATCACCCAAGTGCTGCAGGGAAAGGTACCCATCCTCAACTCTTCTGGCAGGTCCTTACATATAGAATTATCCAAGACCCAAACACAACCCACTGGCTCGGTGGCAAAAGGATTTCTGTCAAGGTATCCATCTCACTGCATCACGATTATGTGTTGGCCTGCCTGTCACGCCCCAGTGAGAATGTGAGCACTTTGATGGGGAAAACAGAGACCTATTCATTTGAATCCTCACTTCTCTACCTGTGTTTGGTCCAAAAGAAGTTCTCAAACGATGTTTGGTAAGTGAGCAAAAGAATGAATATCTGAGTTTTGGTGAATGAAATACCAGTTACTTTTACACAGACACTAGGGTTGAATTTGCTACTCTTTTTTATTCCATTCCTCATAAACTGACCTAATTAAGCAACTATTGATGGGGAGGGAGGTGCTGTCCAGAGCAACTGACTCCTGCCAGGTAGAACAGGGGTCACTGTATTTTCACCTGGTGAAACTACTCAGCTAGTTCAAAAGAAATTTCAGGGTTTAGGCTAACATACAGTTTCCCCTCGGTATCTGTGGGGATTGGATTCAGGGCTCCCTGAGGATGCCAAAACCCCTGGATGCTCAAGTCCCTTACAGTATCCTTTGTATACAAGTCCCTTTGAATCCATGGGTTCCACATCCACAGATTTGGGAAGCAGACTTTACATATGATCAGATCAGATCAGATCAGTCACTCAGTCGTGTTCAACTCTTTGCGACTCCATGAACTGCAGCACGCCAGGCCTCCCTGTCCATCACCAACTCCCAGAGGTCACTCAGACTCACATCCATCGAGTCAGTGATGCCATCCAGCCATCTCATCCTCTGTCGTCCCCTTCTCCTCTTGCCCCAAATCCCTCCCAGCATCAGAGTCTTCTCCAATGAGTCAACTCTTTGCATGAGGTGGCCAAAATACTGGAGTTTCAGCTTTAGCATCATTCCTTCCAAAGAAATCCCAGGGCTGATCTCCTTCAGAATGGACTGGTTGGATCTCCTTGCAGTCCAAGGGACTCTCAAGAGTCTTCTCCAACACCACAGTTCAAAAGCATCAATTCTTCGGAGCTCAGCCTTCTTCACAGTCTAGCTCTCACATCCATACATGACCACAGGAAAGACCATAGCCTTGACTAGGCGAACCTTTGTTGGCAAAGTAATGTCTCTGCTTTTGAATATGCTATCTAGGTTGGTTATAACTTTCCTTCCAAGGAAATTTAATTTCATGGCTGCAGTCACCATCTGCAGTGATTTTGGAGCCCAGAAAAAGAAAGTCTGACACTGTTTCCACTGTTTCCCCATCTATTTCCCATGTAGTGATGGGACCAGATGCCATGATCTTCGTTTTCTGAATGTTGAGCTTTAAGCCAACCTTTTCACTCTCCACTTTCACTTTCATCAAGAGGCTTTTTAGTTCCTCTTCACTTTCTGCCATAAGGGTGGTGTCATCTGCATTTCTGAGGTTATTGATATTTCTCCCAGCAATAAATGTGCTCATCTGACTAGCCTTAAATGTTGAATCCCCCATCCTTTCTTCACTTGGGTTAGCAGACAGGGAACAGAAAATAGTTCCTATTCAGACAGATCTGTGTTAGACTTCCATCTGTACAACTTCCTTTTTCTGTAATTTTGACTTTGGAACCTCAGTTTCCTTAAAACTCTTCTATTCCGCATGTGATTGCAGTAACCACTATAAGGGAAATACTGACTATAAAGGTTCTAACGTCTTGCCTGGGGTTTGGCAGGTGCTCATTAAGTGGAAGCTAACACTGTTAATCCATTTTTTTTTTTTTTTTTTTTTTTTGAGGGAGATTAACAATACTTGGTTTGGGTGAGTGGTTGGCTATACTGGGTAAATCCTCAGAAAACCATTTACAACTCAACTAAGCATTCTTATATTTTAAAAAAATCAACCAATCAATCATGGGAAACAGGATTGTGATCCAGTTATCATGTGTACTCCCGAGTTTCTTACCTCTAAGCAATTCTCATTTTCTTTCACTCTCCCTTGCATTTCACTGCAGGGGCATAACAGATTACATTTGCTTGCTTCTCAGTCAAAGAAGCAGCCAAGTGACCTTTGCCAAGTTACTTTACCTCTCATGGCTTCTCTTGGCTCATCATTTAAATGAATCAGTTGGACTAGGCAATCTCTAAAGTCTTTCTGATTCAAAGATCTCTGATTCTGGGAAATGAACACTCATAGCTCCTAGATAACAAGTCAAGAAGCCAGACCACGTTAAGATATTAAGTCACATGAAGCCCTACATTGTTCTCAACGTGGCTTATTGGGGAGATTAGTATATATTAAGCCCACAGGATATACAAATATTGTACTAAGTACTCTCATACAGGATTTCCATCAGTTGCTAACCCTCAATAAAAGAAAATTCCCTAAGGCTAAGCATGAGTTTATGTTTGCTTTTCTAAGAGGATGTTTGGGTCATTCACTGGCCGATGGGCATCTTTCTGTAATACTGGGTGAGTACCATAAAGCATTTTCATTCTGATTAATGTTCCCTTCCACTAGTCAAGAGCATGGGTTTACCAGTTTCATTAGTCAGAAAACATCCCATGAAATCCACCTACTCATAGCCTCCTCCCCATGCACTACTTATTCAAACATTCTATTGCAAACATCAGTCTTCATGTCCCTCTTTCTACAATTCCTGCAAATCACTGTATGCGGTAAACACACAGTAAATGTTACCTTGCTCATTCACAGCACAAACACAACGCTGACAGGATAGACTCTATATGGCAAGCATACTACTTAAATTCTCAATGGGACATTTAATTAACTCAATAAATAAGCACTGAACTCTTATTTTGTGTCAGGCCAGGACTAGGTATTCTGGATATGGGAAGAAATAAAGAAATGAGACCCTTGAATTCACAGACGCTGCAATTAAGGGTGTGAAATAGACATTAATCAAATACAACCACACACCAGAATATATAAACACACATACAAATTCATTCTGTCTCTATCTCACTCTTACACAAATTCTAGGTTGGTCAGTCAGTCAGTTCAGTCACTCAGTTGTGTCCAACTCTTTGCAACCCCATGAACTGTAGCACGCCAGGCTTCCCTGTCCATCACCAAGTCCCAGAATTTAACCAAACTCATGTCCATTGAGTCAGTGATGCCATCCATCCATCTCATCCTGTCATCCCCTTCTCCTCCTGCCCTCAATCTTTCCCAGCAGCAGGGTCTTTTCAAATGAGTCAGCTCTTTGCATGAGGTGGCCAAAGTATTGGAGTTTCAGCTTCAACATCAGTCCTTCCAATGAACACCCAGGACTGATCTCCTTCTGGATGGACTGGTTGGATCTCCTTGCAGTCCAAGGGACTCTCAAGTTGGTAGGTAGGCTCTTAATTCTTGTTTCAGACTGTGCTAAAACATCAACTGCATTCAAGGCTGAGAGAATATCTCTGAGGCAGAAAGGCACATCATGGCAATAAAGAGCTGATGTAAATTATGTCTGGAGTGCAGCTAAAGGAAAACAGAGGTGCCAAAGGTGAGTTTTGGAGGGTTATGCAGGTCCTGAGCAAATTGCCATGACATATAAGAACTTAACAGATTCTGAAATTATTTTAACCTTCTTTCACTTGAAAAAATTAAAGGCATCAAGAGTGGCCTACTCTGTGTTCTTTCTTTTAGTCACAAGAACATCCCTTTTGCTGGTCAAGTGCCAGTATCCACATTTAGTACTTGGTACCAGGTGATTTCAGACAAGTTTAATAATAATATTAATAATAATGGCAAACATTTATTGACACTGCTTAAAGTCCTGGGCTACACACTCTACCAGCATCACAAAATAGGGCTTCACTCTCCTAACTACACCAGGAGATAGGCATTATATTGACACCTAAGTGAAAGATACAAAAACAGACTTCAGCATCGTGCTTGAGGTCACACAGCTTGAGGTCAATTACATACTAAGTAATTGAATCAGATCAAAATCCAAAATCCAAACTCCTCTGTGCTTTTTATGTGCTACTTTATGTATCTAAGTTTTCCATACCCATAGCTATGCTCTGAAAGAGAAAATCACAAACATGATAGGTGTAGACATGTATTAATAAGACATATTTAAATCTAATTTCACAGAAGTAAAAGAACAAATTTAATTAGTGGGGTTTTGTTTGTTTGAAGGAATAATGAAAGGTTAGAGTAAGAGCTTATTTTGCCACTAAATTCACTCAAGGAATACAATAATCATTTTAAGGTCAAAATTCATTTTTATATTACACTGAGGTTAAAACTGAAAAGATACCAAAAATACAGAGAAAAAATGGACAGAAGGGTGAAATATGTTACAAGAGAGGAGAAAAATCAGCTGGTAAAGAACCAGGGGAATTAGACACAAAATCACAAACAAAAAAGGAACAGGAGAGACATCCGGAGTGAGAAGTGACACAAGATGGATACACAGGGGGTCCTGAGTCTTCTCAGGACATCTGTGCAATTCACCTGAACCTCAGCACCTCATCCCTCTCATTGCTGTCCTTAGAGAAACAAAGGAACAAAGAACTAGGGTTCCAAACTGTTCTTTTCCCAGAAACTGGCATGTGTCCAAATGGGCCAAGTTAGCTCCCCTGGAGGACATTATCATCTAGGCTAAAGCAGATGTCTAAACAGATGAAATCACATCAAAGTCAGACATTTTCACCCCAATGTGAAAATACTGATTTCACAATCTTTTCTTTCCCTAACCCTTGAAATAATCAGATGTGAAAACTATTAGGCATGTCAATAAGTTTCTTATTTCATTTATGGCTAAGTTACCTCACTGGGTTCCATTAAAAAGTAACTTTGCAATGATCCTTTACAACCTCTGCAAGACTTTTTTTTTTTTTTTCCATTTCTAATACATTTTTTTTTCTAGCCAGAGCCCATAATACTCATCAAATTAGTGATCTGAAAGCAATTGATCATGTCCACAGTCATTTAAGGAATCAATACCGAGGGCTTGGAGACACAGAATAACATCATTTGGCAAATTGCCCTGAAAGACTTTAGTTCCATTATTATTGAAAATGACTGACTTTGGGGGAAGGTTTCCATGATATTCACAGGAAAAAAAGAACTTTGCATTATAGCCTCAAAATGTGAAAGACCATTTGACCATTATTTTTAACTGCTCAGAGGCCATCCCCTCTGGGCCATCCTCTGACGCTTGAAAGCATATTTGTGTTCCACACTAAACTCAGTACCTCTCTGCTGCTCCTTGGTTCCCTTTCCCAACTTTTCTGCACTAGGACTCTGTGTTTCTATTTTCCAGTGTCAGAAATCTGGCCAAACTCTGCTATGCTGCTCTTCCCCATATGCTATTCTATCATTATCATCAGAACCTCAGACATATGCATAATCTGGTGGTGCCAGCGACAGAAAGGAGAGTCCACTGGACTCAGCAGCAGTATCTGTGACCTTTTGACAATCAGACCCAAGAGCACAGCCTCACCTCTTCCCTGTGGACCTGTTCCCCAGGGCTCCATTCAAGATGCATAAATACATGTAAGACAAATAGTTCAGTTGAGATGCTCAGTCGTGTCTGACTCTTTGCGACCCCATGGACTGAAGCATAGACATACATACATAGTAAGGACTCTTGCCATTGCAACAATTGACAGACACTACCTGGAACTAGATTAAACAAGAAAGAGAAAAAACAAGGGAAGTTACCATAAGCACAAAGGAACCTGGTAAGGCTTGAAAGCCTCAGCCTAAAATGAGACATGAAAATCATGAAGATCCCAAGAGTACTCTTGGTCCTTTTTTTTTTTCTTCTTGATTTCTCTCTGTTTATCTGCGTTTTATTTCCTCTCCTGCTTCTGAGTCTAAATGCTAGGTGGAAAATGGCCTCCTCAAAACAACCAGGGTTTCTAGCAGTTACAGACACAGTTACTCTCCCTCAGTGCCAATTCCATCCCTGGGATGGGAAATCTATTTGATTTCAGTCAACTATAAGTTTGAAATAAGTCACTTACTATAAACAAAGCTGCTGGGAACCTCTCCTCATTGCCCCAAATATGTGGAGATGTCTCCAGAAAAGAGGGTTCTTATGAATTGAGTGCCTCTCCACAGGGTCTGGGCTTCCCTGGGGGCTCAGTGGTAAAGACTTGGCCTGCCAATGCTGGAGACCTGAGTTTGATCCCTGGGTCGGAAAGACTGCCTGGAGAAGGAAATGGCTACCCATTCCAGTATTCTTGCCTGGAAAATTGCATGGTCAGAGGAGCCTGGAGGGCTACATTCCATGGGGTGGCAAAAGAGTTAGACATAACTTAGTGACAAAATGACAACCACAGGGTCCAATGCCGAAGAAAAATGACAACAGAGATGTCACCTGAAGCTGTTCACCAACAGAAGCAATCAGATGAGGCTGGCTGGAATAACACAAGTAAATTCCCTTTGACCCCCTGCTCACAACACAGTTCAGATGGCATCACACCTTTCAACTCACTATGGCAGCCAGCAATCTAGAAGCAAAACCTGACCACTGGAAGGATTTTTTGCCACAGTCACTACCACACTTGAGCATCCCACAACCTGACAGCAGAAAAAATGCATCATCTTCCTCTTGAAAGGAAGGTACAATTCCAACAACCAATATTAATATCATGCATTATCCCCTTTCAGATTCTCATTTCCCATTGGGCCTCAGTCTCACAGCTACACAATGCAATGCTTTGATTCCAGACTGGATCATAGCACAGGCTATCTGAAGTGTGGTCTCTACAGCCAACAGGTGACAATGAAGACCTTGAGTAAAAGCACTGACATCTAACAGTAAACACTAAGTTCTAGGTGCCAAGAACTAGGCTAAACTCTTCCTTCCATCAGTAAAAGATTGCATAACAATTCAATAACGTAGGGAATCCTTCATTTTGCATACAAAAAAAAAAAAGTACAGATGAGAAAGATTAAATACTCCCATTAACAATATAAAGAAAGCTTCCGGAGTTTAGCTGGCTGCTTAACTTCTTTGAAGTTTGTTAAATTTTTCTCCTTTTCTTAAATCCTTAGCCCCATTCTCCTAGTTTCCAAGTTCTGCTGTATACCGTACAAGCAGGTTTTCTGCTTCCAGAAGAACTCTTCAGACATGTGGAGTGAGGGGGCCTGGAGGCAGTGTGCCTCCTGTATAATGAAATACAGAGTTTGGGAAGGCAGCTGCATGTGGTCCATTAATCATTCCTGATGCTCTGGGAGACATGAGATACAATTATAAGCCAGTTACTCCCCTAGTTCACTGGTGGTGGGTTGGGGAAACTTAATCAGCATCATAAACACATTCGGAAAGGGATTTCCACAGGACAGTTTGGAAAATACTGAGACAGACAGACCAATCCAACAGGAAAATCACTTATTGGTCACATCTGTAAGCACCTGGATTCAGTCTTAATTAGATTGTGTAGTAAAGATCTCATAAACAGAAACGGAAGGGAGGGGTCTGGAGGGAGCTCAAGAATATTGAGTCAATACCTGTGGCCATGCTCCAAGTATCAGAAAAGAGCCAGGAGTGAGGATCCCAGAGGCTCCATGAGGTATTATGGGTGAGAGGCATCCATGAGCATGCTACCTGTCCTTCCTTCATCTCTCAACTTCAAACAACACTAACAATTCCAATGGAGAAAACAGAGGCTCTCTCCAACTCCATCTAAAAGCTAAACAATGGAAGAAAACATCTGTCTCTCTGACAGGTGTGGGTTTCAAATACATTGCCTCTTATCCTCTTTTCTATGAGAAATTCTTTCAAAATTTCCCTCCATAAACACCATATTTTATACACTTCTGTTTTTAAATAAATACCTGGTTAGTTATCCATTTATCTGTTTTATTAATGAAATAATGAAAGACAAGAGATCTCTTCAAGAATATTAGAGATAACAAGTGAACATTTCATGCAAAGATGGGCAAAATAAAGGACAGTAAAGGTAAGGACCTAACAGAACCAGAAGAGATTAAGAAGAGGTGGAAAGAATACACAGAAGGACTAAAAAAAGATCTTAATGATCATAATGACCCAGATAACCATGTTGTGGTCACTCACCCAGAGCCAGACATCCTGGAGTGTGAGGTGAAGTGGGCTTTGGGAAGCATCACTGTGAACAAAGTAGTGAAGATGATGGAATTCCAGCTGATTTATTTCAAATCCTAAAAGATGATGCTGTTAAAGTGCTGCACTCAATATGCCAGCAAACTTGGAGCACTCAGCAGCGACCACAGGACTGGAAAATTTAGTTTTCATTCCAATCTCAAAGAATAGTAATACCAAAGAATATTCAAACTACCACACAACTTCACTAATATCACATGCTAGCAAGGTAATGCTCAAAATCCTTCTAGCTAGACTGCAACAGTATGTGAACCAAGAACTTCCAGATGTACGGGCTGGATTTAGAAAAGGTAGAAGAACCAGAGACCAAATGCCAACATCCATTGGATCATAGAAAAAAACAAGATAATTCAAGGAAAAAATCTACTTCTGCCTCAATGACTACACTGTGTGTATTACAACAACCAGTGGAAAATTCTTCAAGAGATGGGAATACCAGACCACCTTACCTGCCTCCTGAGAAACCTGTATGCAGGTCAAGAAGCAACAGGTAGAACCAAAAGTGGAAAAAAATGACGAACAAAATTGGGAAAGGAGTATGTCCAGCCTGTATATTTGCACCCTGCTTATTTAACTTATATGCAGAATATATGATGTAAAATGCTGGGCTGGATGAAGCACAAGCTGACTCAAGACTGCCAGAAGAAATACCAATAAACAGATATGCAGATGACACTACCCTAATGGCAGAAAGCAAAGAGGAACTAAAGAGTCTCTTCATGAAGGTGAAAGAGGAGAGTGAAAAAGCTGACTTAAAACTCAATATTCACAAAACTAAGATCAAGACATACAGTCCCATCACTTCATGGCAAATAGATGGGGGAAATATGGAAACAGTGACATACTTTATTTATTTATTTTTTTGGCTTCAATATCACTTCGGATTATGACTGCAGACATGAAATTAAAAGACACTTGCTCCTTAGAAGAAAAGCTATGACAAACCTAAACAGTGTATTAAAAAGCAGAGGCAGCACTTTGCCAACAAAGGTCTGCATAGCGAAAGCTATAGTTCTTCCAGTAGCCATGTATGGATGTGAGAGTTGGACTGTAAAGAAGGCTGAGTGCCAAAGAATTGATGCTTTTGATCTGTGGTATTGGAGAAGACTCTTGAGAGTCCCTTGGAGTGCAAGTAGATCAACCCTGAATATTCACTGAAAGGACTGATACTGAAGCTGAAGCTCTAAAACTTTGGCCACCTGATGTGAAGAGCTGAGTCAATGAAAAAGACCCTGATGCTGGGACAGACTGACGGAGGGCAAGAGGAGAAGTGGGTGACAGAGGACAAGAAGTTTGGATAGAATCATTGACTCAATGGACAAGAGTTTGAGCAAACTCTGGAAGATGGTGAAGGACAGGGAAGCCTGGCGTGCGGCAGTCCATGGGGTAGCAAAGAGCTGTGCATGACTGATCAACTGAACAACAACAACAACAATTAATGAAATATATGAAAATGCTAACCTGGCATCTGAATTCCTTTGAGATAACCTGTGTGATCTTCAACACGTTAAGAGGAGTACCATGAAAAAGCTGAATGATTTAGCTCTTCTGTAAAATGATAAATACTAATATATGTACAGTTCCAACTGGGCATTTGTAGTATCAAAAAAAAAAAAAAAAAGAGTTTTGGATATTGATTACCAACTTTTTAATCCCAACCATTTCAGTTTAGTTCAGTCGCTCAGTCATGTCCAACTCTTTGAAACCCCATGGACTGAGGCATGCAAGGCTTTCCTGTCTGTTACCAACTCCGAGAGCCTACTCAAACTCATGTCCATCACGTTGATGATGCCATCCAACCATTTCATCCTCTGTGATCCCCTTTCCCTCCCACCTTCAATCCTTGCCATCATCAGGGCCTTTTCTAATCAGTCCGTTCTTCCCATTAAATGGCCAAAGTACTGGAGTTTCAGCTTTAGCATCAGCCCTCCCAAAGTATTTCAGGACTGATTTCCTTTAGGATGGACTGGTTGGATCTCCTTGTAGTCCAAGGGACTCTCAAGAGTCTTCTCCAACACCACAGTTCAAAAGCATCAATTCTTTGATGCTCAGTTTTCTTTATGGTCCAACTCTCACATCCATGTGTGACTACTGGAAAAACCATAGCTTTGACTGGATGGACTTCTCTTGGTATAGTAATGTCTCTGCTTTTTAATATGCTGTCTAGGTTGGTCATAACTTTTCTTCCAAGGAGCAAATATCTTTTAATTTCATGGCTTCAGTCATCATCTGCAGTGATTTTGGAGCCCATAAAAATAGTCTCTCACTATTTCCCCATCTATTGCTATGAAGTGATGGAGCTGGATGCTATGATCTTAGTTTTCTGAATGTTGAGTTTTAAGCCAACTTTTTCACTCTCCTCTTTCACTATCATCAAGAGGCTCTTTAGCTCTTCTTCACTTTCTGGCATAAGGTTCATGTCATCTGCATATCTGAGGTTATTGATATTTCTCCCGGCAATATCCAGCTTGTGCTTCATCCACTCCAGCATTTTGCATGATATACTCTGCACACAAATTAAAAAGGCAGAGTGACAACATACAGCCTTGACGTACTCCTTTCCAGATTTGGAACCAGTCTGTTGTTCCATGTCCAGTTCTAACTGTTGCTTCTTGACCTGCATATAGATTTCTCAGGAGGCAGGTCAGGTGGTCTGGTATTCCCATCTCTTGAAGAATTTTCCAGATTGTTGTGATCCACACAAATGCTTTGGCATAGTCAATAAAGCAGAAATATATGTTTTTCTGGAATTCTCCTGGTTTTTTTATGATCCAACGGATGTTGGCAATTTGATCTCTGGTTCTTCTGCCTTTTCTAAATCCAGCTTGAACATCTGGAAATTAATGGTTCACATACTGTTGAAGCCTGGCTTGGAGATTTTTGAGCATTACTTTGCTAGCGTGTGAGATGAGTACAATTGTGTGGTAGCTTGGGCATTCTTTAGCATTGTCTTTCTTTGGAATTGGAATGAAAATTGACCTTTTCCAGTCCTGTGGCCACTGCTGGAGTTTTCCAAATTTGCTGATATATTGAGTGCAGAACTTTCACAGCATAATCTTTTAGGATTTGAAATAGCTCAACTGGAATTCCATCACCTCCACTAGCTTTGTTCATAGTGATGCTTCCTAAGGCCCACTTGACTTTGCATTCAAGGATGTCTGGCTCCAGGTGAGTGATCACATCATCATGATTATGTGGGTCATGAAGATCTTCCTTGTGTAGTTCTCCTGTGTATTCTTGCCACCTTTTCTTAATATCTTCTTTTTCTGTTAGTTCTTTACCATTTCTGTCCTTTAATGTGCTCATTTTTGCATAAAAGTTCCCTTGGTATCTCTAATTTTCCTGAAGAGATCTCTAGTCTTTTGCATTCTATTGTTTTCCTCTATTTCTTTGCATTGATCGCTGAGGAAGGCTTTCTTATCTCTCCTTGCTATTCTTTGGAACTCTGCATTCAAATGGGTATATCTTTCCTTTTCTCCTTTGCCTTTAGCTTCTCTTCTTTCCTCAGCTATTTTTTAGGCCTTATCAAACAACCATTTTACCTTTTTGCATTTCTTTTTCTTAGGGATGGTCTTGATCACTGCCTCCTATACAATGTCATGAACCTCTGTCCATAGTTCTTCAGCCACTCTATCTTCAGCCTTGAATCTATTTGTCACTTCCACTGTATAATCGTAAGGGATTTCATTTAGGTCATACTTGAATTGCCTAGTGGTTCTCCCTACTTTCTTCAATTTAAGTCTGAATTTGGCAATAAGGAGTTCATGTTCTGAGCCCCAATCAGCTCCTGGTCTTGTTTTTGCTGACTGTATAGAGCTTCTTTATCTTTGGCTGCAAAGAATATAATCAATCTGATTTCGGTATTGGCCATCTGGTGATGGCATGTGTTGTTGGAATAGGGTGTTTGCTAGGATACTTCATGTTAGTTGCAGATTAAAAGTTAATCAGGATGCTATGTATAGTATTTGATCATCTGGGGCTCAATTGCAAATGAAAATTTCCAGAGATGAGGTTCAGGGTTCACTGATTGATTGCAAATGCCACCTGTAATTTGGCCTTTTTCTCTAAATTGCTTTTGTCTGTCAATGGGAAATCTCATGTCAATTAAGTTTTTTCACTTATTTAATGATCTGAAGTTATTTAATGATCTGAAGATCATTAAACCTCCAAAGTGTTTTAGAATTGACTAATAGCTGAAGGAATAACACTTCTAAAATTCTGACACTCTTAAGTGCCACATGTGGATGGTTTCCTTTAATCCTCACAAACTGCCTATGAATCGACATAATTACTATCCCCATTTTATAGTTTAGACTCATATTTATTGTAAGTGGCAGAATCAGGCTTAGAACCCAGACAGTGTGATTCCTAAAGCTTCCATGTTTATATTATGTCATGCTGTTATATCTGCTAGGGATAGAGTGACATTAATAGCCTGCCCTGGGTGCAAAACTTTTTTAATTTCGTGATTATGAAGGAGAAAGTATTTTTATATTTTTATGTTAAAAAATGCTAAATCTTCAGTCCTTGCATTTTAGGTACCAATTACAGGGAGTATTTGAGAGGTAGAATGAGGAACCATTGCCACTACACTTCATGCTCACACGTACATACACATACATACTTAAGCTGAGAAGGGAGTTCCTGATTTTTACATGTGTGAACTTAAAATTCTCTGGTCCCTCAAGCCTCTAGGTGACCTCATCAAGCTATTTAGGTTGCTGGCCCAGACATTCATTGTTTCTCTATGAGCTGGTTCCACAGGAAATGTTCACAATGTTGATTTCAATCCAAGTGAGAGCCACAGCTGTTAAGAACTGGTTAAAACTAGAGCTTTAGCTCTGAGATTTTAGGGATCTCCTTAGATAACGTTTTCTCCTTTTCCACATCTCCTGAATATCCCCTATTAAAATATCTAGACTCAGACTGCCCAACTCATTATGGCGAAAGAAACTTTGGTGAAAAAATTTCAAGTTATAAAACATTTAAGTAGCACTCTCATCATCCTGCCTTACTGTTCAGGGTTCCATTTATAAACAAGGCTCCATTTTTTGCTAGTATTCTATCTGGTCATTTTTGTTTTCAATTAAAACTAAAGAAATGAAGCTGGCCTTCCAATAGACTCAGTTATTGTAATATGTTCCCATGGTGACACAAGTTACAGAACTGTGGGGCATACACTGCATCCAAGCTCCTAGAGAGAGAGGAGAGGTCTATAGGTAGCCAGTCCTGATGGCATCTTAATAAGAATTAAACACCCATAATGTTTGCATTTCTATCTGGCTTCTTATTCCAAAGAAGCTTGAATAAATAATGGCATATTTTATAAATGAGCTGTGGGGAGTAAGGAAACCCAATGTTTTTCTCAAATAAAATTATTTCCAGGCAAAAGTCATGGGGAGACTTGGTGCAACCCTCAAGTTACTGAATATTATATTGTTATTCCTGCAAAACAACTCATCCAATTCTTACAGCATCCCTTTGACAGAAACACCAGAAAAGGATTATTAGTCCCAATTGCTTCAGTTGAAGAGGCTAAAAGGAGAAACGAACTTCCAAACAAAATTTTAAAAGAAGGAAATTCCTATGTACTTTGTGTGGAGGACACTTTATTTGTTCACTTCTCTGCTTAGTGATTTCATGACCATGTGTCACCAAACAAAGCTATGGAGGGAAAAAGAACATTTGTGAAAGGTAGCAAATTGAGATTGCGTAAGTTTTTCTAAATAAAAAATAAAACAGAAAACAAACAAACAAGCAAAAAAACATAAAGAAATTCCTCCTAAAGTTGTAGAACATGAGTAGGGGAAAAAAGGGAATGGCAGGGAAGCAAAGCAAGCACTCAGTAAGGTAGTATCATGAATCCTGGAGTCAGACGGGGGAGATGTAGCTTTGAATTAGCTGCCTGATAACTGTGGTTCCAGTAGAGCAGTTTAAATCTGGTTTGCTTTTAACTGGTAAAATGGGGATGAAGGTGAATTTAGAGCCTCCCTGATAGGGTGGCATGAATTAAATGAAATAAAACACATTTAAGATGACCCAGTGCATGACGCACATTCCAAGTGCAACAAAGGCTATACGTGTTAGTACTTGTGTCAGAAATGGGACAGACACTTGCACTGCATGGATACTAAGAAGCTACAACTAAATATCCACCATCTATGGGAGGGGAGTTGGCCTCCTGTTGGCTGAATCAGTTAAGATCTTTATAATATTCAATATTATATTGCTCTTCCTAATCCTGCCAGCATCAATTTGTTCTTCAACATAACAGGAAAAAAATACCATAGCAAAACATGATAGGCTTTAATTCTAGAATGCTAAAATATGCTAAAGAAATGTCACCAGAGTTTATAGCAAAATAAAGAGGACAATTTACCAAAACAAAATATAAGTAAATTATCAAACATGATTAAGTTTAAGCAATATGGAGGTACTCCAAAGAGTATGCAATAAAGGGTATATCAAATCTCTTTATTAAATGCAATTTCTGGCCCCATATAACACTGCTTTCTTGTTTGTTCTATAGAAACTTCTAAAATTGGAATGAGCTAAGAATATTTTAAAACTCTCTAATGTGAATCAAAGTGTCTTAAGACACTTTGACTTAAATTTAAGACACTTTGATTAAATAATCTAGTTGATTATTTCCTGGTTCTCAGAATAATCTGGTCTGATTATTTCCTGGTTGTCATAATAACTGAGCTCAGCTCATTCTTTCCAGAATCACTGGAAGTGGACTTCTTTTTCTCTCCAACTCTCCTCTGGGTTCAGTTGGGAGGCATGTGGGCACCTTTTCCACTCAGCAGTTACCAATTAACCACCTCCTAAGAGCTCAGCAGCTGATCTATATTTTAAAGAGACCAGACAATCTCCCACTACTGCAATCTTCATTAAATAGAACTAAACATTCTGAACACTATGACTGAAGGTTAAACAAACACATTTCCTCACAGGATTAAGTAAAGTAAGGCTTCTTAGTACCAACTGAGTCCAGGCAGCCAACAATAGTGATAACACACGTTGTAAGGATTCTAAGCTACTGTCATCAGTAACCATGTTACACAAAAGCCAGTGATTCCACAGAGAAATGTATCCTACTCTAGGAAATGTGTATATTGCTCTAACTAATGGCCTGTTTTGTTTTGTTTTCCAGTTTTCTTCTTGCGACGTTAATTTTCTCTGGGTAGCTAATGTTTAGATCAGTGAGAAAGTCAGCAGAGATTTTGTTTTATTGACTATTTCATTTCACATTTAATTATGCCAAATAATAACTGTAGGAATATTATATGGAATCCAAATCACATAAGCTGAACACAAGGGTGGACGGAAAGTTTGTAGATTCTCTCTTTAATGTATTTGGCCCAAGACTCAGGGATAAATTTCTTTCCTGAGTACTTAGAATAGTCCAAGTAATATGCTCTCTAACTTTAGAATATAAAGTTCATCTTTAGTTCATCAAGACAAGACAAACACCTTTCTAAATTTAGGCCAGTAACTAGAATCTCTAAGCCTCAATATGTGTTGTGCTGTGCTAAGTAGCTTCAAATCATGTCTGACTCTTGGTAACTCTATGGACTATAGCCCATCAGGCTCTTCTCTCCATGGGATTCTCTAGGCAAGAATCCTGGAGTGGATTGCAATTTCCTTCTCCAGGGGATCTTCCCAACCCAGGGATTGAACCCACATCTCTTACATCTCCTGCACTAGCAGGCGGGTTCTTTACCACTAGCGCCATCTAGGAAACCCAAGCCTCAATATGCTGCTGCTGCTAAGACGCTTCAGTCGTGTCCGACTCTGTGCGACCCCATAGACGGCAGCCCACCAGGCTCTGCCGTCCCTGGGATTCTCCAGGCAAGAACACTGGAGTGGGTTGCCATTGCCTTCTCCAAAGCCTCAATATACTCTTCTGTAAAAGGATAATGATGATATTAGCATGTATCTCACAGGCTAATCCTATTAGGGCTGTTAAAGTTAGTGACTAAGTCGTGTCCGACTTTTTGTGACCCCATGGACTGCAGCCCACCAGGCTCCTCTGTCCATGGGATTTTCCAGGCAAGAGTACTGGAGTGGGTTGTCATTTCCTTCTCTAGGGGATCTTCCTGACCCAGGGATTGAACCTAGGTGTCCTGCATTGTAGGCAGATTCTTTACCATCTGGGCCACCTGTCTCATTAGGGCCGTAGTAAGGATTAAATGAGAATCCTTAGCATAGTACCTGGTCAAGAGTGAGTATTCTGTAAGGATTTGCTACTAGCAGCAGCAGTGACAGCAACCTGAAAAACATGAGACTGATAAAATTTTTCAGTGTCAAGCGGTACTCACCAAAGTTGTAAATTTTATAGCTTTTAATCCATCATATCTATTTAGTGGTGTCTATCCTAGAGAAATAATCTCATATCCAGCCCAAGGGCTATGTAGAATGCTGTTAATGTATCATTTGCTATAACAAAGGTAACTGAAATTTTTTACATGTTCATTATTGGTAACATTATTAAATAATCAATATTACATTCTTTCAGTGTAATATCATACAACAGTTGAAAACACTGATCTCCATGTATTGACAGCTAAAAAAAAAAAAAAAAACCCTGAAATGTGTTGTTAGGTAGGAAGAAAAATCCAAGTTCAGAACAAATGTCTAATATGATGCAATTTGTATTTTGGGGGAAAGGCCACATGTGTAAAACATATATGTATTCCTCCATGGTGATTCATCCAGGAGAACCCATGGCCCTATTGAAAGCAATGAGAGGCAGCCATAGGACTCCGGTTAACGCCATTGGGAAACAGGCTCTTTCCTGCTGTGGGTGAAGCACTTCACCACTGCTGGCTATCTTGGACACTTTCTGAAAGATTCTGGCCAAGGATGAGATGAATTTAGAGAAGTAAGGACATGAAAGCTGGGCACGGAGATCTCTGCTGAGTAAAGCCCTGGGATCCAAGGAGGCCACAAGCTAGGGCTATCCCTTGACAGTGTAGTTCCAGGAGCGGTACCTTCCATCTGTGAAGGAGTCAGTTTGGGTCCCATTTGTGTTTTTCACTTGCAAATGAAATGTACTCAAAAACCCAGGTAATTTCTCCTTCCTCTCTACCAATGATTTTTAAAAAAATATCTTTAGCCCTATATTCAAGTAGAATTATATATAAAGGTCCAGTGTGTAAATCCAGCTAGTAGTGAAGAGTGAAGAGGGGTGAGATCACAGTCCTCTGAGCCAGCTGGACTGAGCACTGTGTTTCAAATAGGACTTTCAGAGGGTGTATCTGTGTTCCCAAGACAAACCCATTAAACATTCACTGCCTCAATGTCTTTATCTCAAGTGGGTATAATGATATGTTTCCTATCTATCTTTTAGGTTTTGTTAGGAAAAAAAAGAAGAGCTCTTAAGGCATTTGGGGAATATGTAAAACTTTTTTAAAATTTAAATCCCTGTTCCAGTATCAACTTTGAGTCTATAATAAAGATTCATTAACCTTAAAATGGGCTTCCCTGGTGACTTAGACAGTGAAGACTCTGCCTGCAATGCAGGAGAAAATGCACCATCTCAAGCAAAGAGATGACAGCATTCAAAACTTACAATGATCTCAACTTCAAAGTACAGCAAACTCTTCAGCATACCCTCTGTAATTAGGCTTGTAACCGCAACACCAAGTAAAAGGTGAGGAAAACTCAACAGCCACAGATCTTCCATTGTGATTTAGAACGTATACCTATAGATTTCACTTTGTCTTTGAGTCTGGTGTAATCAGTTCTGGCATTGTACTAAGAAAAATGGTCCAATAAATCAACAAAAACAAGAACTACAAACAAGAATAATAATAATTAATAGCTCACATCTGGCAGGAAGGGGTCTGGTATTCACCAAATTCTAAAATGAAGACTTCAAGGAGACGTGTATCATCTAGAATGATAAACAGCCATGGCAATCATCAAGAACTAGACTGGTAAGTAAGTTTTCTCTCTGATGCTGATTCAAATTTGTTTTTAGTGAATGTTTTTTGAGGTTGTGTGAATGTGTCACAAAAGACTAATGATATTTGCCTTGGCATGGAAAGGCAGAGATAGAGCTTTCATGCTGTGCATAGGAAACCTCTGATTTGGCTCCAACTTTCATTTTGCCAGTGAGAAAGTAATGCTGCTGCTGCTGCTGCTAAGTCGCTTCAGTCATGTCCAACTCTGAGACCCCACAGACGGCAGCCCACCAGGCTCCCCTGTCCCTGGGATTCTCCAGGCAAAAACACTGGAGTGGGTTGCCATTTCCTTCTCCAATACATGAAAGTGAAAAGTGAAAGTGAAGTCTCTCAGTTGTGTCCAACTCTTAGCAACCCCATGGACTGCAGCCCATCAGGCTCCTCCGTCCATGACATTTTCCAGGCAAGAGTACTGGAGTGGGGTGCCATTGCCTTCTCCGGAGCAAGCAATGACTGAGCACTAAATACTGATACAGCTCTGATGGGCATGAATACCATGTTAGAGATCCTTAGGCCATTTCAACATAAATCTATTTATTCAAGTTTTTGAGCTAGAGGATTCCATTTTAATAGTATTCTGAAGATTGCAGAAGATGAATTCCTCCTTATCTTCCATCATCCTTCAAACAGAGAATTCAATTAAGCATAGAACTCTTTCCTAGGAGAAAAAATTTTTCCAGAAAATATTTCCAAGGAACTGTTAAAAGACCTCTGGATCCTTGGTCATTTAAATCTAGACTAGGCAAAGAGCTAGAAAGAATCGAAGGAAAAGGAATAAACTTTTATTCACGTTCTCAAGGAGGAAGGCATAGTATTAGTAATGGGTAGTTTAACAGGTCTTTTCTGTCACAAGTTGTTATTCAACCTGAGGGATTCATGTTGAAAGATGTTGATTTGGCCATTTGAACAGTTCATGTTCTTCCTTGCCAGATGAAACAAGGGTCTTTTTCTGAAGACACACAGGAAATATGATAGAGTTGCATTGAATTTATAGGAAGAATAGCTCTACAGACACACAGAGCAATAGCCTTTTTTATTTTCTTTAAAGCTATTGATGAGTTAATGAATCTTCCTTAGCTAGCGATGGGCATCTTCTCTTCCTTCCATGGCCCGAAAGCTAGATAGTGTCTTATTTTCTCTGCTTCCTTACACGGCTTGTTATCGAGGCCTTCAAAGTCATTCTCCCCCTTGCTGCCAAAATCTGGTCCTATCTTCTTTTTTCAGTCTCATGCTTCACCATCATACCTCCTTGACCCCAGCCTTTCCATGGGAAATGACCTATAGGCTTACCAGAATTTGTGATTATAACTTTAATTATTTATTCGGCCATGCTGCATGGCTTGTGGGACCTTAGTTCTGAAACCAGAGACTGAACACCAGGCACTAGGCAGTAGAAGTGCAGAGTCCTAACCATTAGACCACCAGGGAATTCCCCATGATTATAATTTTCATTGTAGGATATGATGCTTAATGTCGGTCTACCTACTAGAGTAAACATTCCATAAAATAAAATTTTAAAAATAAATATTTAAAAAATTAAAAATAAAAAATGTTTAAGGATCACTAAAAAAAAAAAAAAAAAAAAGAAAGATCTGTGTCTTTGTTTTGTTCAATAAATATCCAATGAATTGAACTATGTCTCCCCCTCACCATCCCACCCCACAACTCTGCCTGTGTCTGTCCCTGGGTCTTTGATAATGTGTTTGCATTAGACTGTGAATTCCATAAAAGTAGGGGTTGTGGAGCTTGTCCATTTTTATATTCTCTCAACTAGACACTCACACCTTTCCCATATCAGCTTCCTGACCCATGTTCATATCAACCACAGATCACCTACTACACTCAGTGTTAATTCCTTTCTAGGTTTTTCTTTTTCCTTTCACAGAAAAAAATAAAAGACCTGTTACTAGAACTGTTTATGGTGAAGGCATTCTTTTCACTTTTGTTTGCAATATTTTTCTGATGATTTTCACCTTGCTTCTGAATCTCTATCTTAAGTAACTTATTACATGACTGGCTATATTCTTTAAAAAATAAATAAATAAATATAAAGAAAGAAATCAAGATATCTCACCCTGCATGCTTCTCATTAGCTAGATTCTGTGTTTAGCCTTAAGGATTAAGAATATAAATAGACAACATACATAAACAAGCAAATATACAGACACTTTCTTCTCGATTCCTGGGTCAGGAAGATCTGCTGGAGAAGGGATAGGCTACTTGCTCCAGTATTCTTGGGCTTCCCTTGTGGCTCAGCTGGTAAAGAATCCACCTGCAATGTGGGAGACCTGGGTTCTATCCCTGGGTTGGGAAGAAGGGAAAGGCTACCCGCTCTAGAATCCTGGCCTGGAGAATTTCATGGACTGTATAGTCCATGGGGCCTCAAAGAGTTGGACACGACTGAGAGATTTGCACTTTCACAGACACGTTTACATAAACACAAAAAGCAAATATAGTTAAATAATAAAAGTATTCTGCCTATAAGAAACAAGTGCTGTAATTTGTAAAACAAACAAGTAAATGAGAAATAAGCCCTGCTTTCAACAACCATTCTAACTGGTAAAGGAAAAGTCATGCCAACTAAGGAATCCCACTTGTCATCCAGTTCTCTAAGAAATGAGTCATTTGTCACTGCAATTGCTGACCTGCAGTATACCCTGAAAAGAATTCAGGGTGAAGAATTGAGAACAAGACTCTGTGCTCTGGGAAAACTAGCAGAAAATGCCTTCAGACAGATATTTTTTAGGAAAAATTTTTATGAATCCAGATTCTTGCATCGTCCCATACTTGGAAAAGCACTAAAACTATTAAATGAGGTATCAGTTCCTCGGGACAAGCAGTAAACTTCTACTGAGATTATGCTTGATTTGAATGTACCCCTTTGCCAAAATCCTATATATACTGGCCTCCCCCTCACCTCTTTGACACAGTTCCTCAGAGCTATCTGAGAGGCTGTCTCCTGGACTATAATCCTCAGTAAATCCCCAAATAAAACTCAACTCACAGCTCTCACACTGTGTGTGTGTGTGTGTTTTCCCCTCAAGTTAATAGCCACAACTACAGAAATGCACTAATGTGCCGTAGGTGGTAAATCAGATTTGCAGGCAGGGCACGAGGAAAGGAGGGGACGATTTTATATTGGAGGGGCCAATTTTATATTAAAGGGTCCAAAGGAGCTTTGGAAAGGGGATGGCATTCATATGAGTTTTAGACAGCATCACTCACTCAATGGACATAAATCTGAGCAAACTCTGGGAGATAGTGAAGACCAGGGCAGCCTGGTAGGCTGCAGTCCATGGGGATGCAGTCAGATACAACTTAGCAACTGAACAATAACAACAATAACGATTTTTTTTAGGAATGAACATGAAACTGACAACCTGTGAAAGACAGATGTTTGGTAGGACAGTGGCTACAAGCTTAAGTGTACATAAGATTTGTATGCCTCTAACACTCGGAGAAGGCAATAGCACCCCACTCCAGTACTCTTGCCTGGACAATCCCATGGATGGAGGAGCCTGGTGGGCTGCAGTCCATGGGGTCGCTAAGAGTCGGACACGACTGAGCGACTTCACTTTCACTTTTCGCTTTCATGCATTGGAGAAGGAAATGGCAACCCACTCCAGTTTTCTTGCCTGGAGAATCCCAGGGGCAGGAGAGCCTGGTGGGCTGACGTCTATGGGGTCACGCAGAGTTGGACACAACTGAAGTGACTTAGCAGCAGCAACACTTGAGATTGTGATCCAAAATATCTGATTCCATTAAATGGGGCCTGCTGCTGCTGCTGCTAAGTCGCATCAATCGTGTCTGACTCTGTGCGACCCCATAGACGGCAGCCCACCAGGCTCCCCCATCCCTGGGATTCTCCAGGCAAGAACACTGGAGTGGGTTGCCATTTCCTTCTCCAATGCATGAAAGTGGAAAGTGAAAGTGAAGTCGCTCAGTCGTATCTGACTCTTAGCGACCCCATGGACTGTAGCCCACCAGGCTCCTCCATCCATGGGATTTTCCAGGCAAGAGTACTGGAGTGGGGTGCTGTTGCCTTCTCCTAAATGGGGCCTAGAAAACTGAAATTCCATTAAAAGGGACCTTGTTAACTGACTCTGGTGGTTCTCATGTAAGTACTGAGTCCCGTCACCTTTTTTTCCTAGATTCACTGCAAATAAAAGACTGCAGCTGCCGCTACTGATGGGAAATAAAAAGTCAGTAAAATGAATCTGACCTTTTCCCATGTTCCCAGTGTACAAGTTGGAGGTGTTTTCAAAGTATGCAGTATCTAACCTGAAGTCTGTATCTATAGTTTTAGGGGCTCTGGACAACTTTGGGCTCAGCCATGCATACTGGTTTTCAATTCTACTTACCATCAATTCTCCACAAGTAGGAAAAAGGACCAACAGGCCCTTTAGTCACATCATGTAGAGTTCCTGAGGCTCACAATAGTTTTAGGAGACCAGAGCAATGTTTTATTTTGACACAAAAGAGAAAATATATATAAATTTTAGCTCAAAAAATGATTTAGTACATAACATTATACACTTGTTTTTATACCAATGCAGTCATGAAATATAATTGTACTATATTTTTATAGAGAAAGAGGTCCCAAAGGCAAAGTGCCTAGAACCCATAAAAGTCAGCATGCAGCCAAGAAAGAGGATGAAGAAATGCAAAAGGAATATAAACTCTTTACATTAGATACTGAACTGCTTCTCTTATGTATCAGAAGGAAGACATTTATTATTCCAGCAAAGAATCTGAAAAAGATAAAGGACTTGGATTCCCAGGAAGAGATCATTTGGCTTTCTAAATCCATCTATTAATTGTTTGGATTTAAAATCCTCCCAGAATCTAAAAAGAAATGATACAGATGAACTTACTTATAAAACAGAGACTCACAGACTCAGAGAATGAACTTATGGTTGCCAGGAGGAAGGAGTAGTTAGGGAGTTTGGGATGGACATGTACACACTGTTATATTTAAAATGGCATTAACCCAAGGACCTACTGTGTAGCACAGGGAACGCTGCTCAATATTATATGGAAGTCTGGATGTGAGGGGGGTTTGGGAGAAAATGGATACATGTATGGCTGAGTCCCTTCACTGTTCACCTAAAACTATCACAACATCATTAATCGGCTGTACCCCAATACAAAATAAAAATTTCAAAATAAAATCAAATCCTTCCAGAGTTCAGTCTTTAATTAGGATCAACATCCCTTGAGGATTCACAACACTCTGGATAGCCATTCAAGGAGAAGGTGCAAGAAAGAGCAATAGACAGAGAAAACCTGACGTCTCTCAAACAGTCCCTTAACCATGATAGTGGCTATGTATTTGAATTTCATAAGGTTTCTGGAAAAGGCCCATCTGGCATTCAATTTTATTTTAGACAGAACCCAGATGTCAGCAGAATACGTAGTTAAAAACGAAACAAAACTACTGTGGGTGACGTCAATAAACTTACATGATTATTCTGCAACTCTTCTCACTCTGAAATTGTCTATACACTACTGATAGGTTATTATTTTGTTACCAGAGCTCTGATTAACTCACCTGTTGGCCTGAAACTTTATTATTAGGAACTGCCTACATTTTACATAATGAAAATCAATTACTCTGATAATCAGGAGACATGTTTCAATACATATTTTATAAGTGGCTCTTGTATTCAAATTTCTCACTTTGGCATTTGAAGCCCTTCAAAATTTGGCACCAAGGGAACTCTATGCTGTTCTCTCAGTAGTATCCGGCTCTCTCCCTGCACTCAAGCCAAAGTGGACCATGTGTTACTTCGGTGCATCGCCAGAATTTTCCCAATGCCATGTCCTTGATCAAGTTGTTCCTGTGAATGGAGTCCCATCCTCACCTGGGCCCATGCTGACACCCCTCTTCTGAGAAGCCTTTACTGCCACTCAGGTGGCCCTTTCACTTTTTCAATGCCCCTTTATACTGTTCTGTACCTCTCTTATTGGCTTGCTTATTTTCCATATTATGTTTTAGCTATTTTTATGTATTTCCTATCTCCATCATTAGACTGAAAGTTAAGTGCAAAGAATGAGACATAAGTATTAGTCACTCAATCATGTCCACCTCTTTGCAAACTCATGGTCTGCCCATGGAATTCTCCGGGCAAGAATACTGGAGTGGGTTGCCATTCCTTTCACCAGGGTATCTTCCTGACTTGGGGATCAAATCTGGGCCTCTTGCAATGCAGGCAGATTCTTTACCATCTGAGCTACCCGGGAAGCCCATAAATAAATGTATAAATAATTTTTCATATGACAGTAAATACTATGAAAGTAAAGGAAACAGAGAGAGGAGGATGGAGAATGAGGATGGGGCATGTTACATTATACAGCACAGTCAGAGAAGTGAAAGTGAAAGTTGCTCAGTCGTGTCTGACTCTGTGACCCCATGGACTATACAGCCCATGAAATTCTCCAGGCCAGAATATTGGACTGGGTAGCCTTTCCCTTCTCCAGGGGATCTTCCTGAACCACGAATCGAACCAAGGTCTCCTGCATTGTAGGTGGATTCTTTACCAACTGAGCTACCAGAGAAGTAATGCCCAAATAAGTTCCTTCGAAAAAACACAAATAACGTGAGAACAGCATCTCACTGTCTTTCTACTTACTCTGCCTTACTTTTCTTCATAGCACTTACCACCACTTGAAATAGCATAACCTACATTAATTTGTTAATTTGTCTTCCAATTAGGAATGTAAGATCCATGAAAGCAGGAACCTTCTCTTTTATTCACTGCTGTATCTCCAGTGATGAGGACCTTGTCTTGGATTAATATTTGCAAAGTAAATATGTTTGAATGGATAAATAACTGATAAGCTGATGTTTAGTCTCTAAGTTGCATCTGACTCTTGCGACTCCATGGATTGAGGCCCACTGGGCTCCTCTCTCCAGGGGATTTTCCAGGTAAGAACACAGGGGTGTAAGTTGTTGGCTGTTGTTTAGTCGCTAGATCATGCCTAACTCTTTGTGACCCCATAGGCTCCTCTGTCCATGGGATGTCTCACAGCTAAATATAAGTTAGTTACGTGCAGCTTTCTATACCCATTCAGACTGCAGGTGAGGGGCAGGGGGTAAGCTCTGCTGGTTGAACTCAAAACCATAGCTATCTAAGAAGACACTCTGTCTCTTTCACTTCCGGCTGAGGACTTGGGGTAAGTGCTAAAACTTACTCATTTTAATATTTCTATTCATAGGAAATTCCATCTTCTGTAACATAAGAAAACTTTCCCCTTTGTTTTTTTCCTAAGCATTGAAGTTTATCTTTAATGTATTATTCAGGTTGGGCAATGATTAATTAATCAGAACCCTTTTGTACTGGGAGAATAGAATCAGGCTCTTGGCTAAATAACACCAGATGTTCCAAGTTAGAGTCTGTCAAGAGGATGACAGTGTCAAACACTATTGTTAATTATTTAGTAAAAATTACAAGAGTCTAGAAATGAATCTGGATTTTTAGGGGAAATCTTTTTTCCAGTACTTTTGGCATATACACGATGCCACTAAAATGCCAGCTCTAGCTAATGGCTTGTATAAAGAGAGAATAATCAGTAAATGAATGCTATATCCCTCAGTTTCAAAGTCTGACTTCAAGCCCATTTAATAAAGAGTATTAGTATATGAAATTGGATTTGTTGTTCCACAAGTACATAATTTTATCCCAAGAATTTGAAAGAACTGGGCCTAGAAGCACAGGTTCCTATGGGAAGAGGTCTCACCAACCAAAAGACTTAACTCTTAAAAACTAGCCTAAGGGAGAGATTTAGCTAAACAAATATCAATACATTTGTTAATCTTTCCAAATCTTAGATACTGCTAGATTTGGCTCAATAACTGATGCTTACATATAAGGGTCAGATATTTTCTTTTATTCTGCAACATAGTATCCAGGGCTCTCAGGCTTTCAGAGAAAATGGTCACTTTTAAACACTTGACAGGGTAAATCAGATGTGAGATATGAATCCATCAAATAAGAATAGGAGTAAAGGCTTCAGCCAAAAAGGAAAAATTCATTTTCCACAATCAGAAGAGAATGACTACTGTGAGGAGGAGAATTTAGGACATTGCTTTCTGATTTGAAGGGTGTATTTTGATTGTAGAACAGAAACCCCATGATAAAAATGCCATTCCATTTAGGCTGCATTCCTGGAAAATTCTAGTCCTGTTAAATGAAAGCAGACACACAATGCTTTTAGTGTATCTCTCCTCAAAACTGAATTCTGAATATAATTCGAAATGCCAGGAGTTCATCTTGTCAGCTGTTGAACCAAAGCACCTGTGTGTATCCAAGAAATGGATCAGTCCATCCTTACAACACAGAGAAAGTGTGACTGGATAGTTTCTTTTTAGAACCAAAGGCATCACCTAGAACTATCTATGAACTGGATAATATAAAAGGTTTTGTAGGCTGGAGAGTAAAATTCCCTATTGTGTCAAAGAAAAATAGGGTGAATTTTTCCACTGCTCAGATCTCACCCTTCCCGTCACATCTTTAAAACAATCTCAGTGAGTCTTGGGCTTCCCTTGTGGCTCAGCTGGTAAAAAAATCCACCTGCAATGTGGGAGAACTAGGTTCTATCCCTGGGTTGGGAAGATTCCCCTGGAGAAGGGAAAGGCTACCCACTCCAATATTCTGGTCTGGAGAATTCCATGGACTGCATAGTTCATGGGGGTGAAGAGTCAGACACGAGTGAACAACTTTCTCTTTCAGTAAGTCTTACTTATCATTCATATACCCTGTCAGTCCTTTAGTCATTAAACCATTTATATATAAACTGTATATACTATGTGACAGATACTTGTAATATACAAACATTTCCTTCTTTCCTTCCTCCTTCCCTGGCACAAATAACCATTGAGGATCTATCATAGATCCATGAGCAAGAAAGTCAAGGACACTGTTCTCAAGGAACTGGTGGTTTACTGGATGGCAGCACACAAGGGAACAGAAAAAATAAACAAGAAAATGCCATATTTAGCTACTCTTGTAGCTAAAATCAAAGGAAGGCATAGTGATAGCGAGTGCCTGAAGATGGGTTAACAGTTTAGATCTTTCCAAACAGCTGAAGTTTTACGAGTCGAGAAAATATTAATACCTGGAGAACGGCACAGTCACAGCAATTGCCCAGGCCCTGAGCTCAGAGACATTTTGGCATGTTGAGGGCACAGAAAGTTCAGTGTTTGGGCAGAATAGTGAAAAACAACAACAAGAACAACTGACAAGAAGCTCACAGACCAGTCATTGTTGTGGTCTGTCCGACTCTCTGCAACACACCCGGCCTGTCCTTCACTACTTCCTGGAGTTTGCTCAAACTCATGACCATTGAGTTGATGATCCAACCACCTCACCCTGTGTCATCCCCTTCTCCTCCTGCCCTCAATCTTTCCCAGCATCAGGGTCTTTTCCAATGAGTCGTCAATTCACACCAGACCAATATAGAGATTCTTAATGTGTTTCTCATTGACAACACCGTTGAATGCATGATGAGAGCTACAGACACCCTCCCCAGAAAAACACCCAGCCATACACTCACAGTGCTCACAGGCACACACCAACTACCAGGCAAACTATCTCAAGAGGGTCATGGATCCCTTGATGCCCAGCAGTATATTTATTGTAGACTGAGGGATTCTTGAAATAGTGGAAGAAAGAATGACTTTTGGTGTTACGATGCTGCTCCTAAAATCTGAATTAACTAATTCATTCTGAGTTGCACATTCATCCCAAGCATTTTCAGATGTATCACTAATGTAATGTTTACATAGGAAGTGACAGTCTCAGAGATGCAGAACTACTTCACAAAGTTAGCCTAAGTGGACTTTTGTGTTCCAGCTTCTGCCTGGGCTTGGAGCCTTTTTTAAATTCATGCTTCAATTGTCACTTCCAACACCTACACAATTAAGTGTCATCTGCAGATTTCATTAGCAAGCTGCTTATCAAGCTCTTCCAGGTCATTAATGGAGCTGTTAAATATCTCAGGTCCTCACCTACCTCTGAGGACGCCTGCTGGTTACACAGAGACTCATTTATCATTTCTCAGTGCTGGGAATCTAGGGACAACTTCAGACCTGAGGATGATGTTTCAGCCCAAATCAAAGATCATTTTCAAATTTCAGGATTTGCCTAATCAATTGCACCTTAGGGAATCAAGCCCAAGAGGTTGGACATATTGCTTCTAAGGAAAGTGACCATATATATTATCAATTTACTAGAATGTTTTTGAGATGGGCACTGTAAATAATATCCCACAGTAACAGATATAAACTAAGAGCCATTCAAAACAAGCCAGGATGGTTGTCTTAGATTTTTGTACCTTCAGATTCTTGTAAGATTTACCGGGCACCAAGTACGTGGCAGGTATAAATGAATACATACACACACACACATTATTGTCAATGCTTAGTTGCTAAGTTGTGCCTGATTTTCCAGGCAAGAATCCTGGAATGGATTGCCATTTCCTTCTCCAGAGCATCTTCCCGACCCAGGGATCGAATCCACATCTGCTGCACTGGCAGGGGAATCTTTACCTCTGTGCCGCCTGGGAAACCCATAAATAGTGTGTGTGTGTGTGTGTGTATAAAATACATCCTTAAAAGATAATGCAAAGACATAAATTGAATTACAGTCTCCAAAGTCACAGAAGCACTCTTCAGAATAACAATATTACAGAAATCCCAAATCTGTTCCCTAGTTTCCCATGAATATGTCTTCTTTTCACTTGTCCCCTCTGAATTCTTTTTTCTTTTTTTTGGCTACTTGGCAACTTCTATCCTACAATGGGAACTTTTTTCATCAAATTTTGTGGATTATATCCTAGCAGAATAGGTGCTTTTAGAATATTAGTGATAGGAAAAGACTTGAGATCAATAGTTGCAGAAAACACTCCCCCAACCCCTCACCCCATTGAACTCTAAAAACGCATAACCAAAAAAAGGACCTCTCCTCCCTCCTCTCTCTGCATTTTTACTGGAAGCCCTGTGGCTTATTATTACTTTAAGGACATAATCAGCACAAAGCAGGAATCAGCTACTTTCTAGGTGTGGCAAAATCATGAGGTAACAACATCTCTCACTTGGGAATATATTTTCCACGTGTAAATTAAAAGCCTACACGCAAAACCCATTGCTTTTCCCTCACTTAAAAGCCACTCAATCATTCCCTCAAATGCTTACGAAATGCTGTCTCAAGCCAAATTCTATTTAAAATCTTTAATTGCGATTTCTATGAGTCCTGACGCATTAGACTCTCCAATGTGTACCCCCCACTTAAATTTTAAAATGCATACTTCCAGGGTTTATATATCTATGATTTATTATGCTGAAATAAGAACAGCTTTTAGAAGACGTTTTAAAACATCACTCGAAGTATTTAAAGTCTATTGCTAAAATAAATAAATAAATAAAAAATACAGATCACATTTTGCTGTTGGTAAATGAAGTCAGACAGGCCAAGGTTAAATAGGTAGTCAAATATGAACTGCACAGTGTATCAAACATGAATATTTATTCTTTATCATTTGTGTACTTTTTTTTTGAATAAGAAAAACAGTCAATTGAAAAAGTCACTCCAATTGGAAAGGAAGGTTAGTTTGCAACTTTGAAGAGCTAAATAGACTATTTGAAACATATATATATATATAGACAGCTATACAAAAGTCCTCATGCCAAGTTTACTGAAAATGCTTACAAAAATCTGCCTAGGGCTAAAGGACAGGCAAATCGAATGATTCAGAAGTCAAAGAGGTTTCATTAAAAACACAAGCAAGCAGAAACCCTTGTGTCTCATAAAAAGTTGGTTTCTTCCCATCACTCTGAGGAGTTTGCAAGAGTCCCTTCAATCATACAAGTTCACCTCCTGCTGAACTTCACTTGTCTGTATTTACGAGATCCACATACCTGTGCGGCAAAGAGCATGTCTTTACAGAGCCCCTATTGTGTGCAATTACTATTCAAATTAGTAGTTCTCACTTAAGAATCCTCTAAGGGAATAAAAAATGCCTATACCAGGAATGCAGTCCAAACAGATTCCAATGTAACTGAACAGGAGTGGGTGCAGCTATTACATTTTTAAGAGCTCTCTAGGTGACTTTAATAGTCATCAAGTGTTGAAGACCTCTGATTTGGGTGATGTGTATTTTCAAATGTCTCCACAATAATTGGCTAGAGAAGGATAAAGATCGTGGGGCAAAAAAGGAGAAACAGGAAGTAGAAAGCTTCACAACAGGTAAGACGAAAGTGGAAAGGTAACAGAGTCTTCAGTTCAGTTCAGTCGCTCAGTTCAGACTCTTCGAGACCCCATGGGCTGCAGCTCACCAGGCCTCCCTGTCCATCACCAACTCCCGGAGTTCACTCAGACTCACTGTCCATTGAGTTGGTGATGCCATCCAACCACCTCATCCTCTGTTGTCCCCTTCTCCTCCTGCCTTCAATCTTTCCCAGCATCAGGGTCTTTTCAAGTGAGTCAATTCTTCGCATCAGGTGGCCAAAGTATTGGAGTTTCAGCTTCAGCATCAGTCCTTCCAGTGAATATTCAGGACTGATTTCCTTTAGGATGGACTGGTTGGATCTCCTTGTAGTCCAAGGGACTCTCAAGAGTCTTTTCCAACACCACAGTTCAAAAGCATAAATTCTTTGGTGCTCAGCTTTCTTTACAGTCCAACTCTCACATCTATACATGACCACTGGAAAAACCATAGCCTTGACTAGACGGACCTTTGTTGGCAAAGTAATGTCTCTGCTTTTGAATATGCTGTCTAGGTTGGTCATAACTTTCCTTCCAAGGAGTAAGCATCTTTTAATTTCATGGCTGCAGTCACCATCTGCAGTGATTTTGGAGCCCCCCAAAATAAAGTCTGCCACTGTTTCTCCATCTATTTGCCATGAAGTAATGGGACTGGATGCCATGATCTTAGTTTTCCGAATATTTTTAACTACGATATTTTCACTGTGATATGTTGTGGGGATCCAGTGATGAATAAAACCAGCCATGGGCCCTGAGACAATGAAGACTTCTGACTGTAACAACTTTAGTAAAAGAAAAGTTCTGTGACAACATGCAATTGGGTGCTTTTGTTGGCAAATTAAATGAGGAACTTTCAGTTGAGATCAGAAGGCAGAGAAGAAATGAACTAGGTGAAGAGGGCAGCAGTGCCCACAGAGATCAGCACACATTCAATGACAGAAAGAAGGAAAGTTTGGCAGGGACTGAGCACAAAGAGGGGAGACCTTATCTGGGAGTCACAGGTATCCAGGGGAATGTCACATTTCAAGCCTTGCTGAAAGACTAACATGACAGCCTGGGGCAGGGAGTGAAATGGCCAGGCTCAGTGCGGGGCACTCTGCTCCCTTGGATGTTCATTAATCGATAGCCAAGCAGAAACCACAGGGCAGCAGCTGTGCACAGACCACAGTGGGTTCTGGGTTGTCAACCTCAGTCTTGACACTAATTTCCTCTCTGACTTGAGCAAATCATTTAGCATCTCTTTATCTATAGAATACAATGAATAGTGGACTCTGCTCCTAAGGCATACTAGGTAAAGATTCATTGAGATCACATTTCTTGAGCCCCTGTCACTAAGACATGCCTATTAAGTGTTAGTTATTCTTACTAGGACTCTCCAGAGTCTGCTTGAGTCAGAGATCAGACATAATCACAGATACTTCAGATCCAACAAATGGAGGATGCAGTGAGGACCATAGGGGACCTGAAATAAAATCCAGAAGAGCACAGAAGTAGAAGGGGACTGATTTTGAATCAAGGAACTGAAAAAGACTTCAGGGGGAGAGAAGATCTGTTCTCCTCTGGTTTATTTTGCTGCCCACTCTTTCATCCCTGTTACTTTCTATGTTGTAAACAACAGTCAAGCACAAGTCTCCTTTCACATCAAGCCAGAGAGCAGAAGAGAAGCAGAGATCTGGTATAAAGGAAGGACAGCGACACAGAACAGAGGTGCTGAGTTCAATTTCTACAGGCAGGTTTAAAAAAGAAGACTGCTTCACAACCGAAATGTCCATCGGCAGAGGAATGGATCAAGAAGATGTGATACGTATATACAGTGGAATATTACTCAGCTATTAAAAAGAATGAAATAATGCCATTTGCATCAACATAGATGGACTCAGAAAGTATCATACTGAGTAAAGGAACAGAGAAGAAATATTGTATGGCATCTCTTATATGTGGAATGTAAAAGGAAATGATACAAATGAACTTACAAAACAGAAAGAGACTCACAGATTTAGAAAATGAACTTAGGATTGCTAGGAGGAAGAGATAGTTAGGGAGCTGGGGACAGACACGTACACACTGCTGTATTTAAAATGGAAAACCAACAGGGACCTACTGCATAGCACAGGGAACTCCGCTCCTTGCTATGTGGCAGCCCAGAGAGGAGTGGGTTTGGGAGAGAATGAATACATGTGTATGTACGGCTGAGTCCTTTAGCGGGTCATCTGAAACTATCCCAATGTTGTTATTTGGCTACACCCCAATACAAAATAAAAAGTTCAAAAGAAAAAAACAGTGATAGAAAAAGAGATGAAGAGTGCTTCGTACTTACCCAAATATTTTGTGTGTTACTTGCAAAGAAGATGATTTAGAGTGGTACATTTTTTTTTTTTTTTGATCAAGAATCTCTTTTATTGATTATCAGAAACATTACAAACATCTAGTATGAACAAATTGTAACATGATAGTGTTTAGTTTGAACAATTAATACATTTCAGATATAATATTATACATATTTCAATGCTATTCTCCCCAATCATCTCACCCTCTCCCGGTCCCAGAGTCCAAAAGTCTGGTCTATACATCAGTGTCTCTTTTGTTGTCTCGTAAGTAGGGTTATTTTTTACCATCTTTCTAAATTCCATATATATGCGTTAGTATACTGTATTTGTGTTTTTGTTTCTGGCTTACTTCACTCTGTATAATAGGCTCCAGTTCCATCCACCTCCTTAGAACTGATTCAAATGTATTCTTTTTAATGGCTGAGTAATACTCCATTGTGTATATGTACCACAGCTTGCTTATCCATTCATCTGTGGATGGACATCTAGGTTGCTTCCACGTTCTGGCTATTGCAAACAGTGCTGCTATGAACATTGGGGTACAGGTGTCTCTTTCAATTCTGGTTTTCTCAGTGTATATGTCCAGCAGTGGGATTGCTGGATCATAAGGCAGTTCTATTCGCAGTTTTTTGAGGAATCTCCATACTGTTCTCCAAAGTGGCTGTACTAGTTTGCATTCCCACCAACAGTGCAAGAGGGTTCCCTTCTCTCCGCACCCTCTCCAGCATTTATTGCTTGTAGACTTTTGGATAGCAGCCATTCTGATTGGCGTGAAATGGTATCTCATAGTGGTTTTGATTTGCATTTCTCTGATAATGAGTGATGTTGAGCACCTTTTCATGTGTTTGTTAGCCATCTGTATGTCTTCTTTGGAGAAATGTCTATTGAGTTCTTTGGCCCATTTTTTGATTGGGTCATTTATTTTTCTGGAATTGAGCTGTAGAAGTTGCTTGTATAAGTGGTACATCTTGTATGAGTGGTACATTTTTATAACTTGCAAGCAATATACTTAAAAGGAAAACTGTTGTTCAAAGCAATATTCATTGTACAGTTTTTGTCGCTGTCAGCTTACACATTCCTGTTTTTGTTTTTTTTTTTTTTCATTATTGAAGTATAGCTAATCTACAATGTTGTGCTAGTTTCTAGTGCACAGAGTTCATCTTAGATTTTTACACTTCACCAGGGGGCAGGGACTATTCCTCTGAGCATAACAGCGCTGTGTAAGAGCCCAGCCTGGTGACGGCACTGGACCAGTAGTATACTAAGTTCCTACCAGACAGCCACAATGGCAGTTTGATTCAAAGGGAAGGGCAGCCCATCAGGGTGATGGGAGACAGGAAAAATAATACAGCCAGACATTTCTAATTAACACCTAGAGCATCTCGTGGTTTCTTCAGCAATAGTGTAGATTATCAGGATATGGCCACGGAACACAGGTTGCTTCAGTGTGAGCTGTATCAGGGCAGAAACGAGGAGAAATATCCATTTAAAGGAGTTGCTATTGGAGCCAGTTGGTAACTACCTTCTCCTTACTGAAGGCTAAAGTCACCCGTGAGGGATTACTTTGAGAGATTACCCTTTTTTTACACACCCCCTTGGACATTCTAGGCTCTAAGCATGGGGAAACAAACCTATTTAATTTCAGAAACCAGCAGTTTCTTTATGACATTTGGCAGAAAGTAATGTGAGAAGTTGTGGAACTAGCTCCTTGTACACATTGTCTGGTACAGAGTACACCTGTCTGGGGGGCTTTAGTCACAGCACACATCCCATCAACCATTATATAAAAATGTGCTTAGAAAGATGAAAGGAGCTCGTGAAAAGCCTCGATGAAGAGATGTATTTGTATGGTTCAGTGAGCTGAGCAATGGGCCAGGACTTGTGATGACAAACCGCCCCCATGTCTTAGAAGAACAAGTTACTTACCACCCTCTGCTCACTCTCTTTCTGCATGGGGAAAGCAGGGAGCATGGCCACTGCCCCACTGTGCAGGGCAGGATGGGAGAGCTATGGGCCATCAGTCAGGGAGACACAGACATACTGTCTGCCTCAGCCACTGATCTTTTCTTTGAGTTTCAATTGTTCTCTGCCAATTATTGGGAAATAGACCAATGCACTATGGATTCTGGTGGCATAGAAACCGTAGTTTGCAAAATGAGATGGCTGATGAGTACAGGAGAAAACCATCTCTCATGTCATCAACACAGACCCATTTGTAGCTAATTCAAAGATTTATAAGAAGCAGAATAGTGTTTTCTTTTTCATTCAACACATTTATTAGTGGCAAAGGGCAAGAGGGCAAGAAATAAGGGAAATGAGTTGATTCAATTGGCTGATGCAATGATGAAATTTACTCTTTGTTTGCCCAAACTTCTTTCAGGGCAGAGAGAGAAAGCTGGGGTTCTATCTCTGATCTTAGTATAGTTTTCCAGTGAATATCCACAGCCCAGTCATACAGGGGAGGCTTATGTCACTAAGGCTACAGTTAACTGATATGCTCACAATGAAACATTTTTAGTTGAGTTTATTTTTATTTTCTGTATGTCTTTTCTGTCCATCCCTCTTTTACCATGCCCTGGTGGTTTTATTGTCATCATATGCCCAGAAACTTTCCATATCTGCTCTAGCATACAACCTCCCCTGTCCTGAATTCTCAGCTTGATCACTGACCTCTCTCTGTATTCTAAATGTTTTCATTAAACTTCAAAGAATGTGACTGGGTCACACAGAGAAGTGAAAAACACACCGTCAGAGCTCAAAAGACAAGAAAAGGATACAATCAGCATTGTTTATTCTCAAGTAATCAGGGCATAATCACTTTATGGAACAGACACTTCCCCCAGAAAAAAAAAACTTTGCTCATAAAATGAGTATCTTGAACACAAATATCAATTTCCAATGATTATTATAAAGCTAGTAAATGAATTCTTTCTTATACACACAAAAACACACCCCCATAAACAAGTCTGTTAGAAAAAGGAATCAACTGGGATAAAGGTCTGCCCTATAAAACATTATTAGTCTCTGCCTCTTGGGAGTCACAGCCCCAAATCACAGGCTCACCTTTCCCAATTTGTACCTCCTCCAAGGACCCAAGTGCATTCAACCCCTGAACCTGAACAAGGTAATTCTTTCTCATGTTAAACTAGAGTCAGGTATAGAGTTTCTACACATTATCTGTGACCATGTCTCTTACTCTTTTCCTCCCTCTCTTCTTCCTTCCCTCTCCGATTCCAGTGTCTCACAATGTCCAATAGAACTGACCTTCACTATCTTATTTCACTCAAAGATTCCACCATTTAACAAAGGACAATCATAGGACAAATATTAAAGTTTAGACAAGACTTGTTTTCAACTTAGAGATTCCAAATGCTATAGTCAGTTCACTTGAAAATTTCATTCTTTTTTTTTTTTTATCAAGAATCTCTTCTATTGATTATCAGAAACATTACAAACATCTAATATGAACAAATTGTAACATGACAGTGATTAGTTTGAACAATTAATACATTTCAGATATATTATTATACATATTTCAATGCTATTCTCCCCAATCATCCCACCCTCTCCCGGTCCCAGAGTCCAAAAGTTTGTTCTATACATCAGTGTCACTTTTGCTGTCTCGTAAATAGGGTTATTTTTACCATCTTTCTAAATTCCATATATATGCGTTAGTATACTGTATTTGTGTTTTTGTTTCTGGCTTACTTCACTCTGTATAATAGGCTCCAGTTCCATCCACCTCCTTAGAACTGATTCAAATGTATTCTTTTTAATGGCTGAGTAATACTCCATTGTGTATATGTACCAGAAGCATAGTGGAATCAATATATTAGTACTTATTCTTCTGTTTGCTTCCTAGCTCTAGTGAGCTGTCTTCTGGATACCACCAGAGGAGCAAAAGAGCTCTCTGGAGCCTCTTTCATAAGGCAATTAACTCTATCCATGAGGGATCTACTCTCATGACCTAATCACCTCCCCAAAAGCCTCACCTGAAGATACCATCACCTTGGGGGTCAGCTTTCAGTTGGGGTTAGGGTTAGGGGGTTAGGGTTAGGGTTAGTTCTGGGAGTGGTGGGAGTGGGCACAGACATTCACTGTACAGCACTTTAAATGAAAAGAAACTCATTGATCTGGAAAACATTTTTGTTGTTATTGATAAAAGAAAGAGAACACAGAGTCTTATAACACAGCTATTATAGAACAGGACTCACAGCCTTCCTTTAAGAGAAATATATCCATCAGCCCTATTTTGAAGATATTTGACACGCCTAAAGTCAACTTTTACCCAGCATGACAGATAAACAGGTATTTCTGACTAATTAATATTCTAGCTGAGGCTTTTTATTACGTAGTCAGCAAAGACTATCATTCAAAAAATATAGAAGGTGATAAATTATGAACAAAAAAATTACCTTATCTCTAATTTTCTTTGGTGATTCAGAAAGTGCTCCAGGCTGTATGCTGTACTGTCTCAGGAAGCACAGACTCCCCACTCAGAATGTCTGAGCTTGATCCCAGCCCTCTTGCTCATCTGTTTGGTCTAATAAGTAAACTGCTCACTATCTCCAAGCTTCAGGATCCTTATGGATTAAAAATGGAAGTGATAATTCTACTGACCACACACAGTGATGAATCAGTATATGTAGAACTGTGTCTGGCACATGGGAACTAGAAAATAAAGGTTAGCCGTCACAAATGCTGCAACTATTAAATATCATTAAAGTATCAGTTAACAGAATTATGGCTTATGATTCCAATGTTTAAGATTTTATTTTCAAGTAGTACAACTGAAAGCACTGAAAATCTGAATCTGATATCCATTTTTCAACCTTTCGGAGAAAACTAGGGAAATGACTGACTAAAAGCACATTGCTAATAGTAGTGCCCTGTTTTTGGCTTTTTTTAAAATTTTTTTTCATAGACTGAAACTCTTCCCTGTAATGCATTTTGTGACAGGAAACCCATAAGCCATTATGTTTTCATTGATCTGAATATGTTTCCTATGACTAGTGTCTGTATGAAAATTCCTTCTCATAATCTAAATCATCTCTAACACAGAACATAAAATCTGTCTTTGTTGTTTTCTCATTGGAGCCTAGGGTTACAGGAAGGCCAGCCAATAAGCTCAGAACAAGGGGGCTTCACTCCATAGAGCTGGCTCCTACCATGAGGGCAAAAGCAAATCCCACGCACACACTATAAAGACACTCTTTCAGCAAAAGTGACAAATGCAAACAGTCTAGTTTCGCTGAAACTGTGACATGAAGTGGCTATAGTTTCCCACACAATCTTATTTTTCAATGTTTTCTATGCCAAGATAAGGACCTTAAAACAAAAGCAATTACTTAGCGATGTTTCACACAATTTAAAGGCATATTATCTCTGGTGGAGACAAAGGCTCTCTGCTGCCTGGGAACTGCTCAGATGACAGAAGAGATGCTCAAAATCCCAGTAAAACAAGAAGCCTGGATTTCATGCGAGGTCATAACTGGCAACGAAAGAAAGCATTGCAGAAATGCTGTGGATGTCAGATTCAAGGACCTGCAGGCCTGCTGTTGTAAAGAATTCAGGGGATGCTGTATAAAGGATGGGCCTGTTTAGAGCTTTGCCTACGAGCTTTATTATGAAAGGACCTTTGGAGCAACAGGAGATGAGACAATAATGAATTCTGTAAAATGAAAGGGACCTCAGAAGTCCATCTGGCCCATCCTCCTGCCATCAAGCCGGCTTATGGTCCATGAGCCCAGACAGAAGAAATTCTACTTTACATTATGTTTTGGGGATGTCAAAAAATAGTAAATTAAAAAACCTCATAATCTACTCATAGACCCAGCAGTAGATAGTCTATCAAATGAAATAAAATTCAATTACAAAGTACATCAGCATGCCAAAGTGCATTGGATTTGATTATCATGAGGGTCAAAGACTGTTTCTGACAGATACAATGATCTTAATTTAGCACTTGTCCTCATACACAGATTCCTTATAGGTGACAGCACACAGCTCTACTTAGCTAACAAATCCCCTGCCACATCACACTGTACACACACATACACAGACACACAATCATGTATGTACACATGAACACCCTGTGTTACAGTGCAGAGGGCGGTGAAAATGCAGTGAACACTCAGGAAGCCTGGGTTCTCCTGCTACCTTCAGGGCTTTTTATCTGTTTCTCAATAACTTATCATCTATCCAACCTTTTATTTTCTTTTTATCTTACCCACAAAACTGAGATAAATGGATTGAGGGAGTTTCTTAAGAGGTTAAAATTAATTAATTTTACATATGCATGAATTTCTTGGCTATAATTTGTATTGCCCTGTAGTTAGGGTCCCAAACATGCAAAGGGAACCTGCCAGACCTACTCTGCCTTCTGCTCACAGAGCATTGTTCTGTCCTTATTTCTCCAACAGGCCCTCAACCACTGAGCAGCCCATTTTGTTCAAAACCACTCCCTGTGATCATGAAAGCGTACTGTGTGCTAAGCTCAGCATGTCCGATCCTCTGTGGCCCCATGGACTTATAGCCCACCAGGCTTCTCTGTCCATGGAATTTCCCAGGCAAGAATACTGGAATGGGTTGCCATTTCCTACTCCAGGGGATCTTTTCAACCCAGGGATTGAACCCATGACTCCTGCATCTCCTACACTGGCAGGCAGATTCTTTACCACTATCATCACCTGGAAAGTGATCATGAAAGGGAGCCACTCAATTCAATATCTTTGCCGACAACCCGTTTCCTTTACCTTGTGAAGATTGTGACCGCATACCCCCAGCTTACAAGTTCATTCTAAATTAAACAATATTTTTTTACATGAGAAAAATAAAATATTGAATACAACTCATTTTTGCTTTCTCTTTACTGCCTCCTCTCATATTTGGTTATCTCCCTTTCCTCCTTCAAAGAGTTTTTAAAAATTCATATTTTGTTAACTTTTATTTCATCACCAGCACCTAAACCAATGACTTAAAAACTCTCAAGTACTCACAGTTTCAAATATACCTTCTGTTTTGAAGTTAATTCAAGAAAATGTATTTTCTATCTCTATTCCTCCCAGAAACAGCTATGACTAAAAAATAATAGTAACCATGCTGATAATATCTGAAATATACTAGTGATGAATTTTGTCAAGAAAATGCAAAACAACTTTTTTTGGGGGGAGGAGGGGAGGAAAATTAGACATAAAAATGAACCAATTTAGAACTTATGATTGTGAGGGGAATAGTCAGGGAACTTAGAACAGCCTTCCAAGGTAAAAATGCAAAGAAATAGAAGAAAACAACAGATAGGGAAAGACATCTTTGACAAAGGAGGCAAGAATATACAATGGAGAAAATACAATCTCTTTAACAAGTGGTGCTGGGAAAACTGGTCAACCACTTGTAACAGAATGAAACTAGAACACCTTCTAACACCATACACAAAAATAAATTCAAAATGGATTAAAGATCTAAACATAAGACCAGAAACTATTAAACTCCTAGAGGAGAACATAGGCAAAACGCTCTCCGACATAAACCACAGCAGGATCCACTATGATCCACCTCCCAGAATATTGGAAATAAAAGCAAAAATAAACAAATGGGACCTAATTAAAATTAAAAGCTTATGCACAGCAAAGGAAATTATAAGCAAGGTGAAAAGACAGCCTTCAGAATGGGAGAAAATAATAGAAAATGAAGCAATGGACAAAGAATTAATCTCAAAAATATACAAGCAACTCCTGCAGCTCAATTCCAGAAAAATAAAAGACCCAATCAAAAAATGGGCCAAAGAACTAAATAGACATTTCTCCAAAGAAGATATACAGATGGCTAACAAACAGATGAAAAGATTCTCAACATCACTCATTATCAGAGAAATGCAAATCAAAACCACAATGAGGTACCATTTCACGCCAGTCAGAATGGCTGCTATCCAAAAGTCTACGAGCAATAAATGCTAGAGAGGGTGTGGAGAAAAGGGAACCCTTTTACACTGTTGGTGGGAATACAAACTAGTACAGCCACTATGGAGAACAGTGGGGAGATCCTTAAAAAACTGGAAATAGAACTGCCTTATGATCCAGCAATCCCACTGCTGGGCATACACACTGAGGAAACCAGAATTGAAAGAGACACATGTACCCCGATGTTCATCGCAGCACTGTTTACAATAGCCAGGACATGAAGCAACCTAGATGTCCATCAGCAGATGAATGGATAAGAAAGCTGTGGTACATATACACAATGGAATATTACTCAGCCATTAAAAAGAATACATTTGAATCAGTTCTAATGAGGTGGATGGAACTGGAGCCTATTATACAGAGTGACGCCAGAAAGAAAAACACCAATACAGTATACTAATGCATATATATGGAAATTAGAAAGAAGGTAACGATAATCCTGTATGGGAGACAGCAAGAGAGACACAGATGTATTGAACAGTTTTTTGGACTCTGTGGGAGAGGGCGAGGGTGGGATGATATGGGAGAATGGCATTCAAACATGTATAATATCATATGTGAAATGAATTGCCAGTCCAGGTTTGATGCATGACACAGGGTGCTTACGGCTGGTGCACTGGGATGATCCAGAGGGATGGGATGGAAAGGGAGGTGGGAGGGGAGTTTCAGGATGGGGAACACATGTACACCTATGGCAGATTCAAGTCAATGTATGGCAAAACCAATACAATATTGTAAAGTAAAATTAATTAATTAATTAAATTTAAAAAAAAGAAAAGAAAATCAGAGATACCAAAGGAACATTTCACAAAAGAATTGACACAATAAAGGACAGAAACGGTATGGACCTAACAGAAGCAGATGTTAAGAAGAGGTGGCAAGAATACACATAAGAACTATACAAAAAAGATCTTAACTCAGATAACTACGATGGTGTGATCACTCACCTTGAGCCAGACATCCTGGATTGTGAGCCAAGTGGGCCTTAGGAACCATCACTATGAACAAAGCTAGTGGAGGTGATAGAACTCCAGCTGAGCTATTTCAAATCCTAAGAGATGATGCTATTAAAGTGCTACACTCAATATGCCAGCAAATTTGGAAAACTCAGCAAAGTACACAGGACTGGAAAAGGTCAGTTTTTATCTCAATCCTAAAAAGAGCAATGCCAAAGAAAGTTAAAACTACCACACAATTGCACTCATTTCACATGCTAGCTAGGCAAAATCATCCAAGCTAGGCTTTAACACCACGTGGACCGAGAACTTCCAGATGTGCAAGTTGGAGTTAGAAAAGGCAGAGGAACCAAAGATCACATTGTCAACATTTGTTGGATCATAGAAAAAGCAAAAGAATTCCAGAAAAAAAAAAAAATCTTCTTCACTGATTATGCTAAAGAATTTGACTGTGTGGATCAAAACAAACTGTGGAAAATTCTTAAAGAGATGAGAATACCAGACCACGTGACTTCAAGAAGCAACAGTTAGAACTGGACATGAAACAATGGACTGGTTCAAAATGGACTGGGAAAGGAGTATGTCAAGGCTGTATATTGTCACCCTGCTTATTTAACTTATATGCAAAGTACAAAATGTGAAATGCTAGGCTGGAAGAAGTGTAAGTTAGAATCAAGATTGCCGGGAGAAATATCAATAACTTCATATATGCAGATGACACCACCCTCATAGCAGAAAGCGAGGAAAAACTAAAGAACCTCTTGATGAAGGTAAAAGAGGAGAGTGAAAAAGTTGACTTAAAGCTCAACATTCAGAAAACTAAGATCATGGCATCCAGTCCCATCACTTCATAGCAAATAGATGGGTTAACAATGGAAACAGTGGCAAACTTTATTTTCTTGGGCTCCAAAGTCACTGCAGATAGTGACCGCAGCCAAAAAGTTAAAAGACACTTGCTCCTTGGACAAAAAGCAATGACAAACATAGACAGCATATTAAAATGCAGAGACATTACTTTTCCGACAAAGGTCCATATAGTAAAAACTATGGTTTTCCCAAGAGTCATGTATGAATGTGAGAGTTGGACCGTTTCTTTCAGGCTGAGCGCCAAAGAATTAATACTTTTGAACTGTGGTTTTGGAAAAGAATCTTGAGAGTCCCTTGGACTGCAAGGAGAGCCTAAAGGAGATTAACCCTGAATATTCACTGGAAGGACTGATGCTGAAGCTGAAGCTCCAATACTTTGGCCAGCTGATGTGAAGAACTGACTGACTGGAAAAAAGATCCTGATGCTAAGAAAAATTGAAGGCAGGAGGAGTAGGGGATGATAGAGGATGAGATGGTTGGATGGTATCAGCAACTCAATGGACATGAGTTTAAGCAAACTCAGGGAGATGGTGAAGGACAAGAAAGCCTGATGTGCTGCAGTCCATGGGGTTGTAAAACGTCAGACAGGACTGAATGACTGAACAACAGATGTATGTGCTGCCATATTCAGAATGGATAACCAACAAAGACCTACTGTACAGCACACGGGGTGTGTGTGTGTGTGTGTGTGTGTTATTCGCTTAGTGGTGTCCAACTCTTTGCGATCCCATATATATTGTGGCCTGCTAGACTCTTCTGTCCATGGAACTCCAGCAAGAATACTGGAGTGGGTTGCCATTTCCTTCTCCAGGGGATCTTCCCAACCCAGGGATTGCACTGGGGTCCCCTGCATTGCAGGCAGATTCTTTACCATTTGAGCCACAAGAGAAGCCCCTCTACTCATTCCCCCCATAGCACATGGAACTCAGTGTTATGTGCCTGCCTGGATGGGAGGGTGGTTTGGGAGAGAATAGATACATTTATATGTTTGGCTGAGTCCCATCACTGTTCTCCTGAAACTACCATCATATTGTTAATTGGCTATATCCCAATACAAAATAAAAGATTTGAAACTTGAAGAAAAAAGAAAGCAATTCAGAGTCTCTACCAAGGAATCTAATGGTACTCAACAAGAATTCCTACGAATCTCAATTCTTAGCAACTAAAATCTATATTGTAAAAGAATGGATTCAGATAAATAATCAAAAATTAAAGAAAAAGCAACGTGCTCGCAAATGCATCCATAATGGATGCTTGCTGCTGCTGCTGCTGCTAAGTCGCTTCAGTCGTGTCCGACTCTGTGTGACCCCATAGATGGAAGCTCACCAGGCTCCCCTGTCCCTGGGATTCTCCAGGCAAGAACACTGGAGTGGGTTGCCATTTCCTTCTCCAATGCATGAAAGTGAAAAGTCAAAGTGAAGTCGCTCAGTCGTGTCCGACTCTTAGCGACCCCACGCACCCCACCCCAGTACTTTTGCCTGGAAAATCCCATGGACGGAGGATGCTTAGCACATGAGAAACAACTCGAGTAAAAAAATTCGCAAGCAAACATCACTCTGATACCATAGCGAATTTCTACATATCTAATTAAAATCCTTATTTCCACCTTATAAAAATCAAAAGAACTTGGTTTTAAGACCATTCATGATCTTTTTCAGTAGAAAAGTTGGTAACAAAGACACCTATTAGGTTTTTCAACATCCCTTACATAAAAGCCAATGCAATACATTCCATTTAGACTGCAATACAAGAGAAATAACTATGCTTAGAAAACCAACATATTTCCCTTAATAAGACAGTGAAAGTTCCATAATTCACTTTTTCCTTTTTGTCTTTGTGTGGGCAGTTCAGAGCAAAATTCAGGGTTCCAATATAATAGCTGTCCAAATCTAGGTTCTGGTATAATTATTCTCTCATCCTTTTAATAATTCAGTTGTTTTATTTCACTCATATAACCTATGGCTTCATTTTATCTGTATCATATAATGTAAAATATCTAAAGTTATTTTGGAAATAAGTAGGGCATAACAAGTGCATGAATGAATCATTAAAAATTGCATACTGATTATATTAAACTAAGGTTAAGTGAATAATAAATGAGAAACAAATATTAAAAACTGATATGAATGGGTAATAAAATTAGTAGCTAAACATTATTGCAATTTTACTCTGTATCAAACATTGTTAAATGTATTTAACATTTTCTTGTATCAGTGAATGAACACAGCAACCCTCTAAAATAGCATCAGTAGCCCCCACTTCCTCATCTATCAATGAGGAAACTGAGGCCCAGAGAAGCTAAGTAATCTCTCCAAAACCACACAGTTTGCAGGCTACATGTATATAATTTTAAATACAGTTTTATTTCCTTTAAAGAGTTTATATTCATAAAAGCAATGAATACTGAATTTAATTTCTCAAGCTGAAGGAAACAATCAACTTATTCCTTTCATCTTCACTATATTTTTATTAATATTAACATGTTTAAATTTATTAATATCTCCATAGTATCATTTTCTATTATTTCAGCCATAGTATTACAGATGAGTTAGATAGCTGGAATTAATTTGGGGTGGGGCATGTTAGGTTCTAATTACAACTAAGTAAAGGCACTTTTTTTTAAATTCAAATACTCATGAAAACACAAGGAGATTTAAGATTAAAAAGTCATAGAGAGCTAAAACTGTTGCTAACCTACTTGTCATAGCTCAGAAAAATACAACCTCGCTGAGACATAGGGTCTGAATTTCAGGGTCAAGAAAATAGACATTAGGTGTTCCAATACCCCAGAGAGACTGCCACCAAAGGAAACGAGACCATTCCATGGGTACATGGGAATGAATCTGCAAATCATCTGGATTCACATCACGCTTTTATCACTTCCTCTCTCCTATGTTAATACCTCTTTTCTTTCCAGTTCCCATAAATTTAACAAGGTCAGAGATACTGCATCTTGAAATGTGAAGTCAGTGATAAGTATGGGTTTTGACATTAGAGTTTTACGGTGGTTCAGTGAAATGTTTTGTTTTTGATTTTTATTTTTTTTTTTTTTTTCAAATAATTCTTTTTGCAAAGAGAAAAATTCCACACTGCCTGTTTCAAACTATACAGGAATAAAGATGTTTCCATAAAACCAGAAAATCAGATAGTCGAAGCAGATGATCTTTCCTTGAACCAAAGAAATAACTGCTAGACGCTAGAAAGTTGGATAAAATGTGTGTGTGTTCTCACATTTATGTACATATGAATGTATGTATGCTTAGATTTTGATAAAGCCTTAATTTTCTCACACCACAGTGAAACACTTGAATGAATTTGCAACTGTCTTTTTTTTTTTCAGTTCCCTCATTCCCAATTAAAAATGGAAACTTACTGGGTACTTGTCCAAGTTCATGATGTAACTTTTCAGTCACAATGATATCAGGATGAATTTTAAAATACTTCAAATAAACGAAGAATAGGCAGAACAATAAAAAAAAAAGCTGAAAATGTATAGTAGTTCAATACTTACTAAAACTCATTGAGTTGAATGACATTAAGCAACTGTTCAGTAGCGCCCCACTCCATCCTCACACCCTCCACTAATTAGTAGTTTTCCTTCACAAATATTTAAAGTTGTTTTAGGCAGCTACTTGCAGCTTTCCCAAGAAGTTCAACTCATTTCTATTTTAACGTTTAAACAATTATCTTGGTTAAGAATAGAAAAGATTAAATAGGTATCAGCAACTGGGCCCACCATCTTAGGATTCTAAACTCTGAACTGAAAAGTGAAAATTGCTCATTCGTGTCTGACTCTTTGCAACCCCACGGAATATACAATCTGTGGAATTCTCTAGGCCAGAATACTGGAGTGGGTAGCCATTCCCTTCTCCAGGGGATCTTCCCAACCCAGGGATCAAACCCAGGTCTCCTGCGTTGCCAGTGGATTCTTTGCCAGCTGAGCTATCAGGGAAGCCCTGAACTGAAAGGGATAAATTTATCTGTCCTTTCCTGTCTACCCAACTCCCAATCAATACATTTGGTTTGATTAATTCTATGTCTTCAATAGCTTGTTGTGCAAAATTATGAATTTTCTACCTGAAGGAGAGAAAGAGTGAGGAGCAGCAGATCCACTTTGGCTCATTTACCAGCTGTTCCCAAGGAAACAGAACTTAGGGCAAGAAGTCATAGCCGGTACAATGATTCCTCCCCAAAGCTTTCCCTCTACCCTGCCTCATCCTGAACTCTAGTTTATGTAAACAGCTTGCTGAACACTGATTTGCACTTCATATGCCGGAATTTCACTCATACTGACTGTAAAGATGTGCTTATCAACAATATATCTAGAAGTGGGAACCACCTTTCTGATCCTACCCATCTCTCAGCAGACGTGCTTTCCTCTTGTGCTTGTTGACGTACTGCTGTATTTTTGTGTAATTACATCATCTCTGGAAACTCGATCCACAGACTTTTTTATAAACCGCTACTGGTACTTGTACAGATGAAAGGAAATGGCATTTCTGTAGTGCTATTTTTGCAAATAGCTTCCATCCATTTCCATTCATCTTCAGGACAACCAGGAAATGTCATTTACTGTGATTCCCACTTAACAGGAGATAGTTGAGTCTCAGGTTTCTGGTATAAGGACACCTCCTCCTGCTCCTGCTGCTGCTGCTGCTAAGTCTCTTCAGTCGTGTCCTACTCTATGTGACTCCATAGACGGCAGCCCACCAGGCTCCCCTGTCCCTGGGATTCTCCAGGCAAGAACACTGGAGTGGGTTGCCATTTCCTTCTCCAATGCATGAAAGTGAAAAGTGAAAGTGAAGTCACTCAGTCATGTCTGACTCTTAGCAACCCCATGGAGTGCAGCCCACCAGGCTCCTCCATCCATGGGATTTTCCAGGCAAGAGTTCTGGAGTGGAGTGCCATTGCCTTCTTCAAGGACACCTCCTAAACAGTGTCAAAGCAGAGTACGGAACTCAAAAAAAGGCAACACCACTTTCTTTTGAAATCTCAGAAATAACTGTATTTGAGTGAGCATTTTCCTCTCCTACCAATACCACAGATCCTAAGGGGATTCAGCATACGTAACTAGTATGTTTTGACTCAGTCATGAGAATGTGGCAAAAGACAGTAATAAAACAGATCAGCATTAACATTTAGTGAGTGCTGCAGGCTTTTAATACCATACTGAATATTCTCACACATAATCTTATTTAATCTTGACAGAAACTCTAAATGTGAGTACTATTATTTCCCTCATTTCATAAATTTCCCTAAATTTTTAAGCTCCCAAGCCTAATAAATTGCAGAGATGGGATTCAAATCCAACTTGTTTGATGCTAGGACAACTTACCATCTTCTTATTATAACAAAAACATATTTCTCAACCTTCAAAAAGGAAGTTATCAGTCCCTAGGGGAATACTTCTTTGAAGAAAAGTGGAAATTTTAATGGTTATTAATACTTTAATGATTTTTCTCCAAGTCTTAAGTTTGCATCAAATCAACCTAGATGACTCCTTTTCTCATTTTGTCTGAAACTGAGAGGGCATCTGTCCACCCTGGGGTTCCAAGCATCACAAGTATTTTCTGTTGTCGACAATTTAGCCATAAAATAGCTCCTACATTTCACTGTGGAGTTGTTTTTGGACCCTGTGTTCCAAAGAACCTCAAATCCCTTCAGGCAGAAAACTACTCTGTGAGTTTCTACCATGTTCATTATCCTGCAGTCATTTTACCAAATAAAAATGGTTTTGACTGAAATGAGAATGTGTTATGCAAACCATAAGGAAGCCTGTAAATATTACTTAGCATCTTCAGTCTTCCTTTTCAAAGACAATAGCTATCTGAAAGTGAAAAGTCAGCCATCTGCTACAAGGCTCCACAAATGAATCTATCGCCCTAGGCGCTGGAGACCCAAGGCTAGAGAGAAATGAAGTTCAAGGATCAAAAGTCATTTAGTTAATGATGATTAAGCCTGGACTCCTACATCATATGGTTCAAATAACTACTGTGTTATCATAATTTAATCATTTTGATTATTATTTTTTCAACACTGCTGAAATGTTTCTAAGAAGAAACCCAAAACAGGTCTCTGTTAAATACTAAGAGAAAAGAAGGGAGGATAAATAGTGTATTTCCAATCATATAAGTGAATGAAACAGAGAAATAACAGATGTTGATTTGTCACTATTGGGATATGCAAAATTGTGTTAGTGGCTATAAGTGGGCCGCCTATAACATAATTTTGCTTAATTAGCCAATCTTAATACTTCAAATGTGGGGTTAATACAGAAATGGTTGAACACTACATCAGATACACACTTCTCTGCTAGGCTGAGAAACTCAAACAATCTAAGAATGTTAAAATGGGTAAGGCATGTGGAATTATGGTAAAACTACATAGAGTTGATAGGGCAGCATGATTTCTTTGGGGCCAGGCTGAAACTGAAAATCATTCTGGAGATGAGACCACAGCAGAGCTTTTACCCATGGGAGTCTGAAGTCATTCCCTGGTTCTCTCATTCATGAACTCATCTGTTCTCTAAATGTACCCTGTCTTGTCTCCTACTACTAAGTGGGTACAGATGCAAATCCTAGGGAGAAAAGTGGATGGTTGGTTCAAATTTTTTTCCCAGGCAACATGTTGGCTAGTTTCTGAATACCCATCCGAATTACCATCTTCTGATCCTTGCCCAGTAGTCTGGGAGAAGGTCACACTGGCCTCCTAGACTTGTCCCTTCTGCAAGGAACTGGTCATGAACACTTCCTTGGGAAAGGGATATCAACTAGTTTAGTATTCTAAGACATCTTAGTATAATTTTTGTATTCATATTGTTATATTAATAAGATTTATGAAATGCTGTGTTTCAGGCATTCAGGCAGAGCAAGTGTGAAATTAGGTTCATAAAAACAATTGTCTTTTTTTTTTTTTATTTTTAAGGAAATACTAGATTCCTTCTTTAATACAAGATGTAACTTATCAATAAGAAAGGCATGTAACCTTAAAAGCAACTGGAATCCCATTCATTCAATCATTCACTGTGTTACCTTGGGCAACTCGCTCTAATTCTGTGATCCTCACTCATTTTCCTCATTAATAAAATAGAAATAATAAAGAGTATCCACTTCATATAGGTGTGAGAATTAAAGCAATATGTATAATGTGCTTAGAACATATCTGGCACATTAAGGGCACTATCATAAGCATTGGCTGTGATAACATGGATGATGACCTTGGTGGTTCTAAGTCCCTATTCCACAAAACTGTCAACAGAGAAAAAGGATGGAAAAAAAGAAGAAAAGCAACTCTCTGCTGTCTCCATGGCAAGCTTGGAATAGCATGGCTTTGCCCTCTTAAGACTCCTTCTCTCTTTCCCTCTCAAAATCCTTGCCAGTATTGCAAAAACACTGTTGGGAAATAAGGCAAGGACTGCCTAGCTTTTGGTAACTGGAATCTTCCTCTTCCTAGCTTGGAGAAATCGCTTTCGAAGATTAGGGAAGCTAATCTTAGGGAATCTTTTGTGGCTCAGATGGTAAAGCGTCTGCCTACAATGCAGGAGACCTGGGTTCGATCCCTGGGTTAGGAAGTTCCCCTGGAGAAGGAAATGCCAACCCACTTCAGTATTCTTGCCTGGAAAATCCCATGGGTGGAGGAACCTGGTAGGCTACAGCCCATGGGGTCGCAAAGAGTTGGACACGACTGAGTGACTTCACTACTTCTTGACACTTATTGGCTGTTTCCATATTTTGGCTAATAGGAATAATGCTGTTATGAACATTCATGTACAATTGTTTGTGTGTGAATATATGTTTTAAATTCTTTTGGGTCTATACCTACAAATGGAATTGCTGGGTCATATGGTAACCAAGTTTAAATTTTGAGGAACTGCTGAACTTTTCCACAGTGGCTGCACCATTTTCCAATTCTCACTTAACTGCCTCTTTCCTCACTCAAAGAATAAGAGTTAATGAAAAATAACAGCAGAATTCCAGAATTTAAAACCTCCGTTTTGAGCACTTATCCTCCATTTAAAACATCTTTTACTAGGCTTCCTACTGTGTTCAGAACCAGTAGCTGCAAAGTCAAAGTTCAAGAAAGACAAATAATTTCGTTTTCCCATTTTTAAAATGCCTTTTTCTTTCAATCTACTCTACCAACTTTAATAGGGTATGAGTAATACAGAAAAATAATATGTGATTTGTATAACTGTATGGATTGTTGGAAAATTCTCAAAACAAAAATGATCATTCTTAGTTATTTCATGATTATATAACTGAGTATTCAGTTCAGTTCAGTTCAGTCACTCAGTCGTGTCCAACTCTGCAACCCCATGAATTGCAGCACGGAATTGCAGCACGCCAGGCCTCCCTCGGGGAAGGCAATGACACCCCATCCCAGTACTCTTGCCTGGAGAATCCCATGGACAGAGGACCCTGGTGGGCCGCTGTCCATGGGGTCGCTAAGAGTGGGACACGACTGAGCGACTTCACTTTCACTTTTCACTTTTATGCATTGGAGAAGGAAATGGCAACCCACTCCAGTGTTCTTGCCTGGAGAATCCCAGGGACGGGGGAGCCTGGTGGGCTGCCGTCTATGGGGTCACACAGAGTCGGACACGACTGAAGCGACTTAGCAGGCCTCCCTGTCCAACCTAATTCATATATATGTTTATATTTGAATATATATTCATATTTTATTTAAAAATACATATTTATCCTCTGAATATATGTGCTATAAAAGAGAGTGATATAAATCTCCCAATGATCATTTCAAGAGAATATACCTAAAAAAAAAAAAAAAGTTTCCATAAATGAAGCTTGCTATTGACCTGGAGTCAAGTGACAGGAAAGTTTTCACTCAGCATTTACTAAGCGTTAACACCAAAAATGCAAAGAAGCAAAATATAAACACTTGCTTTGGCGCTATCCAGTTAGAGGTGAGGCACACTGGAATGACCAGTAAGAGTCAGAATCACAACCCATCTGGCTCAGATCCATGCTGCCTCTTTTGGCAGCATGGACCGTGGCAGGCAAGAGGAATTACTCGCCCTAACAGCAACCTCCAGGGCAGGACATATCCTGAGAGATTTTTACTTACTTATTTTATGTTCACTCCCAAAATAATTTTTGAGTTTCTTTTTTTTTGTCCTCATCTCAAATAACCCAACTGCAAGAGTGTCTCAAGTTTTTATGGGTGATGCATGCACTCTAAGTTGCTTCTGCTGCTACTGCTGCTAAGTCGCTTCAGTCGTGTCTGACTCTGTGCGACCCCATAGATGGCAGCCCACCAGGCTCCCCCGTCCCTGGGATTCTCCAGGCAAGAACACTGGAGTGGGTTGCCATTTCCTTCTCCAGGGCATGAAAGTGAAAAGTGAAAGTGAAGTCGCTCAGTTGTGTCCGACTCTTAGCGACCCCATGGACTGCAGCCCACCAGGCTCCTCCGTCCATGGGATTTTCCAGGCAAGAGTACTGGAGTGGGGTGCCATCGCCTTCTCCTAAGTTGCTTCAGTTGTGCCCAAATCTTTGTGACTCTACGGACCATAGCCCACCCAGCTTCTCTATCCATGGGATTCTTCAGGCACAAATACTTGAGCAAGTTGCCATTTCCTTCTCTATTTTATGGTCCAAGGCTCCAAACTACTGAAAAGACAAACCTCTCCTTCAAAAAGTTTCCATGAACTCAACTTTTGCACACAAATGTAAGAGATTATATGGAAGCAAACAATGAACTTACTCAGGGACATCTGCCTTAGGGCCAGTCATGTCACCTCTGTGGAATTTGCTATGTGGAAGAGAACATTCTCTACAATTAAGGTTCACAGGATACATGCGATAATTTTTTTAAGAAGCATTAACTGACCTTGGTGGTTCAGCCTGCCAATGCAGGAGTAGCAGGTTCGATCCCTGGGTCAGGAAGATCCCCCAGAGAAGGAAATGGCTACCCATTCCAGTTTTCTTGCCTAGAAATCTATTGGACAGAGGAGCCTGGCAGGCTACAGTCCATGAGTCGGCAAAAAGTGAGACACGACTTGGCAACTAAACAACAATGGCAAAGGGTACCATAAATAGCCCTCGAAAAATTGTTCCTCCAGATTAATCCTCTTCCTTGGATCTAAGAACTACACTTAGCAAGTCATTACCCAATTAGCATTTAGCCAACTAGTATTAACTTTGGCATTATTAACAGAGACGGGTCCTAACACACGTATCACTCAGGCCACTCAACAGGCAGAAACCACAGCATTTATGACAGAGGGAGTTTAAAATGAAGCACTGTTAGCTAGGCATAAAATTGTTAACTAGGTAACTGAAGGTGTCACAAGAGAACTAAAAGGTATCACGGAGGTAATAATCATAGAAAGCTGAGAGGAAGGTGAAAAGAGGTTGGAATTATCAAAGCTTAGAAACAGACCTGTTATGGGGAGGTGCTCTTGGCTCTTGTGGTATCACTGTTCAGTTCTGTCATTCAATCGTGTCCGATTCTTTGTGACCCCATGAACCGCAACATGCCAGGCCTCCCTGTCCATCACCAACTCCCGGAGTCTACCCAAACCCATGTTCATCGAGTCAGTGATGCCATCCAGCCATCTCATCCTCTGTCGTCCCCTTCTCCTCCTGCTCCCAATCTCTCCCAGAGTCAGGATCTTTTCCAATGAGTCAACTCTTCACATCAGGTGGCCAAAGTATTGGAGTTTCGGCTTCAGCATCAGCCCTTCCAATGAACACCCAGGACTGATCTCCTTTAGAATGGACTGGTTGGATCTCCTTGCAGTCCAAGGGACTCTCAAGAGTCTTCTCCAACACCACAGTTCAGAAGCATCAATTCTTCGGCGCTCAGCCTTCTTCACAGTCCAGCTCTCACATCCACACATGACCACAGGAAAAACCATAGCCTGGACATGGTATCACTGAGGGCCATGAAGAACTTGATTCTCTGAGTTGGAAAGACTACAAACCAGATTCAACTACTGCTACAGGAAAGTGTTCCTGCTGCCCAGGTGATGAAGCTTTGCTCTTTAATTGGGTAATGTTCACAGAAACTGGAAGATAGGGGGCCCAAAGGAAGCAAGCAAAGAAGAGTCCTTACTTTCCCATCCATCCTAGTAGGTTTTCTCTAGCGTCCTTTATTGGCAGAGCCTAACATGGAGCCCCGAGGAAGCAGGAAGGCTGTTAAGGAAGGCCCAGCTGCAGCTTCTCAAAGCCAACTAACTACAGAGGAATGACTTTGGAGCTGTAATAACTGGCAACCCAAATTCCCTCAGTGACGGTCCCTAGAATATTTTTTTAAATTTTCAAATCAATCATTAAACAAGTTTTTACCCACTTAACCCATGCAGTTGCCTTAGAACATCTAACATACTAACAACACGCATTAAACACTTGCTACATGCTAGACAGTGTAGTGATTTAGTTAATTTAATCTGCACTATTTCATTTAATCTCTGCAACACAAATTTCCCTCCCTTTCTTTCTCTTGCTGTCACTCTTGCTCTCTCCCTCTGTGTATGGTGTGTATGTATGTATGTGTGTGTGTGCGTGTGTGTGTGGAGAAAGACACATATACATATGGATATTTACAGAAAGTGAGAAGTAAGACACTTAATACTGAATAAAGAGAGAAAAATAAAAGTGCATGTGTTATTTGGATCAACTCTAGAGATCGAGTATAATACTCATTTCTAAACAAAATAAAACAAAACAAAATAACAATAAAAAAGGAAGCTGACAACACTAGGGGAGTTTAAATAGTTGCTCCAGTAGCCACTTGCAGATCTGACCCTCAACCCTGGTCTCTTAAGTACTCTCTATCTACACTACTATTCAAAGCCAGCAAGGGACACATCAGGTCTCTGTCTAAAAGGTCACTTCCCCAGTAGGGTGGTCAGTGATGTTCTGGGACACTGACACAAAAGCTCATTGTTCCCCAACACCGCAGTTACTGGGGTTCAGCAGGCTGGGAAAGCACCCAGATACTCTGTTTAGATGATGCCTGCTGTGCTCCTGCTAAAATCCATTCACTGTAGGGTCTCAATTACTTTTAATTACAATGAGCTACAACTTCAATTACATGTAGCACAGATATTCTTATATAATTCTTCCCTAAGGATACCACTTTAAACAGAGAGAAAGATTTGGAGAGATGGGATCAGCCAAGGTGGAAAGGCCATGAATAAAAGGGTAAAGAGGTGCAACTAATTTTCTAAGGAACATTCACCTGACATTTACAGTTCTTTAAAAATGCAATGAAAAATATAGCAAAACTGTGAGAAAATCTCCATAAGCATTCATTCAATGCATGTCTCAAATGGAAGTATTTATCTGGTGCCTATAATTTGCCAGACAGAGGTGAATTAGGTTTGGCCCTAGTCCTTAAGGAGCTTATAATCCAGTTGAGGGTAAAGCTTTCCTTGACTTCAATAACAGCTATCATTTACTGAGTAGAAACACCTGCCAGTCACTCATCCCAATGTCTAACATATGCTTGCGTACGTGCATGCTCACTCACTCAGCCATGTTTGACTCTTTGTGATCCCATGGACTGCAGCCTGCCAGGCCCCTCTGTCCATAGGACTTCTCAGAGAGAATACTGGAGTGGGTTGCCATTTCCTCCTCCAGGGGATCTTCCTGACACAGGGATCGAACCCATGTCTCCTGTGGCTTCTACGTTGGCAGGTGGATTCTTTACCACTGAGCCACCTGGAAGCCTAACATATGCTAACACACTGAATGTTCGCAATGGCACGTAGGAGATATTTTTAGTATGCATCTCCATTTTACAGACAAGGAAACTGAAGCACAGAAAATTTAAGCTATCAATACATTACCCAAGTCATATAGATAATAAATGGTGGAGGAACATTTAATGCCAGGCATTCTGACTCCAAACCCTCTGTGCTTATCTAGACCACACTAGCTCTTGTAAAAACAATAAAGAAATGCTAAATATCACTATTTATAAATGCTAAATATAGCACTATGTACACCTAAGGGATGGAGAGATATTCTAAATCAGGAGACTAGAGAAGGTTACATGGAGAACATAACATTTAGTGTGGGCTTGGATACTTTTTAAATAAGATGCATTTTATAGCAGAATTGCTGTCACTACCTGTTACCATAGATAATGATAACTCACATTTGTTTTTTATTTTATTTTTGCCTGATATTTTATTTTTTCAAAGATATATGTAATTTTGTTTTTATTAAAGGATAATTGCTTTACAGAATTTTGTTGTTTTCTGTCAAACCTCAGCACAAATCAGCCATAGGTATGCATACATCCCTTTCCTTTTGAACCACCCTCCCATCTCCCTCCCCATCCTGCCCCTCTAGGTTGATACAGGGCCCCTATTTGAGCTTACTGAGCCATACAGCAAATTCCCATTGGCTATATATTTTATATGGTAATGTAAGTTTCCATGTTACTCTTTCCATACATCTCACCCTCTCCTCTCCTTTCCCCATGCCCATAAGTCTATACTCTATGTCTGTTTCTGATAATGGTAACTCATATTTATTGAATGTTCACTATTTGTTAGACAGTAGCTATTCAAGGCATAACTATCCAAAAATGGGGCAGTGGGAAACTATAAAAATCAGCCATATTGAGTACAACCTGGAAGAAAATTGAAGATAATTACTGTGAGTTTCCAAAATCAGATAGTGAAGTTTTAGAACTAATCATTTTATACTGGATTTTAGATATTAAAATAAAGGGCTTGAAATTCTGATACTACAAGTCAGAAATGCTGACTCTTCAGTTCAGTTCAGTTCAGTCACTCAGTCATGTTCCACTCTTTGCAGCCCCATGAATTGCAACACGCCAGGCCTCCCTGTTCATCACCAACTCCCGGAGTTCACTGAGACTCAGGTCCATCGAGTCAGTGATGCCATCCAGCCATCTCATCCTCTGTCATCCCCTTCTCCTCCTGCCCCCAATCCCTCCCAGCATCAGAGTCTTTACCAATGAGTCAACTCTTCGCATGAGGTGGTCAAAATACTGGAGTTTCAGCCTTAGCATCATTCCTTCCAAAGAAATCCCAGGGCTGATCTCCTTCAGAATGGACTGGTTGGATCTCCTTGCAGTCCAAGGGACTCTCAAGAGTCTTCTCAAACACCACAGTTCAAAAGCATCAATTCTTTGGTGCTCAGCTTTCTTCACAGTCCAACTCTCACATCTATACATGACCACTGGAAAAACCAGAGCCTTGACTAGATGGACCTTTGTTGGCAAAGTAATGTCTCTCCTTTTTAATATGCAATCTAGGTTGGTCATAACTTTTCTTCCAAGGAGTAAGCATCTTTCAATTTCATGACTACAATCACCATCTGCAGGGATTTTGGAGCCCAAAAAGATAAAGTCTGACACTGTTTCCACTGTTTCCCCATCTATTTGCCATGAAGTGATGGGACCAGATGCCATGATCTTCGTTTTCTGAATGTTGAGCTTTAAGCCAACCTTTTCACTCTCTACTTTCTCTTTCATCAAGAGGCTCTTTAGTTCCTCTTCATTTTCCGCCATAAGGGTGGTGTCATCTGCATATCTGAGGTTATTGATATTTCTCCCGAAAATCTTGATTCCAGCTTGTGCTTCTTCCAGCCCAGCGTTTCTCATGATGTACTCTGCATATAAGTTAAATAAGCAGGGTGACAATGTACAGCCTTGATGTACTCCTTTTCCTGTTTGGAACCAGTCTGTTGTTCCATGCCCAGTTCTACCTGTTGCTCCCTTACCTGCATACAGGTTTCTCAAGAGGCAGGTCAGGTGGTCTGGTATTCCCATGTCTTTTTTTCCACAGTTTATTGTGATCCACACTGTCAAAGGCTTTGGCATAGTCAATAAAGCAAAAATAGATGTTTTTCTGGAACTCTCTTGCTTTTTCCATGATCCAGTGGATGTTGGCAATTTGATCTCTGGTTCCTCTGCCTTTGCTAAATCCAGCTTGAACATCTGGAAGTTCACAGTTCACATATTGCTGAAGCCTGGCTTGGAGAATTTTGAGCATTACTTTACTAGCGTGTGAGATGAGTGCAATTGTGCTGTAGTTTGAGCATTCTTTGGCATTGCCTTTCTTTGGGATTGGAATGAAAACTGACCTTTTCCAGTCTTGTGGCCACTGCTGAGTTTTCCAAATTTGCTGGCATATTGAGTACAGCACTTTCATAGCATCATCTTTTAGGATTTGAAATAGCTCAACTGGAATTCCATCACCTCCACTAGCTTTGTAGTGATGCTCTCTAAGACCCATTTGACTTCACATTCCAGGATGTCTGGCTCTAGGTGAGTGATCACACCATCATGATTGTCTTGGTCATGAAGATCTTTTTTGTACAGTTCTTCTATGTATTCTTGCCACCTCATCTTAATATCTTCTGCTTCTGTTAGGTCCATACCATTTCTGTCCTTTATCAAGGCCATATTTGCATGAAATGTTCCCTTGGTATCTCTAATTTTCTTGAAGAGATCTCTAGTCTTCCCCATTCTGTTGTTTTCCTCTATTTCTTTGCATTGATCGCTGAGGAAGGCTTTCTTATCTCTTCTTGCTATTCTTTGGAATTCTGCATTCAGATGCTTATATCTTTCCTTTTCTCCTTTGCTTTTTGCTTCTCTTCTTTTCACAGTTATTTGTAAGACCTCCCTAGACAGCCATTTTGCTTTTTTGCATTTCTTTTCCATGGGGATGGTCTTGATCCCTGTCTCCTGTACAGTGTCACGAACCTCATTCCATAGTTCATCAGGCACTCTATCAGATCTAGGCTCTTAAATCTATTTCTCAATTCCACTGTATAATCATAAGGGATTTGATTTAGGTCATACCTGAATGGTCTAGGGTCAGGGGCAGCGACCAAGAGGAGTAACCTGACGTCCAAGGGCATTGGAACCCCACACCCAAGATCAAGGGCAGCAGCCGAGAGGAGCAACCCCACGTTCAAGGAGCGGTGGCTGCGTGGGCGCAGGAGGGCCTAGAGGAACTATCCCACATTGAAGATCAGGAAGGGCAGAGGTGAGGAGAGACCCCTCGTTCAAGGTAAGGAGCAATGGCTGTGCTTTGCTGGAGCAGCCGTGAAGACATACCCCACACCCAAGATAAGAGAAACCCAAGTAAGACGGTAGGTGTTGCAAGAGGGCATCAGAGGGCAAACACACTGAAACCATACTCACAGAAAACTAGTCAATCTAATCACACTAGGACCACAGCCTTGTCTAACTCAGTGAAACTAAGCCATGCCCGTGGGGCAACCCAAGATGGGCGGGTCATGGTGGAGAGATCTGACAGAATGTGGTCCACTGGAGAAGGGAATGGCAAACCACTTCAGTATTCTTGCCTTGAGAACCCCATGAACAGTATGAAAAGGCAAAATGATAAGGATGCTGAAAGAGGAACTCCTTAGGTGGGTGTGTGCCCAATATGCTACTGGAGATCAGTGGAGAAATAACTCCAGAAAGAATGAAGGGATGGAGCCAAAGCAAAAACAATACCCAGTTGTGGATGTGATGGGTGATAGAAGCAAGGTCCAATGCGGTAAAGAGCAATATTGCATAGGAACCTGGAATGTCAGGTCTATGAATCAAGGCAAATTGGAAGTGGTCAAACAGGAGATGGCAAGAGTGAAGGTGGACATTCCAGGAATCAGTGAACTAAAATGGACTGGAATGGGTGAATTTAACTCAAATGACCATTATATCTACTACTGTGGGCAGGAATCCCTCGGAAGAAATGAAGTAGCCATCATGGTCAACAAAAGAGTCCGAAATGCAGTACTTGGATGCAATCTCAAATATGACAGAATGATCTCTGTTCATTGCTAAGGCAAACCATTTAATATCACAGTAATCCAAGTCTATGCCCCAACCAGTAACACTGAAGAAGTTGAAGTTGGACAGTTGAAGTTGGTCTACAAGACCTTTTAGAACTAACACCCAAAAAAGATGTCCTTTTCATTATAGGGGACTGGAATGCAAAAGTAGGAAGTTAAGAAACACCTGGAGTAACAAGCAAATTTGGCCTTGGAGTACAGAAAGAAGCAGGGCAAAGGTTAATAGAGTTTTGCCAAGAGAACGTGCTGGTCATAGCAAACACCCTCTTCCAACAACACAAGAGAAGACTCTACACATGGAAATCACCAGATGGTCAACACCGAAATCAGATTGATTATATTCTTTGCAGCCAAAGATGGAGAAGCTGTATGCAGTCAGCAAAATCAAGACCAGGAGCTGACTGTGGCTCAGATCATGAGCTCCTTATTGCCAAATTCAGACATAAATTGAAGAAAGTAGGGAAAACCACTAGACCCTTCAGACTCTTCAGTTAATCCTAATTTAAGAAAGTTGCTTTTTCATTAAAAAGAAGTAGAGTGCAGTAGATAGAGTTTGGAGGTAGGCAGACTTTGCTTTGAAACTCCTGTCTTGTATGATGAGGTTATCAAGTGTCTTGATCTCTCTGGACCTCAGTTTCCTCGTCTGCAAAATGAAGCCAATGCCTTTTTTAGAGTAAATGTTCTTGGCACCAAAGATAGCACAGAGAACTGGGTAAACTTACCACCCAACAGAAGCTAGATTAATACCCTCAGTGAAAAAATCATGACGATTATCAGAAATTCACAAATACAGAACACTTCATTCAGAGTCCTGAATTTCTCCATTCATGTTTCTAAAGCTATCCACTTCTTATGCATAGTTTCACATACAAATGGTCTACCTGTCTAAGTTTCAGTACAGTTCTATTTGTTATATGAAGAGCAACTTTTGCACTAGCTGGAGCATTTAGTACAATCTGTTCTCGAATCACTCTTATTTCTATACAAATCACATGGTGGACATGTTGCTGTTTAAAAAGAAATCACAGCTGAATTCAATTGCAATATGTGAACCGTGAACTTCCTGATGTTCAAGCTGGTTTTAGAAAAGGCAGAGGAACCAGAGATCAAATTGCCAAAATCTGCTGGACCTTGGAAAAAGCAAGAAAGTTCCAGAAAAACATCTATTTCTGCTTTATTGACTATGCCAAAGCCTTTGACTGTGTGGATCACAATAAACTGTGGAAAATTCTGAAAGAGATGGGAATACCAGACCACCTGATCTGCCTCTTGAGAAATTTGTATGCAGCTCAGGAAGCAACAGTTAGAACTGGACATAGAACAACAGACTGGTTCCAAATAGGAAAAGGAGTACGTCAAGGCTGTATATTGTCACCTTGTTTATTTAACTTCTATGCAGAGTTCATCATGAGAAACTCTGGACTGGAAGAAACACAAGTTGGAATCAAGATTGTTGGGAGAAATATCAACAACCTCAGATATGCAGATGACACCACCCTTATGGCAGAAAGTGAAGAGGAACTAAAAAGCCTCTTGATGAAAGTGAAAGAGGAGAGTGAAAAAGTTGGCTTAAAGCTCAACATTCAGAAAACAAAGATCATGGCATCTGGTCCCATCACATCATGGGAAATAGATGGGGAAACAGTGGAAAGAGTGCCAGACTTTATTTTTCTGGGCTCCAAAATCACTACAGATGATGACTGTAGCCATGAAATTAAAAGACGCTTACTCCTTGGAAGGAGTTATGACCAACCTAGATAGCATATTCAAAAGCAGAGATATTACTTTGCCAACAAAGGTTCATCTAGTCAAGGCTTTCGTTTTTCCTGTGGTCATGTATGGATGTGAGAGCTGGACTGTGAAGAAGGCTGAGTGCCGAAGAATTGATGCTTTTTGAACTGTGGTGTTTGAGAAGACTCTTGAGAGTCCCTTGGACTGTAAGGAGATCCAACCAGTCCATTCTGAAGGAGATCAGCCCTGGGATTTCTTTGGAAGGAATGATGCTAAAGCTGAAACTCCAATACTTTGGCCACCTCATACGAAGAGTTGACTCATTGGAGAAGACTCTGATGCTGGGAGGGATTGGGGGGCAAGAGGAGAAGGGGATGACAGAGCATGAGATGGCTGGATGGCATCACTGACTCGATGGACCTGAGTCTCAGTGAACTCTGGAAGTTTGTGATGGACAGGGAGGCCTGTCATGCTGCAATTCATGGAGTCGCAAAGAGTCGGACATGACTGAGGGACTGATCTGATCTGATCTGATTCCTTAATATCTCTACAATTTCCATTTTCTAGCTAAAATTTTTCTTCTTATATATATATTTTTCCCAATAAAGAAACAAAGTTTTATTACTTGAAAATAGTGATACCACCTGGAAGGAAAATTGAGAAGGTGGCAAATAGCTGGACTCACTAACAAACACAGAGGAGGCAGTGGCAACCCACTCCAGTTCTCTTGCCTGGAAAATCCCATGGACGGAGGAACCTGGTAGGCTGCAGTCCATGGCCTCGTGAAGAGTTGAACATGACTGAGTGACTTCACTTTTCATGCATTGGAGAAGGAAATGGCAACCCACTCCAGTGTTCTTGCCTGGAGAATCCCAGGGACAGGGGAGCCTGGTGGGCTGCTGTCTCTGTGGTTGCACAGAGTTGGACACAACTGAAGTGACTTAGCAGCAGCAGCAGCAGCACTAACAAACAAACTAAGAAACATTCTATACAAGGGCTGAAACCTAGATGCTGACCTAGAGAAAACTACACATTATCTCAGATCATCAGCTTCTGAGGGCTGCTAAGCAGTTAATGACATTGTGAATATCGAAGTCTCCTGCTAGGCTTTTGACTGTGTTTAGCAAAACATTAGTACTGTGATATACTCTGAAAAGCTTGCCTATAGTGAAATAAGCTTAGCAATATAGACTTCTTGATAATTCACTGGGCACACAGGCATATTAAATTCTCTGAAGTCCTACAGTCAAGAAATCTATTTAACACTGCATAAGTCAGAATATCCCAAACCTATCTGACTACAGAAGACTTTTAAAATATTTTTCTTAGACATATCATCCTGTACCATTGATATTTCTTGTGGTATCTCATCTAAACAATAAACATATCACCCACCGCCCAAAATCACAAAACTGTCTGTACCAGCATAACATGCAGAATTTGAAAAAAGTTTAATTCCTTCTTCCAACAAATATTTACTAATAATCAACAGCGTGTAAAGAAATGTGTATTCATGTGGTTCAGTCTAAGCATAATCTACTCTTTGTTCTCAGAATCAACACTTAAGGAGTCCAGTGACGGAGCTTTTGAGAGAGCATCATACAACTTTTTATGAGGAAATAGAAGTGCATATGATTTTGATTCCCAGTGAGGTGAACATCATGGTGAGGTGGTGAATATCATCCTAGGCGAACATGGTGACATCATCCTAGACGTTCCATGGAGTTTATTTTTCTAATTGTTCTAGTGGTAGCTGTTATTATCCCCAAAGCCATTTCTCACACACAATACTGGAGATGTCTAGGACTTCGGAATGAATGAAACATTTTCTTCATCAGAATAGTTCGTTCAATAAATCTTGAGAAAGACTTTCTACTGCACCACTCAAATGTGACACGCATCCTTTATCTGTTCTGCTTTTCAAGATGAAAGCAGCTTGTTGATTATGTGCATCTGTTACTTCTAATGACTCTACCTCGGAGGGATGTGCCCTATTTTTCATCGCCAATCCTCTTCCGTCATACTTTCTGTCTCCACTGACTTAGACTTTCATGTGTTTTTTGTTTTTTTCATTTTCCCCCTCTGATGTTTTACTAGTTTCTCTCCTGTGATGCGTCTTTGAGGTCTTCTGCGTAGTGTAGCCATGTTTCCAGTCTTGAATATACTTAAACATTTCATTCAGTAATCAGATTCCCAAAATTGAATACCATTTTTACAAACACTTACAGTTTGAATTAGGTGACATAATCAATGTTACCTGCTGCATGAATTCTAAACTCATTCTTAAAATGTTTAAAAAATACATACTATAAAATTATATCATTCTTTTAAGTTTACTACTTAGCCCACCACTAGTTATTATCATACATAAATTAACAGGTCTCACTTTACTATGGTATTTTCTAGATGTTTACACAAAAAGAAATGCAAGATGGAACTTAGGAAAACATAAAACAAAGATAATCATACCATAAATATAGACTAGCTATATCCAGGAGAAGGCAATGGCACCCCACTCCAGTACTCTTGCCTGGCAAATCCCATGGATGGAGGAGCCTGGTGGGCTGCAGTCCATGGGGTCGCTAAGAGTCGGACATGACTGAGCGACTTCACTTTCACTTTTCACTTTCATGCACTGGAGAAGGAAATGGCAACCCACTCCAGTGTTCTTGCCTGGAGAATCCCAGGGACGGGGGAGCCTGGTGGGCTGCCATCTCTGGGGTTGCACAGAGTTGGACACGACTTAAGTGACTTAGCAGCAGCAGCAGCAGCTGTACCCAGCATAATATAAAGTTATTAATAAGTGCTGATGTTTACTATTACAAAACAAGCCTTGTACTAAGCATTTGATATATCATATCTCATTTAATCCCCACAGCAATGTATTATGCAGGTACCACTATTGTATGTTTTTACAGTTAAGAGAACTGAAACACAGAAGAGCTGAATAACTGGATCAAGGTCACACTGACGTGAAACACAGAGCCAGTTCTCAAACTCGATCTCTGACTTCAGAGCTCTCCCTCTTCTTAAACACAGTGTTTCCCTTTGCTGACTCTAGCAAATGCCAATCTACTCTATGCATGCTGTATGTATCAAGGGGGAAAGAATAGATTTAGAAGAGAATATGGCAACTAGGGGAGAAGAGAAGATTTAGGAAAAGAGTTAGGTGAGAATTTAGGAAAGGAATTGGGTTGATAATTTGGGAAATCAGATAAGCCTTTTTCACAACTTTAAAATTCCAAACCAGCATGCAAGGCCTGGAAAACTCATGGTTCCCACCTGTTAAATGGAACTGCTATTCCTTCATCACTTATAATCAATATAAAGTGCCATGAGTATTAACAGAAATTCAAAAAATTGAGAGGAAGCCCATTTGAAGTGTCTTTCCTATGTGATCAGATCAGATCAGATCAGTTGCTCAGTCGAGTCAAACTCTTTGCGACTCCATGAATCACAGCACGCCAGGCCTCCCTGTCCATCACCAACTCCCGGAGGTCACTCAGACTCACATTCATTGAGTCAGTGATGCCATCCAGCCATCTCATCCTCTGTTGTCCCCTTCTCCTCTTGCCCTCAATCCCTCCCAGCATCAGAGTCTTTTCCAATGAGTCAACTCTTCGCAAGAGGTGGCCAAAGTACTGGAGTTTCAGCTTTAGCATCATTCCTTCCAAAGAAATCCCAGGGCTAATCTCCTTCAGAATGGACTGGTTGGATCTCCTTGCAGTCCAAGGGACTCTCAAGAGTCTTCTCCAACACCACAGTTCAAAAGTATTGATTCTTGGGCGCTCAGCCTTCTTCACAGTCCAGCTCTCACATCCATACATGACCACTGGAAAAACCATAGCCTTGACTAGATGGACCTTTGTTGGCAAAGTAATGTCTCTGCTTTTCAATATGCTATCTAGGTTGGTCATAACTTTCCTTCCAAGGAGTAAGCATCTTTTAATTTCATGGCTGCAGTCACCATCTGCAGTGATTTTGGAGCCCAGAAAAATAAAGTCTGACACTGTTTCCACTGTTTCCCCACCTATTTCCCATGAAGTGATGGAACCAGATGTCATGATTTTCGTTTTCTGAATGTTGAGCTTTAAGCCAACCTTTTCACTCTCCACTTTCACTTTCATCAAGAGGCTTTTTAGTTCCTCTTCACTTTCTGCCATAAGGGTGGTGTCATCTGCATATCTGAGGTTATTGATATTTCTCCTGGTGATGCACAGCATTAAATACTATCACAGAATTATTTGGGAAAATGGTTCTCTTTTCTTTAATTCAGCAAGAAAACCTTCCACTGTGGAATGTTAACTTTCTGGAGAAAAAGGTCACAGTGTTAAATAGAAAAAAAAAAGGGGGGGGGGGGGTTCCACCCTGGAACAGTACAAATGTTTGGGATAAAAAATACTAATTCAATTCACCAGCGTTCTAACTCAGCTTGCAGAGAATTCAAAACAAGATTAGAAAAGAGAAGGTAATTTGTCACTCAAGGGAGGGGAGACTGTCTTTGACATTGAATTATGGGGTACGGACTTTGCATGTGAAATCCTCCTGCATAACAGTCTCGGCCAGATCCCAGACTGAAGAGTTTTCTGACGATGAAAACAGTTCTAAAAAATAATGAATGCCTTTGGTCTGGACACACCTCTCCTATTCAACCCAGTTCCCTAACACTCCCTTAGCACCCAATTTTCTCCCACAAGCTGCTCTTTGCATTTTTCTCCACCATCTGTGTTTAGGAAACTCTTCACACTTTGAATTACTTATACCTTTGTACTTGACCATTCTTTTAAGACCACCACTGTCTAACCACCATCCCTCTCTTCTGAACGTCCAAAGCAACAACATCCCATATCTTATAATTAAGTACTGAACAATTATAAAGTCATTTATTGCTTCACTGTGGTTATATTTATGTAAGGTCTCTCTGAAATTAGCCTTAAATTCACTGAATCCACTTGCCACATTTTATGATACTGAATCTCTCATGAAATACATAATGGGCACTCAAGAATTTAATTGATTAAAAATAGTGGTGGGATCATAAGGCAATGCTCTGAAGGTGGTAACATCTCTGACAAAATATAGAATTGTCACCATTCTTGGGAGGTGTTCCACAGGTACTCTAACATAGATCCGATTAGTAACTGGGTCACATGTTAAGTAAACAAGAGCTATGTATTTTTCAAATAACTATACATCTTTTAAATATTTTAAATAGCCCCATTCTATAATGTTGGCTTGAGTGGAGGGTTGGCTTTGTGTGCTCCTTCAGCCGATCATAGCATTTATTCCTGCAGGAGACACCAAGCAAGTGAACAATCACCATTTGCTCCAATAACCACCATTATCAAAGACCTGCTGCTTTATCTTACAGAACAAGGGAAGAAAAAGGAAAGAGAAAGTTTGCTGGATGCTGGGATGTCAGCTAATTAACCCTCTAAAAATATTTGAGCCCCAATTCTGGAACATGGATAACAAAAATTTGAGGCAAGAGAATCTCCAGAGACAAACCAGGAAGATTCTGTGTAAGAAACTCATTGTCTCTGATTAGAATCCTTGGTGGAGTGATGACTCGTTGGAATTTAACACAGATGCCACGAAAATCTCACCAAAGAGAGAACTCTGAGCTGACACAAAACCCGGATTTACTGGCTAATAATGGAGGTCTTGGACAGACCCCAGCTTCTGCCTTTGGCGGGCAAACAATTTTCCTCATGAGCTGCTCCCATCTAAAAGATTAATAAAATAAAATGTATGATAAAAACAAAGAAAGATTTAGCTCTCAAATTGTAATATAATTATGCTCATGCAATCCAAATAATTCTCACCAGCCTGAAATTCCTCAGAGACCCAACTGAATATATTACAAACCCGCTGGTCATAAAGCCCATGTTTCCCAGCAATAAAATTGCCGCAATAAACATTTGGATTCTTTTCCATTTTTAGAACTATTTTGAACAACCTGCCTCTAATGTATTTTATTAGCACCCTCCAAGTCTTCCAATGAATGACAAAACCCCCAGTGCTTTTTCTGAGTGGCTGCCACTAAACAATAATGTTGTTTTCAGTGTGTAGTCATCCGGCTGCCAAGAGAGGGCTTTCTGCTAAGTTCCCTGGCACTAAATCTCTCCCTGAGATACATTCTGCAATCTGCAGGCAACCAGTGAAATGAGATGATCTCCCTTGAACTCATGTCACTCTAGCATTAGCCAGAAGGGATTCTGAACATCAATCGTGCCTCCAATTTAAAGGCAACTTACTTCCTTAAATTAAATTTTTAAAAAAATCATACACTCTTTGACAACCGCGATTCCATCTCCAAGGCCCTGTGTTGTCATTCGGTCACTAAGTTATGTCTGACTCTTTGCGACCTCCATGAACTGCAGCATGCCAGGCTTCCCTGTCCTTCAGTATCTCCCTGAGTGCTCTAGTAAAAACATAGTTCTTGGTATGATCTGCTCCTTGGTAATCAACCAGGGTAACATTTTATAAAGAGCTTTGCATGTGAAGGAGCTTCTCTAATCAAAACATGAAGAAGGTATCACACTTCCGGCAGAAACACTTCAAACACAGAGACCTAAAAGTTGGCCCATTGTTATGACAATTAGAAAAGCAAATTTTAGCAAGTTTTACTCTTTATTCATCTTTAAAACTCAATTGTTGAAACAATAAAAGTAATATACAATATCCTAAATTAATTATAGTCTATCTGAATGCCTTAAACATTATATTTAAAATAAGACTTTTGGACTCTAGGACCGGGAGAGGGTGGGATGATTGGGGAGAATAGCATTGAAATATGTATAATATCATATCTGAAACGAGTCGTCAGTCCAGGTATGATGCCCGATAACAGATGCCTGGGGCTGGAGCACTGGGACGACCTGGAGGGATGGTGTGGGGAGCGGGGGAGGGAGGGGGGTTTCAGGATGGGGAACACGTGTATACTGGTGGCGGATCCATCTTGATGTATAGTAAAAGCAATACAATATTGTAAAGTTAAGCAAAATAAAAAAAAAATAATAAAAATAAAACTAAAAAAAATAAAATAAAATAAGAGATTATAGAAAATTCAAAAGGCACTATTGGTCCCCAGGGTGCTATTCTACATTAGAACCTTCTCTCTATTCCTCCATCTGTTTTTCCTGATCATAGCTGATATAGTCCTGAGGAAACAGGGTGTTACATGCATTACACTATTGATAAGTCTCACAATCATATTAAGAACTATTATTGATATCCTCATTTTATAACTGAATCCACTGAGGTTCAGAGAGGTTGTCAACTTGGTCACAAAGCTAGTAAGTACTGTAGACACAACTCAGTTTCAAGTCTGTCTTATTCCAGAACCTGCAGGCCTGTGCTGTGCTTAGTCACTCAGTCGTGTCCAACTCTATGACCCCATGGGCTGTAGCCTTCCAGGCTTCTCTGTCCATGGGGATTCTCCTGGCAAGAATACTGGAGTGGGTTGCCATGCCCTCCTCCAGGGGGTCTTACAAACCTATTGATCAAACCCAGGTCTCCTGCATTGTGGGTGGGTTCTTTACCATCTGAACCACAAGGGAAGCCCAAGAATACTGGAGAGGGTAGCCTATCCCTTTTCCAGGGGATCTTCCTGACCCAGGAATCAAACCATGGTGTCCTGCATTGCAGATGGATTCTTTACCAGCTGAGCTATCAGAGAAGCCACCCTTAAACTACCTTTTTAATCTTTTCCTTTCTGTTCTACAGGAGGCCAATCATTTTTTTTTAATGTTATTATTGAAGTGTATTTGTATATGTATGTACATTCTTCTTCTTAATATTCTTTTTCACTATGGTTTATTGCAGGATATTGGATAGAGTTCCCTGTACTATACAGCAGGACCTTTTCTATACACAACAGTTTGTCTTTGCTAATACCAAAGTTCCAGTTCATCCCCCCTCCACCTTGGCAACAATAAGTCTGTTCTTTATGTCTGTTAATCTATTTCATAGATGGTTCATTTGCATCATATGTTAGATTCCAAATATACGTGATATCATATAGTGTTTGTCTTTCTCTTTCTGACTCACTTGGTATGATAATCTCTAGGTCCATGTTGCAGCAAATGGCATCATTTCATTCTTTTTTATGACTAATATTCCAATGTATATAGGAACCACATGTTCTTTATCCCTTCATCTGTTGACGGACATTTAAGTTGTTTCCATGTTTCGGCTATTGTGACTAGTGCTGCTATGAATATATGAGGTATGTGTGTGTGTTTGAATTATAGTTGTGTTGCAGGAGGTCAATCTCATCATAGCTTGATTACTCAGTGGATCATGCTAAAGTAAGAAAACATCTCCTGAAACAAGTCTCAGAACACCAAGTCACAGGCTGACCCAAAATAAGATGTCTAAGAAGAATATCATTTCTAAGAATTGTATTTCTTCACAGGGAATTTTGTTTAATTCACTTAAATAAAGAGAACTGACTTGATTGCCTTTTATATACGATGTGAACAGAGTGTGAATGCTGGGACATGCTGAGCACTGTACCGTACCACTCTATCACTTACCCACAAAATTTGCCACGTTGAGAATGGTTCTCAACTACTGCTTCCCAAGTCAGCCTCCTGTAGGTGAAAGACTTGAGTTCCTTTCAGCATTGTTTTCTCCTCTATGCATTTTATAACCACTGCATCCTATCGTATTCAGAAAAGCTAATCATATTTTATGTAGTTCCTGCTTAGGCTATCATTCAGTCTATTTCTTGATGTAGCAGGTTTTTAGAGCTCATAAATACATGAAGATACAAAAAGGAAAAAAAACAACGTATAATGGAGAGAAACAATAAAAAGCAGTAACATTAATAACATCAATGAAAAAACAAAACAAGAGCTACTCAGTAATCACTGGTCCCATCTGTGGCTGCGATAGAGAAGAATCCACAAAGCAAACCATTGTTGTAAGCTACCTGGACCAATGGGGAAGTGCTGGAAAAATCCTCTCATCATCTTTCAACTCACACAAATACAATATACCTGATTGTGTTTCTATGTCTGTGAAGAAAATAACCTGTTTAAAACTGATAAAAAGAGATTCCTCCAAAGAGACAGCATCACTTTCCATTTGGCATGTTTGAAGCAGCAGAGCTACTTGTAATTGTATAATTTGTTATGGAATTGCACAGTTTTCCTTCACATTCATTTCAGGGTTCATTTGCTTTTTAAGCACACCTACACGTCCACAAACCCTCAGAGCAAAAAGTTGCCTGTTGTCAGAGCGTGATTTCCCAGCTCTCACAACAGGACTGTCTCTGCCCTCAAGGGCTCTGAGGCGGAAATGAAATAGCCTTATGTGCTCGTAACTTAACTTTCACAGTTCTCTTAAAGATGAGCTTATTTTAATTTATTTCACTTTTAAACATTGTTAGCTAAGCTTTCAGAGAAGGCAATGGCACCCCACTCCAGTACTCTTGCCTGGAAAATCCCATGGATGGAGAAGTCTGGTAGGCTGTAGTCCATGGGGTCACTAAGAGTAGGACACAATTGAACAACTTCACTTTCACTTTTTCACTTTCATGTATTGGAGAAGGAAATGACAACCCACTCCAGTGTTCTTGCCTGGAGAATCCCAGGGACGGGGGAACCTGGTGGGCTGCAGTCTATGGGGTCGCGCAGAGTCGGACACGACTGAAGCGACTTAGCAGCAGCAGCAGCTAAGCTTTAATTGTTTTTTAATTTAGATACTGTTTTGTTCAAAGGTGAATAGTTTACTTTCTTTACTACAGAGATAAATACTTTTTATTCTTATTATTACATAAGATCTTTAAAATCCAAGAGCTGGATTACCTGATGTGAGAAGGGATCCATGAAAGTTAGATGCTTCCATATTTGAAAAGGTTTGGAATTATTACAGGTAAGGCTCAGCCGCACACCATTGAGGGAAACTTGGGATTTTGGTGAGCATATGTGAAGAGAAGAATACCTAAGTCTAAAGCAACATCTTACCATGTAAAATTTCTGAGGACTATCAATCATATAACTCATAAACTTCAAATATAAATCATTCAATAGATACTGTGAATTTATCTAAAAAGAATACAGTGTCCAAATTATTTGGAGCTCCACTCTATTCCATCTCCTAAAAAACAGCAGAATCATGGTTCCTGAGGTCATGCAAATTTTCTAAAGCACAGCTTCTAAAATCACGTGCTCATCAGTTCAGTTCAGTTCAGTTACTCAGTCGTGTCTGACTCTGCGACCCCATGAACTGCAGCACATCAAGCCTCCCTGTCCATCACCAACTCCCAGTGTTCACTCAAACTCACATCCATCCAGTTGGTGATGCCATCCAGCCATCTCATACTCTGTCCTCCCCTTCTCCTCCTGCCCCCAATCCCTCTTTTCCAATGAGTCAACTCTTCGCATGAGGTGGCCAAAGTACTAGAGTTTCAGCTTTAGCATATCTCAATACAATATCAGGTCTTGATGAAAGGTTAGAGAAGCATGATTGCCCCCCAAACCTCTGTTTTATTAAAGAGATCTCAAGGTCCAGGTACATAAAATCTTAGGGACACAAGAGGGAAGTCCTTTAACTTATTCACATTTGAAGAAATGGAGAGAGAAAGAGAGACAGAGAAAGAAACAGAGATGTCATTCCAGATGGCTTCTGAGTAAGCTTTTCTAAACCATCATATCTCAAAAATTCTGAAAACTACATTGTGTGCTTTTAGGAAAGCTGGATTTGTGCTCACCCATTTAAACTCAACCAAATAAAGCTGGCTAGAACATCAACATATAACTGACTTGACTCAACACGGGTCTCCTCAGATGAGAGTGAATTCTTATGCAGAATTTAATGTTTCACCTGCTGCAAATAAACATAAAATCTACTTCCAAAAACACAGAAACATGATAAAGGCTCACTTTATAGATTGTCCTTTATGGACAACTCACAGAGTGCTTTATTTTGATGAAACTCTTAAATAATGTATTTAGTATCAAGGAGTGTCCTAATTATTGGAGAAGGAAATGGCAACACACTCCAGTGTTCTTGCCTGGAGAATCCCAGGGACGGGGAGCCTGGTGGGCTGCCATCTCTGGGGTTGCACAAGGTCGGACACGACTGAAGCAACTTAGCAGCAGCGGCAGCAGCAGCAGTATCCTAATTAGAGACCACAATAAAGGAGGCACACCACAACTGTGGGGAAATGTGAGAGAAAAAAAAATGCCAGGATCTCTTTTGAAGAGAAATAGGGCAAGTAAATCAGGTTCCCAAGAGCATCTGCTCCATTTCCCAGCTCAGAAAAGACAGAAGTTTGGTGACACCCAGATGTATGTTACACGCTGAAGGTCCTACACGTTTAAAGATACTACTTGGCTGAACACTGGGGAAGTATAAACAATCCTTTAGAACAGCAGTACACTTTTTTTCTCAGGAGAAGTTGACAATGAGTATTTTGTATTATGCTGAGGCAATTGCATTACAGACACTAGCTCTACATTTTACAATCACTCACAAAGCAATTGGAATTTGACAATAAAAGAAACCAAGGCCTTTCCCCCATTACCAAACAAATTTCTAAGCCGTATTGTTCAAAAGGAGAATGTGACTGAATAAAGAACTCTAAAGCCTGGAAGTGACTTTGAGTTTAAAGCACTTCCACAGATGCTGTCAAAATACAGATTTCCAAAGCTTGTTTTCACAGTGTAGAGAATTCAGGGACTGGAGAAGTATCTGAGGACTCTCAGATAAGCATGATACCTAGAGTGTTCATTGCTTTCTAGAGACATATCATTATTTAAGAGTTTCACAATTCACACAGAAGTCCTTATCCACAGTATATTAAGGTAAAACCTAGCCAAGACCACAAAAAGTCCAAGTTGTGAATATACAGATGCAAAATTAATCCACTATCAAATCTCCAGTGTGAACAGATGAGACACTGAGTGACACAGATGGATTATTTTGGTGGAGTGGGGATGTCTAAACTCTAAGAGATTAGAGTTTTTAATAAACAAGAGAAGTTAATATTTAACAGCTTAAAATATTGAGATATTTTGAAACATCTATCCTAGGTCTTATATCTCTTCAAATAATAAATTTATCAAGCTATAAATAGTATGTCAGAGTGGAAACATCATGAATTAGAAGTGAGGTAGATGTAAATTAAACATTTTGAAGGTGTCACATAGCAGTGTGATTGTGAGTAAACTAACCAAACTCTTGTTTGTTTATTTGTTTTCCTTTATCAAAGTTTAAAAAAAATTAAAAAGCTGTGGAAATAATATGTATATCATTGTTTTTGGGTAGACTAAGTGATCTAAAGCATGGCTTTGAAATAGAGAGCTCTGTTACATGACACTATTTAATTCCACCTAGACATACTAGCAGAGATATAAACAACACTGGACCAAGAGGTACAGAATCTAGATTTCATTTTTATTGCCCTGTGATTCCTGTCTTTTAACTTTGTGAGTCTCAGTCTCATTCTTGGTAAGGATACATACGTGTCCTGAATAAAATTCAAGAAACCCACTGCATTTAACCTCCCACCAGGTAGCTTGCTGGCCCCTCAAATTTAGAGCATTATCAGCAGATTAGGGTGATTCCCTCTGCTGATAATGCTCTAAATTTGAGGGGCCAGCAATGCAAAGAAATAGGGGAAAACAACTGAATGGGAAAGACTAGAGATCTCTTCAAGAAAATTAGAGATACCAAGGGAACATTTCATGCAAATATGGCCTTGATAAAGGACAGAAATGGTATGGACCTAACAGAAGCAGAAGATATTAAGATGAGGTGGCAAGAATACATAGAAGAACTGTACAAAAAAGATCATCACGACCCAGATAATCACGATGGTGTGATCACTCACCTAGAGCCAGACATCCTGGAATGTTAAGTCCAGTGGGCCTTAGAAAGCATCACTACGAACAAAGCTAGTGGAGGTGATGGAATTCCAGTTGAGCTATTTCAAATCCTGAAAGATGATGCTGTGAAAGGGTTGCATTCAATATGTCAGCAAATTTGGAAAACTCAGCAGTGGCCACAGGATTGGAAAAGGTCAGTTTTCATTCCAATCCCAAAGAAAGGCAATGCTAAAGAACGCTCAAACTACCGCACAATTGCACTCATTACACATGCTAATAAATTAATGTTCAAAATTCTCCAAGCCAGGCTTCAGCAACACATGAACCGTGAACTTCCTGATGTTCAAGCTGGTTTTAGAAAAGGCAGAGGAACCAGAGATCAAATTGCCAACATCCATTGGATCATGGAAAAAGCAAGAGAGTTCCAGAAAAACATCTATTTCTGTTTTATTGACTATGCCAAAGCCTTTGACTGTGTGGATCACAATAAACTGTGGAAAATTCTGAAAGAGATGGGAATACCAGACCACCTGATCTGCCTCTTCAGAAATCTATATGCAGGTCAGGAAGCAACAGTTAGAACTGGTCATGGAACAACAGACTGGTTCCAAATAGGAAAAGAAATACATCAAAGCTGTACATTGTCACCCTGCTTATTTAACTTATATGCAGAGTACATCATGAGAAACGCTGGACTGGAAGAAGCACAAGCTAGAATTAAGATTGTCGGGAGAAATATCAATAACCTCAGATATGCAGATGACACCATCCTTGTGGCAGAAACTGAAGAGGAACTAAAGAGCCTCTTGATGAAAGTGAAAGTAGAGAGTGAAAAAGTTGGCTTAAAGCTCAACATTCAGAAAACAAAGATCATGGCATCTGGTCCCATCACTTCATGTCAAATAGATGGAAAACAGAGGAAACAGTGTCAGACTTTATTTTGGGGGGCTCCAAAATCACTACAGATAGTGACTGCAGCCATGAAATTAAAAGATGGTTACTCCTTGGAAGGTAAGTTATGACCAACCTAGATAGCATATTCAAAAGCAGAGACATTACTTTGCCAACAAAGGTCCATCTAGTCAAGGCTATGGTTTTTCTAGTGGTCATGTATGGATGTGAGAGTTGGACTGTGAAGAAGACTGAGTGCTGAAGAATTGATGCTTTTGAACTGTGGTGTTGGAGAAGACTCTTGAGGGTCCCTTGGACTGCAAGGAGATCCAACCAGTCCATTCTGAAGGAGATCAGCCCTGGGATTTCTTTGGAGGGAAAGATGCTGAAGCTGAAACTCCAGTACTTTGGCCACCTCATGCGAAGTACTGACTCATTGGAAAAGACTCTGCTGCTGGGAGGGATTGGGGGCAGGAAGAGAAGGGGACGCCAGAGGATGAGATGGCTGGATGGCATCATTGACTCGATGGACTTGAGTTTGAGTGAACTCCGGAAGTTTTTGATGGACAGGGAGGCCTGGAATGCTGCGATTCATGGGGTCACAAAGAGTCAGACACGACTGAGTGACTGAACTGAACTTAACTGAGGGTTATTCATTTTTTCCTTCTTTTTTCTGGAAAGCAAGACATTCCATAGTGGCACTAACCAAGTCTGTTTTTATTAAGTAGCTTTATCTTTTGCCTACATGTTCAGTTTTCCTGGAGAAAAACATTTTCATTTTGTAAGTAAAAGGCAATAGAGTATAACAGAAAGACCCTGAAAGAGTTCTGTAGATTAGTTTTATGACTTCCTAGCTGTTATATTAGGAAACAATTTAATGTATCTTAATAGACAAGAATCTTTCCCTATAAAAATCATCTCTTGAACTGTTTTAAAGATATAATAAGTTACACACACACACATGTATAAAGTGGACTGGAATGAGTGAATTTAATTCAGATGACCATTATATCTACTACTGTGGGTGAGAATCCCTTAGAACAAATGGAGTAGCCCTCACAGTCAACAAAAGAGTCTGAAATTCAGTACTTGGGTGCAGTCTCAAAAACGAGAATGACCTCTGTTCATCTCCAAGGCAAACCATTCAAAATCACAATAATCCACTATTAGTCCCAACCACTAATGCCGAAGAAACTGAGTTGAATGGTTATATGAAGACCTACAAGATTTTCTAGAATTAACACCAAAAAAAGATGTCCTTTTCATCATAGGTGACTGGAATGCAACAGTAGGAAGTTAACAGATACCTGGAGTAACAGGCAAGTTTGACCTTGGAGTACAAAATGAAGCAGGGCAAAGGCTAACTGAGTTTTGCCAAGAGAACACACTGGTCATAGAAAATACCCTCTTCCAACAACACAGAAGACGACTCTACACATGGACAATACCAGATGGTCAATACTGAAATAAGCTTGATTATATTCTTTGTAGTGGAAAATGGAGAGGCTCTATACAGTCAGCAAAAACAAGACTGGAAACTGACTGTGGCTCAGATCATGAACTCCTAATTGTCAAATTCAGACAAGATTCAGGTATGATCTAAATCAAATCCCTTACAATTATATAGTGGAAGTGAGAAATCGATTCACAGGATTAGATTTGATAGGCAGATTGCCTGAAGAACTGTGGATGGAAATTCGTGACATTGTACAGAAGGTGGTAATCAAGACCATTATCAAGAAAAAGAAAGTCAAAATGGTTGTCTGAGGAGGGCATACAAATAGCTGGCCTTACAAATAGCTGAATTAATAGAAGTTCAGTGTAAAGTGTGTTAAAAAATAATAATACAAAATAAAGTTAAATTTTAATTAAGCTGTAAAAAGTCATAATTATATTAAAAATAAATGATTAAAGTAACTTTAAGGTTACTGACACACAATAGCTAAGACCTACACTGGGATTATATACCTACCTCACTATGCTTAGCCATAAACACAAATATACAATACATAATATACAAAAAAAGGCTGGTATATTTTTGACAATATACAAAAAAAAGCTGTATATTGTCACCCTGCTTATTTAAATTATATGCAGAGTACATCATGCAAAATGCCAGGCTGGATGAAGCACAAGCTGGAATCAAGATTGCTGGGAGAAATATCAATAACCTCAGATATGCAGATGACAACACCCTTATGGCAGAAAGTGAAGAGGAACTAAAGGGCCTCTTGATGAAGGTTAAAGACGAGAGTGAAAAAGCTGGCTTAAAACTCAACATTCAAAAAACAAAGATCATGGCATCCAGTCCCATCACCTCAAGGCAAATAGATGGGACAACGATGGGAACAGTGAAAAACTTTATTTTCTTGGGTTCCAAAACCACTTCAAATGGTGACTGCAGCCATGAAATTAAAAGATGCTTGCTCCTTAAAAGAAAAGCTATGACAAACCTAGACAGTGTATTAAAAAGCAGAGATATTACTTTACTGACAAAGGTCTGTCTAGTCAAAGCCATGGTTTTTCCAGTAGTCATGTATGGATGTGAGAATTGGGCCATAAAAAAGGCTAAATGCCAAAGAATTGATCCTTTTGAACTGTGATGTTGGAGAAGACTTTTGAGAGTCCCTTGAACTGCAAGGAGATCAAAGCTGTCAATCCTAAAGAAAATCAGTCCTGAATATTCATTGGAAGGACTGATGCTGAAGCTGGGGCTCCAATAGCAAAGAGCCAACTCATTAGAAAAGACCCTGATGCTGGGAAAGATTGAAGGCAGGAGGAGAAGGGGATGACAGAGGATGAGATGGTTGGATGGCATCACTGACTCAATGGACATGAGTTTGAGCTAGCTCCGGGAGATGGTGAAAGACAGGGAAGCCTGGTGTGCTGCCGTCCATGGGGTCACAAAGAGTTGGACATGACTGAGCGACTGAACAACAACATATATATACATATATATGTAAAATATATATACACATTACAGACTTACATAAACACATATGTAGAGCTCACCAAACCTTATAATTCCTTGTACTTGGTATATGCACAGTACTATGTAGGAGTGATGATGAAGGTGATGACAAGTAACAAGGAAACAAGGATTAATTGAAAGATTACAAGGACCTTATGCAAGCAGAGGCACCAGGGAGTCAAACACTTGAGGAGTAAACACTGCATTCAACATAAAGACATAAAAATCTAGAATGAAGGGTAGACAAAAGATAAATATTAGCAAAGGACTAGTGTCTACAGAAAGCTTCCTTATAAGCCTCTGCCTGTTTTCCTTTTGGTTCCTTGAGTTTCTTAGTTGCTGTGGGTTAAGTGATTATCTTACTGAAGTGATTTTTAATTTTTCAAATGGTTTGAATTATTTTGTTCCCACTCTTTTCCCCAAAGACTATATACATGTTGCACTGCTGCTGCTGCTGCTGCTAAGTTGCTTCAGTCTTGTCCAACTCTGTGCGACCCCATAGACGGCAGCCCAACAGGCTCCCCCGTCCCTGGGATTCTCCAGGCAAGAACACTGGAGTGGGTTGCCGTTTCCTTCTCCAATGCATGAAAGTGAAAAGTGAAAGTGAAGTCACTCAGTTGTGTCTGACTCTTAGCGACCCCATGGACTGCAGCCCACCAGGCTCCTCCATCCATGGGATTTTCCAGGCAAGAGTACTGGAGTGGGTGCCATTGTTGCACTGCTGCTGGTGCTGCTAAGTCGCTTCAGTCATGTCCAACTCTGTACAACTAGTGATAGGTACATTTACCATTTTATCTAGAGATCTCCGAACTGCGTGACAAGGTCAAGTAAAAAATTAGGGAGGTGAGCACATCACCTAGGAAACTCAGTGACTGATAAGCAGGTTTTATAGCTGCTCATCGCTTTTCATGTAGATACAGCCTCTGGATCAGACTCAGTCTTTTTCCTGGTTGGGTAGGGGATGGCTGGCACTCTGCTTATCTTGTGTGATAACTGAGTTGGTAAGCTAGGGTACCTCTGACATATAAGAGAAGTTGTGTAAATAAGTAGGGCAGGCTCAAAGGTGTAGTGAAGAAGGCATATTGTTCAACTGTCTGACTCATTTTGTATCAGAACATCAGCTCACAAAGCCACTCCTTGGTGACCAGCAACTTTCTGCCTCTGTCTCTCTGGGCACAGCTCATGGGGAATTGGACCAACTGAAACCATTACAGTGTCTCCTCTAGTTATTTGTAATTTAGATGCAGAGTTTAAGTTACATCAGTATCAGGGTCTGAGAATAAAAATTCATTAACAACTTACACTGTAGGCCCTCGTGTTGCCCTCCTCCTTTCCTGAAGCTTCCTCTTCAGCTTTTTCTTAGATTATAGGAGAGAGATCCACACCTTTCCCTCCTGCCCCTTTATCTAGGCTTTTTGAAAAATTACTATCAATGTTACTATAATTTATCACTATTACTAATTTTAATCGCGCTATTATCTAAACTCAAATTGCATTAAGAATCTGACTTAGGATCTATGATGTACAAGTCACTCCTGAAAAACAGTCTGTACTAACCAATGGCTAACTTCTAAAATATCAGTAATCATTCCAAATTAAATCAATGAAAAATATGAAAAATTCTGTCTTTTTTGAGCATTTTAATTGCTAATTTTATTTTGTTGGCATTTTTGCTGATATAAAATAAAAGCTAAAACCAATGTTTTCATAGAATACACTAATAAATAGCAAAGCTGATGTACTTGACATGAACTAAGAATGCTTTTTTCAGAGTGAACAAAAAAATAGCCTAGATTTTTTAGCTTTTATGTGATTTTCATCCAATTACTATTAGTGCTGTCCATTGTCTACTCCTCTGCAGTTTAGGAAAGACCAGGCTAAATTAAACCCAGGAATATGAAAATCTAAAATCCGAAGCGGCGTGGAATAAAAAGAACTGTAGGCTTCTGAAAATCCTGAAAAATCTGCAGAAACTAAAACATATCCCTGTGCTTTAATTTCATCTAACACAGAATTTTAAGGAGTAATAAAGACTCCTCTATCTCTGAGGAGTAAGAAAAGGTGAGTCCTTCTCACCGCTATGTCCCCATCACTATGCACAGAACCAAGCCTTGACCAGGCACTCAAACTGGTGAGTATATAAATGATAAATGAAAGGACAAAGAAATGAAGCAGAGGGTAAAATAACGCGATACAAAGACAACAAGATTCAAGTTAAATGCAGTAAAGCCAAGGCAAATCAGGCCTCCCAGGTGTAAAATAGATACGTTATCTGTCACCTCTATACCTTTCCAAGCCCCATCTTTATCCACCAACACACTGAACTCCGAAAAATGGCAGAAAGCCAGATTCAAGTTACTCTAAGTTCTTACAGTCTTAAACCCACCAAAGCCTAGCAATACCTATTCATCCGTCTTTACAATTTTCAAAATGACTCTAAAACTGCCAAAGCTATTTTCAGACTTAAAATTCTGAACAGAAAACTTTAAGGAAAAATGAATTATCTGTAGGCCCACCAAATCCCTTAAGTCTGTGTTTACTTCACTTCATAACTCAGCTGACAAGGACAGGATGGCATCGTAGAGTGAAAAGAGGCGGCGAGCCGGGGTGGCTCCCGTGCAGACCAGCCCACACCTCTCTCTGAGACGAGTAAGCCTTGATCTCCTTTCCTCTTGCTCACAGTTCCTTGTAAGGAGACGAGGGATGCCAAGAGTACTTTTCTCACCAGTGGCCTGTCACAACCTACCTATCCTGGGAGAGAACCCTAGAGAAGTGTGAGTCTCATGGGGCTCTATGAGGGACGGAGTAGAGCAGGGGAAGAAAGTGGAATGGGAGGCAGCAGGCTCTAGTTAACATGTAAGTTGGGGACAAATGAAGTGTTTTGTTGTGTGACTAATATCTCTCTCTTTTTGTTTCTTAGGAAGAGACAGTGCTTTAGATTTGTAATTTGGACTGGATCACTGCTTTGCTTACCTTCCCTTTCTCATATGTAAAATGATGGTAGTAGTAATGATGATGATGACTAATAAGAATTATAGTTTATATCTTCCAATATTTTTAAGATAGTAAATGAGTGTACGAAGTTACAACATTCAAAGCTATGTGTAGCCATTAGTTATTCTTTTCTAGCTGTGCTGGAGAGCAACACTAAACCTAGATGCTTATCTGGGGTTGGGAGATGCTGGGCCTGGGAGAGATGCTAAATTGATAAATAACAACAGTCTCATTGACCTCACACTTAATTTGGACCAAAGCCTTTATTTTGATGAAGCAGGGTTCTAGTGAGGTTGACTGGTAAAATGCTAATCTGGGATGCAAAACCCAAGTCTGCCTGACACATGAGCCAGGCTTTTCATTCTGTGCGCTCCTGCCCTTGACCACACCATCTCACAGCTGACATGATGTGGAGAGACACGTTGGATCTAGGATTGAAGGATCAAAACAACACAGCCAGAAATTTATTCTAATGTGCATACACACACACACACACAATATGGTAAGTAAAATGATGAAAGGAGAGATCACCAGTGAACTAAAAGAGAGCAATCATATACGGAAAAAAAACTACCCCGTGCATGGGGTTTCTGGAGGAAAAAAAAGAGAGAGACTCCAGCCCTGTATTATGGTGCAACTTGGAGAAAACACCAACAAAAGTACTTAATAAAGCTGTCCTTAACCACGTTTTATCAAAAATCTTGTCCTGCAGCTGCTACTGACAGTAACTCCTCTACTAATCCCTTACTGCCTGTGCAGTGGAGCTGGTGAGTAGCCCCATCTGAGCCTTCTCTGATAAATCCCTTAATCCTCACCACTTGTTTGTGAGTCCCCAGCATCAGTGATGACTGATGGCTTAGGATTCGAAGTAAACTCTGCTCCTTCTCCCTTTAAATGGAACCAGTATCCTGATTATAATAATGTATCGTTGCATCATTTAATGGGTTCATAGAGACAGAGGGGTGTAGATTTAGAATGGGGTATTGATTTCCATTTCCGGGAGGATAAGTCTGCTGACATTTCTCACCTGCATCTCTGGTCTTTGGGAAGTTTTGCAAACTCAGGAAAATGAATGGCGTGTTTCTTTTAAATTCATCTTTAACAGTTTAAGCATGACTTTGAAATTCCAGAGACTGAGTTCATTTGTTGCTACATTAAGGTACCAGGTGGAAAACAAGTCAATCATATTCTGCAGTAATGCTTACTTCTGAGTTCCTAGCCTAAAAGCTTTCAAATGCTGAGGATATCATAACCTCTGGAGACCCCCATCTGTATCTAACAGCTGGAACCCACTCCCTCACAGCCTAAATGGCCCATATGGCTTCAGTATTTTCTTCAGCTCACTCCACGGTGAAGATGGAGTGGTGAAATGCAACATCTTGTCTCCCAACAGCCACGTAGCTTCTGCATGTGTTCATGACCCATCACTCACTTTCTGATGATCCCATCTTTGTGCATGAGTGAACCCCCCAAGAACACCATCAGAGTGCAAAATAGTCTGTACCTCAGTGCATCTGGGAGCACCGATAGGACCAGAAGATGTAAGAAACTCCAAAAGAATTTTAAGAGCTGCAAAAAAGCTGTAACAGTATTGAAAGCTGGCTTATGAAGGAAGATGAGAAGAACTCGCACTTAAACCAACTATGGAAATGTGGTTTTAAAGAGAGCACATCATACACCTGAAGTTCAGACATGCTTCTATGTAGGAAGATTGGAAACCATGCTAAGTGCAACTGAAAAGTATGAGCTCAGAAAAGGGAAAGCCTCACTAACTGCTATATGCACCCTCTGTTAGATTATAAGATGCCAAGGGCACATCAAGAGTGAGTGCTGCCCATGACTGAGGTGAGCTATTCTGCAATGAAAATCCAAGATGTGAAATAAGAATTCTTCTAGAGATGGCTATTTACATCTCTGGAAACTGTAGTGTTGAGCCGCATTTATCTAGATAGTAGGAGTAATATCACCTGTATTACAGGATGAGAGTTCATGGATGTGGCCCAGGGCCTGGCACACACTCAGTGCTACCTGCGTGGCAGCTTTTGGTGTTGACTTTCAGTGGCATCATGCTCCCTGCTTGGGCATGATTAGGATGCAGTCCAACACACCTGCCAATCAAATGGCTCTTAAGAGCCTTCATTCTTCCTACAGAGCCCCACTCAGGAACCAAATGTATACTATGCATCAGCAAAGAAATTATTTAACAACTTAGTAACCTGATATGAGAAATCTATCAAATTTTTACTTTTATGTATTATTTGATACTCAAGTGCATCTTTGCGTGGCTTTCAAATTGAAAACCAAATGCAGGGCTCAAGAAGCAGAAGGTCTGTATTTTACTTCTAAGCACTTGATCTTGATTTCAAGATAAATCTTGAAAGCACTGAAAGTTTTTTTTTTTTTGTTTTTTCAAGGGGGAGGAGATCGCCAGGTACATGGGCTGAAAGCAAACCATGGGGAGAAAAACAAAAATGAAAAACAAACACCCTAAATAATCACAACTTTGCTTTTTTCAACAATAAAAGAAACTGTGACATTAATGGTGCCAGATAATGGTTGGAATTTTATGATCTAGGCACGATTTTTTTTTTTTTTTGCTTTTCATGTTATTTCTCATTTAATCCTCATTAAAGCCCCATGCGCCTTAGGCTGTAGTGGAATTCTCCAAGACTTCACAGTAAGTGCTTGAACTACAAGCAGCCTGACCACAGAGACCCTGTGTGTTTTAACCATTATGCAGAGTGGGTTCCCCAAATGTCTGGGTGATCTCCACAGAACCTGTGTGTTTTAACCATTATGCAGAGTGGGTTCCCCAAATGTCTGGGTGATCTCCACATATATAACCAACACTGCCACACTTTACATAATGTACATTATTGCATCCCTGTTCTGAACGAGCTCTCTCACTTATTTCAGTTTCTAAAACAGCTTCCTGCATGGAATCTCTTCATTTTACCCTTTGCTCCAGTCTATTCTCAACTAGGGAAAGCCTGTTAAAAAGTGAGCCTTTCATGCCATTTCTTGACTAAAAACTTCCATTGGATCCCCTTCTTCCTCAGAATCAAAGCCACATTCCCTCTGATGGTCTACAAGGGTTTCCACGATCTGCGCATCACTTCTCTTCCTTCATGACCTCTGTATTCATTCCTTTCTATCTTTTCCCTGCCTTACGCTGCTTCAGCTGCTGTTTTCTTGCTCTTGCTTGAACACAACGAGGTTATTCCTGCCTCAGAAACTTTCGACTTGCTATTCCTCTGCCTGAACCACCATCCATCTGCAATATGGCTTGCTCCCTCACCTCTTGAAGATTTTTCAGCTTTCATCACTCTATTTCAAACTTCAAAAGGCCTTGCTTCTTCCAGACTTTTTTGCCATTCTTCCTTACTATACTGTCTCCATAACATTGATGACTATATAAAGGCCTCCATGTTTTGCTTATCTATACATTTTTTAATTTCTTTTTAGACTATCAACTCTATGAGGGCAACTTTTTTGTTTCTTTTATTTTCTGCTATATCCCCAGCCCCCCAACAGTGATGCATGGTAAATATTTGCTCAGTTCAGTTCAGTCGCTCAGTCATGTCCGACTCTGCGACCTCATGAATTGCAGCACACCAGGCCTTCTTGTCCATCACCAACTCCCAGAGTTCACTCAGACTCATGTCCATTGAGTCAGTGATGTCATCCAGCCATCTCATCCTCTGTCGTCCCCTTCTCCTCCTGCCCCCAATCCCTCCCAGCATCAGAGTCTTTTCCAATGAGTCAACTCTTCGCATGAGGTGGCCAAAGTATTGGAATTTCAGCTTTAGCATCATTCCTTCCAAAGAAATCCCAGGGCTGATCTCCTTCAGAATGGACTGGTTGGATCTCCTCTACAGAAAGCTTAATACATAATCTTAACATGCTAAGGGACATCTCTCAATCAGGGAGAGAATTGTAACTCACTGGGAAGTTAAGTATTTTTCCAAATTGGCATTAAAGCAGCTCCAATCTAATAAAGTTGGCTAATATTTATAAATATTATCCAAATTATATTCTTTCTCGACAGTTTTTTTTTTCCCCCATACAGTCCTTTTTCACTAAAAATAAACCAGGAGAGTGAGACAATGTAAGTTCAAAAGAGGAAACAGGAGATACAGCCTAGAGAAGTAAATTTCTCATTCAACTGCAACTTCCAAAAGTAGTTATTTTTTCAAAGACACAGCCCACACAAGAGATTTAGAGCCCAAGACAGTTTGATTGGCAACAATTAGACAAGAAAGAGAGAAGTGCCTTTTGTTTTGATTGTTTTAAGCTTCCATATATCAGTGGTTGGTAGAATCTGAGAGCAGGATAAGCATTGAGTAGGGAAGAATACAGGAGCAGTTTGCCAGACCAAATAAAAAGAGAGAGAGAGAGAGAGGCATTTGACCTGGAGGGAGGAGCCCTAAGAATTCAAGGAACAACACAGATGTAAGTATGGCCCCTGCCACAGCCAGTCTTGCACCATTTACAGAGAAAATCTTCAGTTGAGGGAACAACAGAAGTCTCACAGATAGGTTTGGTGACCCGTGGGAAGGACAGACTCATGGGATTTCTTTCTAGAATATGGGTAGAGGCAGTCTTTCAGAGTGCCTCACATCAACACAGGGCAGCTTCAATGTGTACAGATGTGGAAATTCCACTTGGCCTAATGTAAGGCCCCAGTGTACGACACAGATCTTTCCTAAAGGCAGCAGCTGGTCATTAATCAAGAGGTAGTAACTCTGGAGACGAAGTTAGGGTAGATGGTCCAAGCTAGGGATTAAATGGCAGCCAAGCTAATCTTGGCGGGTGTTGGGGGGAGTGCAAGTAAACATTAAGATGGGAGCTTAGTCTACCAGGAAATGGATCTCAAGGCATAACACAAAAGGAAAGAGTAGGTAACTGATCTCATCCACAACTGTTACCAGGGTCAGAGTCAACATGAAAGAGCCAGGAGTGACATTCTTTGATGGAGGCTGCAAGAACCAAAGTTTGCAAGAACCACAGGTCTCCTCCCCACTTCATCATGCTACATGTAACACTGAACTCATGGTCCCGCCAGACCACAGTAAAAGGGAAAGAGAAGGGGCAAGGAAAAAACTCTGAAAGAGTAAGTATCTTCTCTAGAGAGTTGGATTTAACCTAAAATCAAGAGACTTAGACTGGAAGTGGGTGAGATAAATTCAAGTGGCATAAGAGTATTCCTTCCTTAAGCAGAAATGGGTATTGGTGAGCAAGCAATATTCAGTTATGAAGAAATAAAGTTATATTTCTACCTACCTGAGTCAGAGTGTATAAATTTTAAATCCACTCTATATGGAAGACCAATGATTTATCAGTGCTGCATTTTTCAGTAAAATAAAATTTTATAAAGTTACCAAAAGGCTAAGTATAGGGCAGAAATCACGAGGAATTAAAAAAAAAAGTTACCTCTTCTCCAAGGAACACAGTAAAAATGATTCAGATAAAAATATTATAAAGCCAAATATGAAAAATAGTACATGCCCTGCTTACAATAAACCATATAACCCCAACATAGTTATTTTCAAATGGTGTGTGGGATTCAATTTGCATAAAAACCCAAGAATAAAGATACATTTCACAACTTGCCCAGGAATTTTCCTTTTGTATTTATGAAACCCTCACTGCCTAGTCACTATTTTCATCCAACTAGAAACAATGACAAGCCTCCATTATAAAATATACTAAAATGGCACAATCACTCCTATTTGCTAATAGACAAATTATATCTTATCCAGGGTTTGCAATAACTCTAAAGGCAGATAATATATGGCTAAGTTATTGCTGTACTGCAGAAGAAATAGATGAAGGTATTTTTCATCCACGTTGAATGAGGAATATGATCTAAAGCCTCTGTCTTTTGCTTCAATAGGTATTAAAAGGTTGAAGGAGCCTGCTATGTGGTAAGCTAGATGACTAGGGTCAAATCCTGATTACCATAAACTATTGATATGAATTTCAACTTTTTTAATGTCTCCATTTTCTCACCTGTAAGTAGGTAAACAGCTATCTATTGGGAACACAGATTATGTACATAAAGACAGAGGTTTTAGAACACAGCTTGCCATATCATGTGCACTCAGTTAAAGGTTTGCTAAAATTATCAATATTTTTAAAGGCCAAATTCCTAACATAACCAATCAGAAACTCACATCACCTCCACCCCCAATTCCTGGTTACATCTCCCATCTCCCTTCCCCCATTCAATTTTCTATGCTATCTCAACACTGATTTTCCTCAACCCCTCATTCTGTATTTAAGGAGAAAAACCTCCCTCAGTATTGAAATCTTCACTCCAACACAGAGAAACTCATGCTTGTTCTCAGTATACCTACTTGTGATGAACGTAAAATTCTGGGATATAGAACTGGACATAAAGATGGTCATGTTAGGACACAGTCTTCAGTCAAGGAACTGAATGAGACCCTCGGTGCTCATGCGATGGAATCTAGGAACTTAGTCCAATCTGCACTTTATTTATTTTTATTTTTTAACTTTACAATATTGTATTGGCTTTGCCATATATCAACATGAATCCGCCACAGGCACACATGTGTTCCCCATCCTGAACCCTCCTGTCTCTTCCCTCCCCGTACCATCCCTCTGGGTTGTCTTAGTGCACCAGCCCCAAGCATCCAGTATTGTGCATTGAACCTGGCACTTTATTTTAAACAAGGGAAAGAGAAATGGAGAACTTAAGAAACAAACACTTTGGAATCAGAAATCTGTGGTCTGAGTTCTCTGTTGCATGGCATTAGGTAAATCATCTACTTATTCTGGACTGCATTTTCCCTTTTCATAAAATAAAGACCCAAAACTGGTTGCATAATATCCATTTGCTAGTCCAGATCCTGTCCTACCCTCCTTCCTCATACTGCAGACCAAAGGATGCTGATATTAGGGGCTGTATCAACAGGGGCCCCTTTGCCCTGTGGCTGCTGGCTGGGTCAATGGGAGGGACTGGCAAGAGTTCCAAGACTGGAGAAAGAGATCACATTTGTTCTACATCACCCTTTAGCATCTGCCCGTCTACTGATTAGCAGTGACCACAGTCTTCTGCCTGCGCCTGCGTCTCTCCCACTTCCTGTTTCCCACACTGCTCTGGCTCCCTCTCCACCCTGTTCACCTTGCTCTCTCTCTGTCTCTCCAGGGTCAGAGGTAATGCCTAGACACTGTTGCTAGCGCCTCTGTGCTTCCTCATTGCTTACTGGTTTCCTTTAACTCTAATAACAGCCCCTGAATAGCCCCTTCACTAAACTCTCCTTTATTTCCACTTCTCTTTGCTACCAAGACCAACTCATAAAAAGTCTACACCATCGAGACTTTGTAAGAATGCTATCAGATAAAATAAGTGAAAATTCCCCATTCTTTCCCTGTTACACAGCAGGATCATCGATGAATATCTATTACATCCTCCATGTGAAAGAACATTTTCTGCAAAGCACTGTTGTGATGGGATTCTTTCCTGTGCAGGTCATGCCTTACTTTTATGCAAACAATCATTAGATAAGCTACAAAATAGCCACTTTTTATAATGCATCTTTTTTTTTTTTTTCTGGCATACTATCTAGGTTGTTCTTCATATTATGTTAGACAACCATTGGCAGAGAACTATAATATTTCTCATTGGACTTTTCTTTGCCAACTTCTGTATATTTAGTGGTTTCATCTTGCCTCCCAAGTCAATCCATCCCAGCCTCTTAATCTTATGGCTCTTCTCTGAACACCCAGAGGGTCACACAGCAGAAAATGAGGGGCCCAGAATTAATCACTGTTTTCCAGGAGTTGCTAGCCATACTAAAAGCAAGTAGTTTTCCTAATGCAGTCTGGTGAGCTGACCCCATGGTTCAGAGCAATATCTGTATGTTTTGGTTTTCTCGCCCATGAGGTATTTAGGCTATCTTCATCAACTGTAAAAATAAAAGCCCTGGCATATGAGTGTGTATCATATGGCAGGGAGGTATGTCAAAATAGGAAATTTATTGTTCTCTGCTTGGGGTCTGCTTGTTTTTGGAGATGACACAATTTTATAAGCAATGGGAGGAATTCAACTAATGCCTTGTGGCATAACTTCCAACACTTTTGGTATAACTTCTTCCTGGAACTGAAATTAGTTCCTTGGAGAGTTCTATCTGAAGGCCATTCTGACAACAGTTAGATCTACTTTTAATGGTTGTTACAAGGGTATGCTTTCTTCCATGTGATCCTCATCCATTATCCTTGGGAAACATATATTAATATCTCTGTTTTAAAAATAAGAAAACTTAAAAGTATTAATAAGTCACTAAGTAAATGGCAGAGACTCAGAACTGGTCTATAACCCACATTTTCTGAGCCCAAACTTCATTCTTTTTCAGTTCAGTTCAGTTGCTCAGTCATGTCCAACTCTTTGCGACCCCATGAACCACAGCACACCAGGCCTCCCTGTCCATCACCAACTCCCAGAGTTTACCCAAACCCATGTCCATTGAGTCAGCGATGACATCCAACCATCTCATCCTCTGCCATCCCCTTCTCCTCCTGCCCTCAACCTCCCAGCAGCAGGGTCTTTTCCAGTGAGTCAGTTCTTTACATTAGGTGGCCAAAGAATTGAAGTTTCAGCTTCAACATCAGTCCTTCCAATGAACACCCAGGACTGATCTTTAGGATGGACAGGTTGGATCTCCTTGCAGTCCAAGGGACTCTCAAGAGCCTTTTCCAACACCACAGTTCAAAAGCATCAATTCTTCAGTGCTTAGCTTTCTTTATAGTCCAACTCTCACATCTATACATGACTACTGGAAAAACCATAACCTTGACTAGATGGACCTTTGTTGGCAAAGTAATGTCTCTGCTTTTGAATATGCTATCTAGGTTGGTCATAACTTTCCTTCCAAGGAGTAAGCATCTTTTAATTTCATGGCTGCAATCACCATCTGCAGTGATTTTGGAGCTCAGAAAAATAAAGTCAGCCACTGTTTCCACTGTTTCCCCATCTATTTCCCATGAACTGATGGGACCAGATGCCATGATCTTAGTTTTCTGAATGTTGAGTGTTAAGCCAGCTTTTTCACTCTCCTCTTTCACTTTCATCAAGAGGCTCTTTAGTTCTTCTTCACTTTCTTCCATAAGGGTGGTGTCATCTGTATATCTGAGGTTATTGATATTTCTCCTGGCAATCTTGATTCCAGCTTGTGCTTCTTTCAGCCCAGCATTTCTCATGACGTACTCTGCATATAAGTTAAATAACCAGGGTGACAATATGTAGGCTTAACGTGCTGCTTTTCCTATTTGGAACCAATCTGTTGTTCCCTGTCCAGTTCTAACTGTTGCTTCCTGACCTGCATACAGATTTCTTAAGAGGCAGGTCAGGTGGTCTGATATTCCCATGTCTTGAATAATTTTCCACAGTTTATTGTGATCCACACAATCAAAGGCTTTGGCATAGTCAATAAAGCAGAAATAGATGCTTTTCTCGAACTCTCTTGCTTTTTGGATGATCCAGCGGATGTTGGCAATTTGATCTCTGGTTCCTCTGCCTTTTCTAAAACTAGTTTGAACATCTGGAAGTTCTTTTTCACTCAGTAACTATTCATGAAAGACCAACCATGTGTGAGTTCATAGACCTGCTATCAGCTTTTGTACATTTTTTTTTAAGTTAAAGTGCCCATTTCATTAATGAAGTTTTAGTTGCCTTGAGAACAATCTATAGTAGAGCCATATATAGGGTTAGAGGTATTGACAAAGTTCTATGGGGCTCTAGAAGACACATAAAAGGCAGGCTTCACAGAATAGTAACAGCTGGGTTCCGTCTTGATTGCAAAAGCAAGTTCTTCAGAGGCAACTTGATACATGATATGTTCTTCTTCTATTAACTGCATGCTACATAATATGTCTCTTTGTATTTTAATTCAGACTCAGATCCTATCTACTCTTGATTGAGAAAGTTTTTGAGGAAGGAATAATTAAAAAACACACAAATGTGATCCTTTCCATAAGCATGTTCATACACAGAGCCCCAATTCCATAGGAAAAAAAAAATATATTTCCTAAAGTCAATGGTCTATGCACCATAAAAATACGGCAGCCATATAAATTAAATAAAAATAAATTACAAATTCAGTTTCTCAGTAACACTAGTTACATTTAAACTCCTAATAGTCACATGTGGCTGTTGGTTATCATATTGAAGAGATCAGGTATAAATATTTTCATCATTATGGAATGTTCTATCAAACAGTGTTGAGATATTTTTAATACGGAAAGTGAAAGTGTTAGTCATCCAGTCATGTTCAACTCTTTGCAATCCCATGAACCATAACCCACCAGGCTCCTTGGTTCATGGAATTCTCCAGGCAAGAATATTCAGTGGATAGCCATTCTCTTCTCCACGAGATCTTTCACATCCAGGGATGGGATCCAAACCTTCTACATTGCAGGCAGATTCGTTACCACCTGAGGCTCCAGGGCATATACATTTTCCTTAAAATTGTTGAACCAAAGAACTATGGGTTCATACTATAAAATGATAAAGTAGAAATTCATAATGATATTAAAGCTGAAAGTAACCCAGATTAATTCATTCATTTGTTCTATATGGATCAAACAGATATGTATGAAGTGTATACTATATGCCAGGCATTGTATTTGTAGTAGGAGATATAATGAGTAAAGCAGACATGCTTTACTAACCCTGACCTCATTCATCTTAAATCCTAGAGGAAATACAATAAAATATGTAATTACATGCCTGAGTGCTAAGTCACTTCAGTTGTGTCTGACTCTTTGCGACCCTATGGACTGCAGTCCACAAGGCTCCTCTGTCCATGGGATTCTCCAGGCATGGAGTGGGTTGCCATGCCTTGCTTCAGGGGATTTTCTTGACCCATGGATCAAACCCGCCTCTCTTACATCTCCTACATTGGCAGGCCGGTTCTGTAATTGTAATATATTTATGTGATTATTTACCTCCACTGCTAATTTTGTTGCAATCATAACCACAAACGACAACTGTCTTACATTTGCACATGCAAAGAGAAACAGACATTTTTGTCTCCTAAGAGGCTTTACTCTTGAGTCACATAACCACTTCTGCTAAACAAAGAAAAAGTTCTTCAAGAAACTTTTATAAGCTTTTGAGGTGTGAGTTTAATAAGCATTTCAGTGGTTTTGCTTCATATAGATTCAAATGAAAGTTTCTCAAGCATGGGTGCATTTTGTAAACTGTAATAATAAGTAAGTCAATAGTCTCTTAGGCAGGCTTTATGACAGAGTCAAAGCTATTGCTGTGTCCAGGAACACAGTAAAACAGCATTTAGTGAGAATCTCAAAAAAAAGCCTGAAAATCAGCCTGATTGGGTGGGTTTAAGTTTTCCTTGTTGGTAGGGTAACAGTCCTTCTCTTCAGTTATTCAAGCTGAACATTACCCACAGGAGTCAGCACTAGTTCTAACCCACAACCTTGGTAGTTAGTGGGCTGGATCTTGATTATTCTTTCCTGACATTGTTTTTAAAATCTCTCTCCTACAGAGGAGTCAGGAGAAAGGATAATAAAGTGTCCATTTAAGAGTAAATGTTTATCTGCCAAGATTCTTAATGTTACTTCAAAAGTCTCCCTTCCTAAGAAAAAAATACTAATTCTTTCTGCTGAGGAACAATAGACATATGTTCTTTTTTTTTTTGACATATGTTCTTGAATGAAAACAATAGCCTCAAATTTGAGAATGTTATATAACATATTTCCAGAAACAAGATTGCCAGGGACTAAATATGTGTGTGTGTGTGTGTGTGTTTGGGAAATGTTGACTCAATAATCTTTAAAATAAAAACTTGAACATCTTTAAGCATGACATTCTCTAGTTACCTACAAGTTTAATCATGTCCAATCAATTCTCAGCTGACCCAGTTTGTACATATATGTAATCTACCTGGTCCTTTAGTCTTTTGAGTATGCAGTTCTTGACATACAGTGACTCTATTTGCTATCTTTTTCCCCTTGCTATGGAATACTCAATGTACATTTTCAGCACAGATTAAACAAAACAGAAAGGGAACTTTCCTTTCTAGATCATATGAGACTATATTTATCTTGTTCACCATTTTCTCCTAATGACTAGAACTGACATAATGCATCATATAATCTGTATCTGTTGCATCCATAAGTAAAGCATGACCAAGTAAATGGATGATTAATAATAATCATTGCATTTTAGGCACTTCTTATCATTTTATTTTACTATTCAAACACTGTGGATAGGATGAGAGGATTTTAAGTACAGAGAGGAAAATGTGTGGCTTTTCTCATGTAAACTAAGCTACATGTCTCACCTTCCTGGATAGATTTGAGGAGACCTCTGAATTCAGGGAAATCAATCAAAAATGTAAGGTGTGAGGGATCTAGGCCAGGACAAGTTAGAACAAACAAGTCCTACCAAGTGAAGACTGGTTTCTAGCAGCAGTGTAGTATTGACTCCTACATGGCTCACACTTTTAATGGTTATCATCTCCATTGAGATACACATGAAAAAGGAACCTAATGGATTTGTTAGAGGTCTTTTATTTTGCTTCCTATACCTGAGTGGTTACTGCTTAAGATTTTACTTTAGCACTAAAAAGAAAAAAGAAAGAAAAATCATTGCAAAACCAGAGGAGTCAGACCATCTACCTGTTACAGGCAAAAGAGTAAATAAATAAATAAGGAAAACGCCATCAATTATAGTTCTTTGGGCTTCCTAGGCGGTGCCTGCCAATGCAGGAGACACAAGAGATATGGGCTCGATCCCTGGATTGGGACTATCACCTGGAGGAGGGCATGGTGACCTATTCCAGTTTTCTTCCCTGGAGAATCCCATGAACAGAGGAGCCTGGCAGGCTACAGTGCCTAAGGGCCTCAAAGAGTCAGTTATGACTGAAGACACTTAGCAGAGACACATAGTTCTTCAGACTAACTCAGCCATTTCTACTCTGACAATCGAATAGGCTAAAAATGTACACACACAATTAGAGGGGCAAGATTCCTAAAAAATACACACATACACACCTACATATATGTGTGTAATCTTTACTTTTTGTGAGCAGAAGGATGTCCTGTGATCACTGTCCACAATATTTTATCTGCATTAAGCCTACTGGCATTTGAGGAGTCACAAAAATTGAAATCATACTTCCATCAAACGCTTGTGATCAGTCTTCCTTACCCCTTCAGTGAAATAGAACCAAATAGTGCAAAAACATTATCTGCCTATTTTATTCTTTCTATCCCCATACCACTCTTTTTTTCCACACTCCTTCCTGGGAACCTGTCCAAAGTCACAGTGAGCTCAGGAGAATATAGGCACAAAGTATTATGCAATTGTTATAATTCTTTAATCACTACACCTAGACATCATTTCATAAATTAAACTTGGGCATTTTGATTTAACCTGATCACAGAGAAAGAAGTCTGGATCTGCTCTGTAATTAATCATCTGTGCATTACATTTCTCACAAAACGATCTAAGAAACAGGAGCCATCCTAATCCAACCCTTGATGTGCAAATAATTGGCCTGGCTTGGCTTTTGTCACTGTGGAGAGAAGTGGCGCCGACAAAGGTTTATTAATATATGCTCTCTAGACAGATACAGAATACAACACGCCGTACCCAACCTGAAGCCCTGGGAAATTCACAAAGATGCCTCACTTTTTCCTGCTCATTCCTTTTCACCATGGCTTCCTCTGCATAAGCAACCTTTGTCCAAAAATACTAAATTTGATCTTCCTACTTTTAAATATCATAGAGTGCCTAAGGCTTGAAAACTACATGTTTCCTTGCTTGTGGTTCAATATGCTCAGTGGGAGAAATTTGTCATCCAAGTTGTTGCTGTTGGAGAAATATAGAGATCTCCTTTCCCCTCAGTCCCCAAAGCATCTGTTGCCTGGACTTCTGTTTGTATTAATGAAATATGCCATCTGCATTGTGTAGGCTTTTACATTCCAGCAGGAAGCAGAGGAGGGAATCCCAGAGAGGCATCCATTAGCCCTATAATGCCCCTTTGTGCTCCTTCCTGCATGACTCAGAGACCAAATCCTCTAGACCACCTGTGGCCACAGCCAGGGGCACAGCAAACTCAAGTTCCAAACAGGCCATCGTTTCATTGTGCATTGAGTTATCATCCACTGCTCTATTTGGAAAAACTGTTGCAGATGTGGTTTTTCCTCTGCTTCAGTGAATGGGAGGGTTAGTCAGAATACGTTTAGACACAAATGGCAGAAACTCAACTCTATCTAACTTAAATATTTAACAAAGAAGTATGCTGTCCATGGATCTGAGAAGTTCAAGGAGTGGATCCTCAGGTACGACCGCTTGCAGGTGCTCGGATGTTGTCAGAAATCACCCTCTCCACACCTCTCAGCTCAGCTCTCCTCACTGTTGGATAATACTTAAGCAAATTCTCACCAAGTTGCCATCTTCTTATACTTAATTTATATCTTCCCTGCTTAGCTGCCCTAATTTGGAAAAAATTCCCTATTACCCATAAGTTCCAACAACAGTCTAGAAAGTGAGTCCGCATGGCTTGGACAGGCTGGCTTTACTCACCTTCCTTCTCCTGACCCAATGTTTCTGCCAAGGGGATGCTATACGTTCAGTGACAGACCCAAGTCATGTATCTCTCAGAATCTGGACTGTGAGATCTGCTCTGCTTTAACCACATGGACTGAGAGTGTGGGAAGGTAAAGATCATCACCATGATGTTCCCAGAAGAAAAGCATGTTTCATAGGCCAAACCAAAGATGTCCACTCCAAAAGAGGGAAATTTGCAAGACTCCCCAGGATTTGGCATTTTGGAAAAGTCCTTAACCTTATCTGATACTATTATGAAAATGTTCTTTCCTTTGCTCAGCCCTCCTTCACCAAATTCTCTGAGTGGTGGAGGAAAGAAAGTTCCATTCAGATACACAGGTATGGCTCACTTTTTTAAGAGTCAACTCTGGGTCTAGATTGCAGGAAAGAGCAGGTCAGGAGGCAGTGGCCAGATCTAAGAAACAGGGGGCTGGCAAGTGTAAAACAACCTCAGTTGTGAGGAAGACAGAATCAAGAAGAGAAGACCATTCAGGAACAGCCTGGATGCCCACGCTGTATCCAGAAGAAGCAATAAGGAGAGGAAATGCTGGACAGAAAGCCCAATTTTATTTCTTGATTTTATATTTTTGAAGGTATAATAATAACAGTTAACTTTATAGTGAGCAAAATATTCTTTCTTATTACTATGTTCAGTCAGATGATATAAATTAGACTCACTCAGGATAATTTTATGCTGGACCATCATTATTCATTTGACAAGAACAAGATGCCCCTTCAATAATAATCATCAGATCAGATCAGATCAGATCAGTAGCTCAGTCGTGTCCGACTCTTTGCGACCCCATGAATCGCAGCATGCCAGGCCTCCCTGTCCATCACCAACTCCCGGAGCTCACTGAGACTCACATCCATCGAGTCAGTGATGCTATCCAGCCATCTCATCCTCTGTCATCCCCTTCTCCTCTTGCCCCCAATCCCTCCCAGCATCAGAGTCTTCTCCAATGAGTCAACGCTTCGCAGGAGGTGGCCAAAGTAAGGGAGTTTCAGCTTTAGCATCATTCCCTCCAAAGAAATCCCAGGGCTGATCTCCTTCAGAATGGACTGGTTGGATCTCCTTGCAGTCCAAGGCACTCTCAAGAGTCTTCTCCAACACCACAGTTCAAAAGCATCAATTCTTCGGCACTCAGCCTTCTTCACAGTGCAGCTCTCACATCCATACATGACCACAGGAAAAACCATAGCCTTGACTAGGTGAATCTTTGTTGGCAAAGTAGTGTCTCTGCTTTTGAATATGTGATCTAGGTTGGTCATAACTTTCCTTCCAAGGAGTAAGCGTCTTTTAATTTCATAGCTGCAGTCACCATCTGTAGTGATTTTGGAGCCCAGAAAATATACAATAGGTCAATTAATCCAGTTACACACCTAGTCTTGGTATTCTCCAAATCTAGCCCAGTATATCACAAGCTCAATATATGTTGTTGAAAAGATACAATGGACAGATAATATTAAATGTTTTTAATTGAGCTCAAACCAGACCTGAGAGGGGGGTTTAGGTATTTTTAACTTAAGCTTCTTTATTATTAACATCTCTGCCACAGCATTTTCACTGCAAATATTTTCGCCACATAACTAATTGCCCATAAGATAATTTTGCCATAAAAGATACAATAATAAAAAATAAAAGAGGGTCATTCAATGATATTACTTTTTTATAACAAAATTAAAAAGACTATTGCAGCCACCAAACATTTGAATGCATTTAAAATGATGTAGATTCACGGCGGCGGCTGCTGCTGCTTTGTCACTTCACTCGTGTCTGACTCTATGCAAACCTATAGACTGTAGCCCGCCAGGCTCCTCTGTCCATGGAATTCTCAAGGCAAGAGTATTGGAGTGGGTTGCCATGTCCTCTTCCAGGAGATCTTCCCGATCCAGGGATGGAACCTGGGTCTCCTGCATTGCAGCAGATTCTTTACCACTGAGTCACCAGGGAAGTTCCATAGATTGATGGCAACACTAGCAAATGACTGATTTTATTTTGTGGGTCCTGTCTAAGCACTTGTCTTCAAAGTCTTTCATTTACAGATCCATTTCCATGCTAGGAATCACACTTTTTTTCTTTTTCTCAAATGTCTTTCTTCATTAAGAGGGGTATTAGTTTCAAACCCGGAGAAGGTGATGGCACCCAACTCCAGTACTCTTGCCTGGAAAATCCCATGGATGGAGGAGCCTGGAAGGTTGCAGTCCATGGGGTCGCTAAGAGTCATACACGACTGAGGGACTTCGCTTTCACTTTTCATTTTCATGCATTGGAGAAGGAAATGGCAACCCACTCCAGTGTTCTTGCCTGGAGAATCCCAGGGACGGCGAAGCCTGGTGGGCTGCTGTCTATGGGGTCACACAGAGTCGGACACGACTGAAGTGACTTCGCAGCAGCAGCAGCAGTTTCAAAACACTGAAATGTATATTTGTAAATGAGTTTTGTGTCGTAGTGTGAAAGCCTTCTGCACTGCTGTTTCTTCTTGGCATACTGTTACATATCTGTTGATAAACATTCTAAAGTTCTAGGGAAATGTGGGTTCAACTCAGAGACTTTGAGTCCCTCAGCCTCTTTCAGATTTACATAATATACAAATGGGAATACTGCATCAATGGAGAAATGAAACCAAACCGTCAACCAGTTGAAATCAAACTGTCCAATCAACCAGCCAATCAGTTGTTTTATTTTTTTATGGCAAAACTGTTTTAGAGCCAATCACTTACGCAGTAAAAAATGTGTCAAAAATGTTTGTGGCAAAGATGTTTATAGCAAAGAAGTTTTAGGAGAAGATACCAGACATACTTTAGAACTACCAATTTATTCTGCATTTATTTAGCTCCCAAAGAAATGACAGTCTTCCATAAGGCATTCATCTAAATTTTGAGTGGAATGATAAGAAAAAGTTATTGTGTCTATTGAGGAGATGGCTTCTGCAGAGTTCTGAAGAAAAAAATCCAGTCAGCTCTTAGTACCAGGAATAAAGATTCTTCTCCTTAAGCAGATTTTTAAAGTCAAAATATTACTAATCTTGTAAAGCATGAGCATTATTTTGTTATTTAGCTACCAGAAAGTTGACAGTGAATTTAGGGAATAATCCAAGAACTGAATAGGGTTATATCACATGCGCTTGCCCACAACAGATTTATTCTTGCACTTTATTACTTTCCTCTGCTGATTTACCTAACATCCAAGGTCCTTCGACTTAAAAAGTATCCCTCCTTTATTCCATAAGGTTGTGAGAAACTTTATACAAACTTATGTAAAAGGATAAACAGATCAATGGATGACTGTATAGACTAAATGATATCTAGGTACATTTTATCTATTCTGGTCTTATGCTCTTGTCTACTTCTACTTCTTTTAGCTTTTGAGGACAGGTGCAATATCAACCATGTTCTCTCCTGCGGAAATAACCATATCCTGAGTACTCCATCATCTTCATTGCTCCATCTATTTCTGGACATCAATGGGACATGTGACTAGACATGGACAATGAGCAATTACAAGAAGTGACATGTATAACATCCACATTAGAACATTTAATTTTAATGTGAGATCCTCCATAGCCTCTCTGCTCCAGGGTCAACAATTAGAAAAGTTACAGAGACTGGACTCTTTAATGCCTGGGTCCTGGAGTGATAATTATGCAGAGCAGAACCTCGATAAATAACTCACACTGGACATTAATATAAGATACAAACCTTTCCTGCTTCAAGTCTCTGATAATTTGGGGTTGTTTGTTATTGCAGCATCAACTAATCTATTCTGACTGTTATATATACTCTAATTAAATTTACCATTGAGCCAGCACAATTAAGATAGTAAATCCCTAAAGTAACAAATCCACTAGCAAAGGAAGCAAGAGAAGAAGGCAAAATATCAAAATATCATTGTGTATAATTTCCAACACTGAAGTATACTTTCTAAATTGTGAAAAAAATTAGTAAGGGTTCAGAGATGAATGATAAAAGTTATTAGGATGGGCTCAGATACATATTAGAGGTACTATAAAGTTATGACCAACCTAGATAGCATATTAAAAAGCAGAGACATTACTTTGCCAACAAAGGTCCATCTAGTCAAGGCTCTAGTTTTTCCAGTGGTCATGTATGGATGTGAGGGTTGGACTGTGAAGAAAGCTGAGTGCTGAAGAATTGATGCTTTTGAACTGTGGTGTTGGAGAAGACTCTTGAGAGTCCCTTGGACTGCAAGGAGATCCAATTAGTCCATTCTGAAGGAGATCAGCCCTGGGATTTCTTTGGAAGGAATGATGCTAAAGCTGAAACTCCAAAATTTTATCCACCTCATGTGAAGAGTTGACTCGTTGGAAAAGACTCTAATGCTGGGAGGGATTGGGGGCAGGAGGAGAAGGGGACGACAGAGGATGAGATGGCTGGATGGCATCACCAACTCGATGAACGTGAGTCTGAGTGAACTCTGGGAGTTGGTGATGGACAGGGAGGCCTGGTGTGCTGCGATTCATGGGGTCACAAAGAGTCGGACACGACTGAGTGACTGAACTGAACTGACTTGCTTATCTACAGAATTTTGCTGCTTTGTACATTCAATGCACTTTGCTGAAGTATACATTTGATTTTAAAGAAGGAATATGATTTAAGTAAAATTTATATTTCAAGGGCCCCTAGCATACTCCAGTTAAGGAATTATAAAGCATGGCCTTTGGAATCAGAAATACCTTACTATGTCTGAGGCCTTGAAAAATCTATATTGCCTTGATTGGCCTTGACTTTTGTTTTATTAGTAACATGAAGAGTATCTTGACTGTCTTATGTTATTGTTGAGACAGTAAAATTAAATAACCCCCTAATCCTTGGCCAAAGAGGAAAGCTCAGTAATTCTTAGATCTGTAAAAAATTAAGTCAAAATAATCTTTAGACAAAACTATATGTGTATTGATCATCAGACAATGCAGTGGTAGAAAATGAAGGAGGCTGGAGAGTCTTTATGCATGAACTGTCCATTTAGAGCCAAACTGATCATAGCCCTCCAAAACCTGCCATGCACCTAGTAAGCTGTCTATTACCTCTTCCAGCTCATTCTGATATCTACCTGTTCAGAGCACAAAACACATGCTATCAAGGAAAAATACCAGGCTTTTAATCATGGCCTGCTTTGTAACATATCTCCTATGTTAGATCACTGTTTTTAATTCCACTTCATACTGTCATTACCTTTCCAAGTGAGAACATTTAGTGTCAGAAATAATGAGAAGCCAAACTCTTGGAGGGTCAGTATTGGATGTTAACTACCGTGCATCATTATACATCATGAAATCCATTATACATCACAAAATCCATTGCCAGGTTATAAGGTATCTCTTGTAGAGATATACAGAGAAGGCATTTAGTTTGTATTTGCTGAACAAATAAATGAACTCATGAATAAGGAAACAAATTAATAAAAAGATTAATCTGTCTATAGACAAGAGCCTGGGAGACACGATTGTATAGTGCTAGATTATTTTATTCTTTGATGGTAAATGTGATTATACTAACAGATTCAAAATAAGAGGACACTTAGACTAAGCAAATCCCAACAGTAATCAATATTAGTTTACATAAAAAGATGAAAGACATCACATGGGTCACTTGAAATAGGGAAAAAGCAAAGACCTAACAAATTCACAGGAGTAAGCAATCTCATAATGCACAGAATAACCTAATAGATCTTTCCCACCTGTTATTTCTCTAAGGGAGGATTCTTTCCATGAAACCAGTGATGACTAACTTGAGAGGCAAAGCACGCTTGCTTAACCAGCCATGCATCACTGGCACCAAATTGCTACAACTGAAAATGCGGTAAGCAGTCTAACCACATTCAAAAAAACCCATTTAATTTCCACAGAACATTCCTTCTTTTACACATTCCTTGTAGGGGAGACCACAGTGAGAAAATCCCTAGGTTCTGTATTTCAAGTCTCCAAGTACAAATAGCAGCAGACACTGATCTATACAGAGAAGCAGAGGAAGATGAGGATGTGATTGCTTTGCTTAGGGTCTGCATGGAGAAATGAAGAGAAATGATGCTTTTGAACTGTGGTGTTGGAGAAGACTCTGGAGAGCCCCTTGGACTCCAAGGAGCTCAAACCAGTCAATCCTAAAAGGAAATCAACCCTGAATATTCATTGAAAAGACTGATACTGAAGCTGAAGCTCCAATGCTTTTGCCACCTGATGCGAAGAACTGACTCACTGGAAAAGAGCCTGATGCTGGGAAAGATTGAAAGCAGGAGAAGGGGACGACAGAGGATGAAATGGTTGGATGGCATCACCGAAGGCCATGAGTTTGAGCAAGCTCCGGGAGTTGGTGATGAACAGTGAAGCCTGGCGTACTGCAATCCATGGTGTCACAAAGAGTCAGACACAACAGAGTGACTCAATTGACTGAACTGAAAGAGAAAAAGGGGTTTCCCAGGTGACACAAGTGGTTTAAAAAAAAAAAAAAGCCCGCCTGCCAATGCAGGAGACACAAGAGATGCAGGTTCGATCCCTGGGTCAGGAAGATTCTATAGAGGAGGACATGGAAACCCACTCCAGTATTTTTCCCTGGAGAATCCCATGGACAGAGGAGCCTGGTAAGCTACAGTCCATAGGGTCACAAAGAATCAGACACAACTGAAGCAACTTAGCACACATGCACACAAAAAGGAAAAGAGCAGGCACTTTGAAGATAAAGCTCAATTAGAAGGCAGCAAGGCCTAGTGGAAATCCCAAATGTCTTTAGAGCCAGAGTATTTCAATTTTAGAATGCACCACTTAGTGTATTTCAATTTTAGAATGCACCACTTAGTGTATGTAATATCACGCAGGTTACTTCATTCCCTTTATAAACTAAGGATAGTATCACTTGTTTCTCAGAATTGCCACAGGATGACATTATGTCGTTCATAAGTGTGCCTGACCCCCTATGGAGAACAGTGTGGAGATTCCTTAAAAAACTGGAAATAGAACTGCCATATGACCCCTGCTGGGCATACACACCAAGGAAACCAGAATCAAAAGAGACACGTATACCCCAATGTTCATCGCAGCACTGTTTATGATAGCCAGGACATGGAATTTACCTAGATGTATATCAGCAGACAAATGGACAAGAAAGCCATGGTACATATACACAATGGAATATTACTCATCCATTAAAAAGAATACATTTGAATCAGTTCTAATGAGGTGCATGAAACTGGAGCCTATTATACAGAGTGAAGTAAGCCAGAAAGAAAAAACACCAATACAGTATCAGTCAGTTCAGTTCAGTCGCTCAGTCGTGTCCGACTCTTTGCAACCCCATGAATCGCAGCACGCCAGGCCTCCCTGTCCATCACCAACTCCCGGAGGTCACTCAGACTCATGTCCATCGAGTCATTGATGCCATCCAGCCATCTCATCCTCTGTCGTCCCCTTCTCCTCCTGCCCCCAATCCCTACCAGCAGCAGAGTCTTTTCCAATGAGTCAACTCTTCACATGAGGTGAACAAAGTACTGGAGTTTCAGCTTCAGCATCATTCCCTCCAAAGAAATCCCAGGGCTGATCTCCTTCAGAATGGACTGGTTGGATTTCCTTGCAGTCCAAGGGACTCTCAAGAGTCTTCTCCAACACCACAGTTCAAAAGCATCAATTCTTCAGCACTCAGCTCTCTTCAGAGTCCAACTCACATTCATACATGACCACTGGAAAAACCATAGCCTTGACTAGACGAACCTTTGTTGGTAAAGTAATGTCTCTGCTTTTGAATATGCTATCTAGGTTGATCATAACTTTCCTTCCAAGGAGTAAGTGCCTTTTAATTTCATGGCTGCAGTCACCATCTGCAGTGATTTTGGAGCCCCCCAAAATAAAGTCTGACATTGTTTCCACTGTTTCCCCATCTATTTCCCATGAAGTGATGGGATCAGATGCCATGATATTTGTTTTCTGAATGTTGAACTTTAAGCCAACTTTTTCACTCTCCACTTTCACTTTCATCAAGAGGCTTTTTAGTTCCTCTCCACTTTCTGCCATAAGGGTGGTGTCATCTGCATAAATGGAATCTAGAAAGATGGTAATGATAACCCTGTATGTGAGACAGTAAAAGAGACACGGATATATAGAACAGTCTTTTGGACTCTGTGGGAGAAGCCGAGGGTGGGATGATTTGGGAGAATGGCATTGAAGCATGTATATTATCATATGTGAAATGTATAGCCCGTCCAGGTTGAATGCATGAGAGAGGGTGCTTGGGGTTGATGCACTGGGATGACCCAGAGGGATGGGATGAGGAGGCAGGTGGGAGGGGGATTCAGGATGGGGAGCACATGTACACCCGTGGCAGATCCACGTCAATGTATGGCAAAACTTTAAAGTAATTAGCCTCCAATTAAAATAAATAAATTTATATTTTTTTAAAAAAGTGTGCCTGACATACCACAGGAACTCAGAAAAATACAATCCTTTCTGGCTTTCTTCAGGGACATTTTTGATTAATCAAAAAATGTACAAAATGCTGAGAAGAACCATGAAGTGTACAGATTTAAGCAGAGCAGGAGTCCAGAGCTGAACTGACCATAAGAACATAAGCATTCTCCCTGCTCTCCACGAATTAGATTTTCCCAGTGCAAAATTCACATGATGGTGGATTTGGAAGATCCCACCTAGCTTTTTATACAGTTCATGGGGTTCTCACAGCAAGAATACTGGAGTGGTTTGCCATAACTTCTTCCAGTGAACTATGTTTGGTCAGAGCTCTCCATATGACCATCCTGAGTGGCCCTGCACATACATCATGGCTCATAGCTTCATTGGGTTACGCAAGTCCCTTCCCATGACAAGGCAGTGATTGGTGGTAGAGAAGATACTTGAGAGTCACTTGGACAGCAAGGAGATCAAACCAGTCAATCTAAAATGGAAATCAACCCTAAATATTCATTGGAAAGACTGATGCTGAAGCTCTAATATTTTGGCCACCTGATGCAAAGAGCTGACTCACTAGAAAAGACCCTGATACTGGGAAAGATTGAAGGCAGAGGGAAAATATGGTGGCAGAGGAGGAGATGGTTGGATAGCATTGCCAATTCAATGGATATGAACTTGGGCAAACTCCAGAAGATGATGATTGACAGGGAGGCCTGGCATGCGGCAGTCCATGGGGTCTCAGAGAGTCGGACACGACTTGCTGAATGAACACCACCACCATCACCACTACCTAGCTTGGAGGTGTTTCAAGAAAAACCCAATAGAGAAGGCTAGATACTGTCTATTATCACTTTATTGTTAAACACGTTAACAGGAAAATGGCTAAGTGTGATTCAGCCACATTTTAAACCCTATTCTATACTAAAAGCATTATATAGTATTCTTTAAGTAACGTCATGGCAAATGCCCAATAAATATCATTTAGAGAAAAGATAAAATTTGCATAACAGTATAGACAGCATGATACTAGTTGTTTTAAAAACAAAAAAACCATGCATTTTTATTGCCTTGCATATGTATCTCTATGCATAACAAATATAAACTATCTGAAAAAGATATATAGTGGTTCACTCTGGTAAGAGAACTGTGGCTTGGGCACAGAGAGAAGGGACCTAAGGAAACCACTATTTTATGTTGTTTTCATCTTTTACAACAATAATCTGCCCATGCATTGACTATACAACCAAAAAAAAAAAAAACCCACCAAAGGAGGGGGAAAAGAAATGAAGGCAAGTGTTATCTCCATGCAGAAACTGGCTGGTGGAAAGGGCACACCCCCGTGGGAGGCCATTAGGAACTAGATGCCCATGAATGCAGATGGGCTGGTCTGCACTTAGTACCAGGCTTGAGGAGTGCCAGGAAGCCTGGTTCTGGTTCCATCCATTTCAGGGGGCATGAAGAGGTCACTTCATAAGAAGAATATCCTTTCAAATTATTTCCATCTCTATTCTCACTCCTAAGCCAAACACACCAAGTGCCTGCTTTCTTGACCTTGTCAACCCTGCTATTTCTTCCATTGTTTTTTTTTTTTTCCCCACAAGTAAATCCATCAGAAGGTTGTTTTTCATTTCCTTCCTCTTTCTTTTTTTCCATTCAGAAAGAGAACTGCTGAGCAGAAAGTAGCAGGAGTTCTACTCTAATGTCAAGGTTCTGCCTCTCTGATCACTAAACCAGGAAAGGTAGGGGGAAAGCTACTCAAATATAGATTAAAACAAAAAACAGGACTGTGAGTGTTGGTGTGTGCGTGTGTGTATGAATCTGAAGAACAAAAGACACCTAATTTAAATGATTCATAAATGAAGAACTGTAGTATTTAGTTACTTACTGAATAAAAAAGTTTTCAAGTTCACTGTCTTTAGCTTTGATATTGGCAGCACAATAGCACAATGGCAGCTTCAGGGAAACCTCAGTGCCATTATAAAATGGCTATCACCTCTTTACGAAGTAAAAACAAAAACAGGAGAAATCTTTTTGTTTCATGGTCTAAAGTGAAGCACCCATTTAGCACTTTTCTTAAAAGCCTGAGTTCTGCAGCTAGAGATAAGCTATGAATTGGGCACGAAGAGGAACAGGAAAGAAAACTCAAGTCGGCATAATGATAAGCAAATCCTCAGTGTTGTTGATGTCATTCTAGACATGGTTAGAGATGCAGAGACAATCTCAGTCATTTTGACAAGCCCCTTATGTTCATTGTCACTGCTTTCCCAGTGATGATTTCACTCACATTCAAGATGAAAAAACACATTCCTTTACATCCACAATTCTTCCCCCCTCTCTTTTTCAATTTCTTCTGACTTCTAAAAATTATAGGGCAGAGACAAATTGCCAAATAAACAAACTCAAACAAAAAAACAAGCAGCAAACGAAATGAGATCCAAAGTGTTTACAGAACCAAGGTAATTCCCACCTTGGAAGTGAGGACATGGTAAAAGATTCTAAATGTAGCTGCATCTTCCCACTATGAAATGAAATCATTGGTCGCTGCATTTACAGATTTGTCCCCACACAATGCTGAATGCTTAAAATAGATGAAATAATGTGCATATGGTAGTGAAGCAATATGCCAGATAACCACTGTTGTTTTTTAGTCGCTTGGTCATGCCTGACTCTTTGCTACCCCAGGGACTGTAGCCCACCAGATTACTCTGTCCATAGGATTTTTCAGGCAAGAATATTGGAGCAGGTTGCCATTTCCTTCTTCAGGGGATCTTCCTGAACCAGGGATCAAACCCAAGTCTCCCGCATTGGCAGGTGGATTCTTTACCACTGAGCTACCAGGGAAGTCCTCACCTTACCATTCAATAAATAGGAACACAGAAACTAAAATGGACCAGCTCTACATGAATGGTAATTCTTGAAAGTAGTTCAACTAGAGAAACTTGAAGTGAATACATGGAAAGTAAAAAGGCAGAAGGCTTTGAAAGCAACATATATGAAATTAGTTTAAACTCATTTGTACATTCCCCATATTAGCCCAGAATCTAGCATATGAGATATACTCAATAAGCATAATTTATCACAAATCAATGTCAAGATTATAAAAAGACTCTGGTCCAGTGTTGAAGATGATATTTTAGCTGGATATTTTTTTAATGTTTAATTTAACTCAAAGTTAATCTTTGACCTTATTCTTATACTATAGGATACAGCTTAGTGTTTAAATGTAGGGGCCCTGGAGACAGCAAAAAAAAAGGGTTAAAATCTTTGCTTTACCATTTATTAGCTAGATGACTTGAACACTTTGCCTTACTAAGCCTCAGTTTTCTTGCTTGCAAAATAGAGACAAAGCTAAAATATATCCATAGAGATTAGAAGAAGGATTAAATAATAAAATGTATGAAAACTCCTTTGCACCATGCTTTACTGTTTGTGTGCTTGTAGAATGCACTATCATTGTTCTGGTTGAGCTTCAGTTCAGTCCAGCTCAGTCGCTCAGTCATGTCCGACTCTTGGCGACCCCAAGAACCGCAGCACGCCAGGCCTCCCTGTCCATCACCAACTCCCGGAGTTTATTCAAACTCATGTCCATTGAATCGATGATGCCACTCAACCACATCATCCCCTGTCATCCCCTTCTCCTCCTGCTCTTAATCTTTCCCAGCATGAGAGTCTTTTCCAGTGACTCAGCTCTTCGCATCAGGTGGCCAAAGTACTGGAGTTTCAACTTCAACAGTCAGGCCTTCCAATGAACACCCAGGACTGATCTCCTTCAGAATGGACTGGCTGGATCTCCTTGCAGTCCAAGGGACTCTCAAGAGTCTTCTCCAACACCACAGTTCAAAAGAATCAATTCTTTGATGCTCAGCTTTCTTCACAGTCCAACTCTCACATCCATACATGACCACTGGAAAAACCAGAGCCTTGACTAGACAGACCTTTGTTGGCAAAGTGATGTCTCTGCTTTTGAATATGCTATCTAGGTTGGTCATAACTTTCCTTCCAAGGAGTAATCATCTTTTAATTTCAAGCAGTGATTTTGGAGCCCACCAAAATAAAGTCAGCCACTGTTTCAACTGTTTCCCCATCTATTTGATATGAAGTGACGGGACCAGATGCAATGATCTTAGTTTTCTGTATGTTGAGCTTTAAGCCAACATTTTCACTCTCCTCTTTCACTTCATCAAGAGGCTCTTTAGTTCTTCTTCTCTTTCTGCCATAAGGGTGGTGTCATCTGCATATCTGAGGTTATTGATATTTCTCTCAGCAATCTGGATTCCAGCTTGTGTTTCATCCAACCCAGCGTCTCTCATAATGTACTCTGCATATAAGTTAAACAAGCAGGGTGTTAATATACAGCCTTGACGTACTCCTTTTCCTATTTGTAACTAGTCTGTTGTTCCAGGTCCAGATCTAACTGTTGCTTCCTGACCTACACACAGATTTCTCAGGAGGAAGGTCAGGTGGTCTGGTATTCCTATCTCTTTCAGAATTTTCCAGTTTATTGTGATCCACACAGTCAAAGGCTTTGGCATAGTCAATAAAGCAGAAATAGATGTTTTTTTCTGGAACTCATGCTTTTTCAACGATCCAGCGGATGTTGGCAATTTGATCTCTGGTTCCTCTGCCTTTTCTAAAACCAGCTTGAACATCTGCAAGTTCACAGTTCACATATTGCTGAAGCCTGGCTTGGAGAATTTTGAGCATTATTTACTAGTGTGTGAGATGAGTGCTGTGGATGTGTCTGGTGATAGAAGCAAAGTACGATGCTGTAAAGAGCAGTATTGCATAGGAACCTGGAATGTCAGGTCCATGAATCAAGGCAAATTGGAAGTGGTCAAACAAGAGATGGCAAGAGTGAATGTTGACATTCTAGGAATTAGCGAACTAAAATGGACTGGAATGGGTGAATTTAACTCGGATGACCATTATATCTACTACTGTGGGCAGGAATCCCTCAGAAGAAATGGAGTGGCCATCATGGTCAACAAAAGAGTCCGAAATGCAGTACTTGGATGCAATCTGAAA